>LS486007.1:17996-98406 GCA_900490705.1 Pristionchus arcanus
CTCGCTTCAATTACCGATTTCTCACTTAAGCGGTAATCGATATTCGATTTGACATATACATTATAAAGCGCTATAAGTGTGCTAAATAATCCGCGTTTGAACTTTAATGATTGTTTCCTAGTTTGATTGTGAAAGGCCGGAATCGCCATCCTGACTAACGGCGCGGAGACACATTTTCCGTCGTCGAAAGTCACTACCTAAAAACCGTCCAAGGGATTATATGTGGACCAAAATCTCAAAGTTAGAACCCGTAGTATTTACGAATTCTCAGTCAAGATTGGGGGTCATGGTTTACATTTATCAGTGAGATATCAAGAAAAATGTTTGTCACCATATTTTTGGGACACCCTGTAGATTATGAGAACATTTCGGCATCTCATATCGTTTGCTTGCCATTTTGGTTACATAGTCAGGGGGGAAGTAAAAATATTAAACATATGTTGCATATACAATAGTATATTTCCCAATTCTCTCCTCCCACAAACCTGTGAGGATAAATTTACTATTCTCAATCTCAGATGCAATGGATAGCCGAAAATCGGACCAAGAAGCTGAACCCTTACAATCATGAGTAAGACTTTGTTAAGCTCAACCCGACAAAAAACTTCTGCACTTTTATCCGCTCATTTATCAATCGGTCCGATCAGATAAAAGGAAAATATGAATCAGTTAATTAAGTAATAATTGGCTCTAAATATGTCCCATGAAGGCAGTCAAATCAACCAAAATTGTGCGAAATTGCAGACGCGTGCAGTGCTCGTGGAATAAGCCGGTCGCGATCGTGGTAGACGTCGATGGACCCTATTATTTTGAAGGACTTGACGATGACGAGTACGTAGTCTTGCAATGATTTATCCATATTTTTCGGTTGTTTGGATAGGATTATATGGCCACATAACAGCGAACAAAGAGCACATACAAATACTTTTAGGCAGAGACCGAGAGGCGGCGCTGGCGCGATATTTACGGGATTCTGCTTTCACAATCTGATGAGATGCCAGACTCCTTCCCACTGCACGCTGACCTTCAACCACGCTCTCCTGAACGGGCCAAACGATTTTCGAGCTGTTCAAAATTGCTTGTGAGTGTATTACAATTCCGATTTTGTGTTTGCAATGTTAGTGAGATAGGGCGCTAGTATAATAATCAGTCGTCGCTCGGTAATCTTTTTTTCGAACTAGTTTTTTTCTATATCGCCAGTTTCCTAAATCTCTCGCGAGCGCTGTTACGTAACATCAAATTTACTTACACTATCTGAATCAATTTCCGAGACATTCTCAATTGAGTCAATACGCGATATCGTTGAGTATTTCAAGGTTTTCTGAACGTAAAATCATCACAGGAAACGAGTTTTAACATGAAAAATTGCGAAAATTAGTGAAAATAGGCGTTTATCATACTAAAAATGTGACAAAGGGTGGCTCGTTTGCAGATGTTTAACCGAGAGCCCGGACAGCTGGTGGTGTCAGCCTGATTGCTCCATGAGGAACGACCTCGGCTGTGAAGATTACGATTATCGGCCGGGCCAAGGACCGTATTTTCTTGACCGCCGACCGGGAGGTGGAAAGGCAGTGTGGGTGGGCAAGAAGGGTGAGATACTTATCCGTTTTTTTGGTTTTGTTGCATTAAAATAATAATGACAATAATAATAATAATAATAATAATAATAAATTAAGAAATTTGCGAGCCGTCCGCACTCGAAGACGGTTGTACTGATGATAACTGTGTGAAGGTTAGTTGGTGATGGATTACAGTATTATCAGTGATAAAGTAGCACATGTACATCAAGTCAATTACTGCAATTACCACACTGTGAAGCAATTATATCCTTATTTATATAAAAAAAGTATCGAATTGCAGCTCACAGCCAACGCCACTCATGACAAGTGCACCGAGCAGCTGTGGTTTGTTATATATTGTATTTTAAATTTACAATTTCAAAATAATCATTTTAGGCTCAACTACGGCGGTGATTTCTTCCTGGACTGGCATGAGGTTCAAAACATTATTTTTAAAATAATTTATATTGTTAATTTTGCAGATTTCGGGCGTGAAATGCGTTGATAATCAATGGCAAACCGAGTGCGCAAAGAAGATCGGAAAGAGGTTATTTTTTTTTCTTTTTTTAAAAATATTCTTTGCTTAATTTTGTCTAGCGTAATACACAAATTTAATGTGATATCAGCGAATATAAATTCTTCAATAATTACAGTAAATTGATCTGCTCCAAACACGCTCCCTCATCAATTTCCTCTTCTCTCTTCCTCACCATCATCATAATTGGAGTCGTAATCATTCTCTTGATTGCACTCACGGTGAGACTTTGTAATCTATTTGAAACCTACGAAATATGAGTTCGTTAGCTCCAAAAATGCTCATTTTTCACTGGATACCTGTAGTGTATTACACTCTGACTAATCGTAAGGATGACTAAATAATATTATATTTGCAGTGCGCCTGTTGCCTCCTTCATCGCAAGCAACGTCGAGTGCAGCAGGTTGGAACACTCATCTAACACTTTTCGAAATACTTTTCCCTCCTCTGGTGCCGAAATAACAGTCAAAAATGCATCTGAACTGCTTTTGATAGCGAAACCGCAGATCAGAATGATAGAACATACAAAATGAAGATAATGATTCCCCGTCCTGCTCTGGTTTCTCCCATTCTCTGGATAGCCATAGCTTCATCCATGATGCTGTGATGATATTCCAGTGGATGAGAGAAACCAGAATGACAACCCAAATTCTACCATTTCTCTCAGGCCGCCTCACTCGCCCGCACTCCTCACTCCTCCCGTTGTCCCTCCTCCACCGGCCATTCGGACAATGCAAGAACGGCGAGGGAAGAGGACAGCGATGACAAATGAGACTGATCTATGATCTTTGATCTACCCAATTCAAGAGGGTACCCGGTAGTACAAACACAATAGTGTGTGTTTGAGTAGATAAAAAGTTAAAATACAATGGTTTTTGTTTGCAACTTTGACTAGCAAGACAGACATGTCCCTCGCGACAAGGCAAGTTCGCGTCGAAGTGCAAGGGAATGCACAATAGGGTTGTCGATTCAATACCGAGATCAATAGTATTGCATGCCCTTCCCTCCCTGACTCCGCCCCTGCAGTACTCTCGCAAGGAGAGGGAGAGATGGGAAGAGGGTGCAATACTCTCGCACTCTTGCAATAGTATTGCATCCCGAGGAGGGGAGATGGGAAGGGGATGCAATACTACTGCAAGAGTGCGAGAGTATTGCACCCTCTTCCCATCTCTCCCTCTCCTTGCGAGAGTATTGCAGGGGCGGAGTCAGGGACGGAAGGGCATGCAATACTATTGATCTCGGTATTGAATCGACAACCCTATTGTGCATTCCCTTGCACTTCGACGCGAACTTGCCTTGTCGCGAGGGACATGTCTGTCTTGCTAGTCAAAGTTGCAAACAAAAACCATTGTATTTTAACTTTTTATCTACTCAAACACACACTATTGTGTTTGTACTACCGGGTACCCTCTTGAATTGGGTAGATCAAAGATCATAGATCAGTCTCATTTGTCATCGCTGTCCTCTTCCCTCGCCGTTCTTGCATTGTCCGAATGGCCGGTGGAGGAGGGACAACGGGAGGAGTGAGGAGTGCGGGCGAGTGAGGCGGCCTGAGAGAAATGGTAGAATTTGGGTTGTCATTCTGGTTTCTCTCATCCACTGGAATATCATCACAGCATCATGGATGAAGCTATGGCTATCCAGAGAATGGGAGAAACCAGAGCAGGACGGGGAATCATTATCTTCATTTTGTATGTTCTATCATTCTGATCTGCGGTTTCGCTATCAAAAGCAGTTCAGATGCATTTTTGACTGTTATTTCGGCACCAGAGGAGGGAAAAGTATTTCGAAAAGTGTTAGATGAGTGTTCCAACCTGCTGCACTCGACGTTGCTTGCGATGAAGGAGGCAACAGGCGCACTGCAAATATAATATTATTTAGTCATCCTTACGATTAGTCAGAGTGTAATACACTACAGGTATCCAGTGAAAAATGAGCATTTTTGGAGCTAACGAACTCATATTTCGTAGGTTTCAAATAGATTACAAAGTCTCACCGTGAGTGCAATCAAGAGAATGATTACGACTCCAATTATGATGATGGTGAGGAAGAGAGAAGAGGAAATTGATGAGGGAGCGTGTTTGGAGCAGATCAATTTACTGTAATTATTGAAGAATTTATATTCGCTGATATCACATTTGTGCGGCCGAAGTCAAGTGCACAAAAGGAAGCGATGGAATCTTCACCTTGTCTAGAAGCCGGCAATAGCACCGGTTCCCTCCTCGTCGACGGTGAGGACGTCGTCCTCGATACCGCAACCGCCGTCCCGCTTCTTCAGGGCAGCCTCCCACTCCACGCCTGAACAAGACAATTTCAAATATGATTCACCGCCTCTTCATCTTATTGACCGAGTGGGCGAGAGAGTGTGCAAAATGAAGAGACGGCGGCATCATTTATCGAGCTCTGATAGATAGTCACTGCCATATTATCCCGTTCCGCGTATTGTTTCCATTGAAAATTTGTAAATTTTACTGTTGGGAAACTCTAATTGAAGTTATTGAATTATTGAACTGCAAGCAAGCATCGGCGGACATCATGATTTAAGAGGGGAGGAAGGATTGGAGATGCAAATCGTTCAATTATTCCTTGCGGAAGGATGGGAATCCTTCCGGAAGGATTGCGGGGGAGAAAGAAGTTTATGGACTTTAATGTTCGCTATATGCGGTTGCGAGAAATAGGACAAATAAATCATGTTCCTTTGTATTTTCCAACTCACGTGCGGGATTACACTTGAAGAGGCGAATGAACATCTTGCCATCCTTGTCGAGGACAGCGACAGCGCCGTCGTTGTGCTGCAAAGGAAGAATATTAACATGTTTAAATATTATTTTTAAAATACTACTCTTGATAGATGCGCTCAAGTTTTACTTCTCTTTCTCTTTCTCTTTCTCTACTACTCTTTCTCTTTCTTTCTCTTTCTCTTTCTCTTTCTTTCTCTTTCTCTTTCTTTCTCTTTCTCTTTCTTACTCTTTCTCTTCTACTTCTCTTTCTCTTTCAAGTTTTCTTCAAGTTTTGGTTTTACTTCAAGTTTTACTTAAAAGTAGTCAAATCAAAAATTTTGGCAAAATATAATTGATTGAAGACCTACGCGATCATTGACGCCGGTTGCGGTGAAGAGGGAGATGCAGAGGCCGCCGATGATGTCGAAGCCATTATTGAGGATCTGCAATGAGTTACCATTGAAAAACAAGGGCAAAATATAAAGATGCTTTTGCTTTTGTCTGTGAAGAAATGCACAAACTCATTGTTTCCCAAACGGTATGGTCAAACGTCTTCTTTATTGAGCATTATAAGCCAATGCAGGACGGACGTCTCTTGTAACGCGCGGAACGGCAAATTAAATTGCTCAAAAAAGTAATACCGTGTGTCCTCGGAACAACGTGGTGCAATCGACGTTGTCCAGCGCGAGCGCCAACTCATCTAGCCCGTAGACGATGGAGGTCTTGCGCTCGCCGTTGAGCGTTGTGCTGCAAGAATTGCCAGATTTCGGAGTAGGGTAGTCCAGTAGTTAGTAGTATATTCTCAAAACTCTGTGCCTCACGGTACTAGGCAAGATAACAAACAATAACAATATTCTTTCCGTATGTAGAACACCCATGAGAAAATAAGGCGCCCTCAAGTTTTTGAATCGCATTCACTTGGTTCTCACAGCATTCTACACCGACAGAAAAGGGTTCTAGTCGAGCTGCAAACATGAAATATTAAATGTTTCTGAAACTCATCCTGTTTGTCATTCTGAATGTGAATGAGCGGTTGAGATCGGGATAAGTTTCAGAAACATTATATATTCTGATATCGAATTGCAGTTCGATTACGGTGTGGCGGGAAAATTCAAAACTTAATCCCATTGTTCACCCTTTTCTGGAGAGAACAAAGGGGTTCAGAATGCTGTGTTCTCATTCGACCTATGTAGTGCCAATCTCACCCTCTCAGTCCTCGTGCGACGTCCGACCAGACGACATCATGGATCAGATTGTCGCGTTTCGAATCGGAGATTGGCTTGTTGACCTGAGAACTCATCGAGTGTATTGGGCAGGTCAGTCTCTTCTTTTATATGATCGATCAGATTTGTAAGAATCATAGTGTAGCATCGTAGAAGAGTTGAGAAACTGTAACTGTGGTAAAGAAAGTTACGAGAAATGAGAAATATCGAGAAACAAAATGTTATCGCGAAACTGAAAGAATGGGGGGGGGTGCCTCGATTCCCTTTGTTCTACCCTATAACTTACGCCACGGAAGTGTCTCCTGGTGAAGGCTTGCGGCGAGATGCCGCCGTGCGCACAGAAGTAGCTGTCGCCTGCAACAGTTATTTTACTTAACACAACTTTATAAACAAAAAACATTATTTTGTATCCCCGAACCACCCTTCGGGGATATTCATTCATTCACCTATTCACTCAAGCTGTTGCCTGGGCCAAACAAAAAGAGAAAAAGCGTGACACGTACCAACGATGGCTGCAATGGACAGGTAGCAGAAGGCTTCGTTCACTTTGAAGAAGAGCTTGTTGCACGTGTCCTGAATACACATTTAATTATTCCAGAGTGATACCTTCCGCACATTCTTGCGCGCTTAATAATCCTATCAAGCGACATGTGCCAGATAGCAATCATCTAATTCGCCGGGATCGAGCAGCTACTAGAGTTCGAAATACGGGTATTAATCTCTCTATTTCATGTGCTCTCTCACGGGTCAAATTTACGAGAGAGTGTGTGGAATAAAGGTGCGATTGCCCGTTTTTCAAACTCGCTCAGATATGTGTGGAACGGAAAACAATCTCACCTTACTGTATCGATCAACGAAATCGAGTAGGAAGCCGTTCTTCGCGTTTGTGGCCACGAACTCGTGGTTGCCGCGCAGGAGGAAGACCTGAAATTGGCATTGTTGCAAACGAGAATAAAATATTAGGATGATAAGTCTTCCACAACTCTTACGCTAATGAAGGAAATGCATGGACTCGCACACTAATGCGCAAAACATCATTCATCTAAAATGTGTTTCGATTACGGCTGTCAGATATCCATTGGTCACGCGTTGTAGCCGTCTAGATTGTGAAAAACATCAAAATGAAGCGACCAATTACAGTAAAGTCTCGGAGAAACAATTCAAGCCCATAACGAATGAATGGTTTTCTAGATACGCGGACGATAGTTTTGTTGTTTGTTATTTATTATTATTTTCTAAATTCATTCATCCTGAGAGCCATAATCAGTCCTTACCCTGTCCGGATACAGCATCTTGATGCAGAACAGAGCCATCACGATCTCGAGCGACTGACGGCCTCTTGAATAGAACAGATCAAAGACCAAAGATCAAAGATCACCTGTCCACGTAGTCCCCGAGGAAGAGATACTTCTGGCACTCCCAGCCCGGTTTGCCATCCTTTGCATCTCCACGGAAGAGACGATGCAGGTCGAATAACTGCAATACAAAGTCAAATCAGCGAACTAAGTTATTATTAATATTGCATTTCTAATTCAATTTCATGCGATATTTTCCTCAATGGATGAAAACAAAGAAGGCACGTAATGACTTGTACTATTCCTCTAATAATTCCAGGGTTACGGTGGGATTATTGAAGGATACGGTAGGCTTACGGTACCTGTCCGTGCAGATCCGCAACGATGGTGATGTCGAAGGGCACGTCTTCGATGAGCGTCGGCTCCGAGTTGAGGTACGGAATCACCTTGTCGCAGACCTCGGCAACGTCCTGCGCCTTGAACGCCACCTGAATTTTTATTTATTTTTAATTACCCATCTTCATCGTTGCTGGAGCTGCTTAGCCTAAGGTTGTGGCTAAGGTATCAACCGTAAGCAGCTAAGTCTGCGCGGCCCAAAATTTAGGCCGCTGCCCTATTATTTACGTACCCTTATGCCCTTAACCGCGTCCTCGTGGAAGATCTTGGCGAGATGGCCGAGGAACTTGGTCTTCTCCTCGGGCGTCAGACTGCTCTCCTTGATGCGCGGATCGGGCACGTACTCTTCCCAGAGACCCTCTGGATCCGGGTCGAGGCCGCAGTGGTCCCAGTCCTATAAGAGATTATAACAAATTCAAGAATGATATTGTTCTGGCTAGGTTATGCGGTTCCCTTGTGAGTAAACTCTAGTCATAGCCGAGTAGGACCGGGTTCGACTTCCGTTCTGTACATTTATCATATCTCTACTGTCACTGTCAAAGTGTTACAGTCTTGAGTAGACGACCACGTTTGGTGATGCACATCGGATGACTGTGGTCGATAGTGTGGATGTACCGTACCGGGTCCTGTCCTTCCACCTCCACTTCCGCCTGAGGCGCGCCCGCAGTCACCGTAACGGCGTCACCGCCCGTCACGCTGACGCCAGTGGTGTCGTTGCCGCCACCGGCTCTGTAAGTGCAAGGATACGGTACGGTAGCAATGGCACAGTATGAATATGGTAAAGATGCAGCGATACGGTATGGATACAGGTGCAAAATGATTACAAGAGTACGGTAGCACGATTGGAATAGACTGATGTTGTAGGAACGGGGTACGGCATTGGCATACTGTAGGAGCGCAGCGATTTCTTCATTTGACACAGTCGCTCTCCCACACGAGCGGTGTATGATTATGAGAGGAATGGATGCTATCTTTTGGAGCCGTAGTCTTTTGGTTACTAGAGGATATACGCACTCGGAGCGAGCTTGGACGGCCGCGGTAGACGGCTTGAATACGCTCAGACTGTTGCCCATTCTGAAACGTGTAAGGGTACGGTAGGTGTCTTCGTGTAGGCACTTGAGATCAGGAAAAAAAAGGGATCCCCAGAAGGAGAAGGGAGATCAAGGAGGTCGGGAAGGCAAACCAACCGATTGGAGGAGGGCGAGAGGGATGAAGTAAGACGAGCTCTCTTCACGAGAGAAGAGGAATCGAATGAAGAAAAATAAATATCTTCACGCCAAATAAGTGAAAAATTTATGTAAATGAAACATAATTTTCATGCAAAGTGATTCTACTCAACTCATTCGCATGGAACTAAAGATGATCCTCGGACAAGAATGAAGCAGATACAGCAGCTCCAGAGGCAGTGCCATCTACGACAGATATAACTACCTCTCGCCCCTCCCCCATCCCCCACCCTTGCTGCCAAGCAACTTCTACACCGATTCGATGCTATCGACGGACCTCCGTTTCTGGATCTATATCACCTTATTTCTTGCAATATTGTAAAGCAACGGACATAAATGAATGATTGAACTATATCCTCTGGTCGATACTGTTTCGACGAAATCATAGTTCGATAAATGCGCACGATAAAAACAATTGATTCAGTTGTTGTTTTTGAGCATCACATGACACTGTACTGGTCATTTGCACAATCTTCTTCACCTTCTTCTTAATTTTAAAATCAATTTAGTTATCGAATTTAAACGTAACAATCTGTCCAAAAGTCGTTTCAATAAATCATTTATCAGTATCTCAGAAGCTGTTACAAATTGCAAATTACCCGCAGTAAGGATAGGCTTCTAGTCTAACTTCTATCCGAAAAGTAACAACCATAGAGCGAATCTCTCACCATTGTACTCTGCTATCATTCTGAATCTGTGATTGTTGCCGCACCGCACGCACACACAACGGCATGGGACGACCACACTCGAGTTGTGGTACGGTAGCGTGCAAGGGGTATTGGGAACTGACTGTATGAGTATGATTGAGTGAAAGAATGAATGTATTTGGGTATCAAATTCATGGAATTTGGTACAAGCCGTTTAGATGGTGAAACCCGTCAAAATGAAGCGACCAATTATAATGAAGTCTCGGAGATGCAATTCAAGTTCATAACGAATGAATGGCTTCCTAGATAATCGGGCGGGTGCTTGCTTTATATTTATTTGTATTTTAATCAGTCCTAATTCGTCCTTACCCTGTCCGGATAGAGCATCTTGATGCAGAACAGAGCCATCACGATCTCGAGCGACTGACGGCCTCTTGAATAGAACAGATCAAAGACCAAAGATCAAAGATCACCTGTCCACGTAGTCCCCGAGGAAGAGATACTTCTGGCACTCCCAGCCCGGTTTGCCATCCTTTGCATCTCCACGGAAGAGACGATGCAGGTCGAATAACTGCAATACAAAGTCAAATCAGCGAACTAAGTTATTATTAATATTGCATTTCTAATTCAATTTCATGCGATATTTTCCTCAATGGATGAAAACAAAGAAGGCACGTAATGACTTGTACTATTCCTCTAATAATTCCAGGGTTACGGTGGGATTATTGAAGGATACGGTAGGCTTACGGTACCTGTCCGTGCAGATCCGCAACGATGGTGATGTCGAAGGGCACGTCTTCGATGAGCGTCGGCTCCGAGTTGAGGTACGGAATCACCTTGTCGCAGACCTCGGCAACGTCCTGCGCCTTGAACGCCACCTGAATTTTTATTTATTTTTAATTACCCATCTTCATCGTTGCTGGAGCTGCTTAGCCTAAGGTTGTGGCTAAGGTATCAACCGTAAGCAGCTAAGTCTGCGCGGCCCAAAATTTAGGCCGCTGCCCTATTATTTACGTACCCTTATGCCCTTAACCGCGTCCTCGTGGAAGATCTTGGCGAGATGGCCGAGGAACTTGGTCTTCTCCTCGGGCGTCAGACTGCTCTCCTTGATGCGCGGATCGGGCACGTACTCTTCCCAGAGACCCTCTGGATCCGGGTCGAGGCCGCAGTGGTCCCAGTCCTATAAGAGATTATAACAAATTCAAGAATGATATTGTTCTGGCTAGGTTATGCGGTTCCCTTGTGAGTAAACTCTAGTCATAGCCGAGTAGGACCGGGTTCGACTTCCGTTCTGTACATTTATCATATCTCTACTGTCACTGTCAAAGTGTTACAGTCTTGAGTAGACGACCACGTTTGGTGATGCACATCGGATGACTGTGGTCGATAGTGTGGATGTACCGTACCGGGTCCTGTCCTTCCACCTCCACTTCCGCCTGAGGCGCGCCCGCAGTCACCGTAACGGCGTCACCGCCCGTCACGCTGACGCCAGTGGTGTCGTTGCCGCCACCGGCTCTGTAAGTGCAAGGATACGGTACGGTAGCAATGGCACAGTATGAATATGGTAAAGATGCAGCGATACGGTATGGATACAGGTGCAAAATGATTACAAGAGTACGGTAGCACGATTGGAATAGACTGATGTTGTAGGAACGGGGTACGGCATTGGCATACTGTAGGAGCGCAGCGATTTCTTCATTTGACACAGTCGCTCTCCCACACGAGCGGTGTATGATTATGAGAGGAATGGATGCTATCTTTTGGAGCCGTAGTCTTTTGGTTACTAGAGGATATACGCACTCGGAGCGAGCTTGGACGGCCGCGGTAGACGGCTTGAATACGCTCAGACTGTTGCCCATTCTGAAACGTGTAAGGGTACGGTAGGTGTCTTCGTGTAGGCACTTGAGATCAGGAAAAAAAAGGGATCCCCAGAAGGAGAAGGGAGATCAAGGAGGTCGGGAAGGCAAACCAACCGATTGGAGGAGGGCGAGAGGGATGAAGTAAGACGAGCTCTCTTCACGAGAGAAGACGAGTCGAATGGAGAAAAATATCAATCTTCACGCCAAATAAGTGAAATATTTATGTAAATGAAACATAATTTGCATGTAAAGGTGATTACATTCAACTCATTCGCATGGAACCAAAGATGATCCTCGGATAAGAATGAAGCAGATACAGCAGCTCCGGCGGCAGTGTACTTCAGATATAACGAGATCCTCCGGTCGATACGAAACTGTTACGACGAAATCATAGTTCGATAAACGCGCACGATAAAAATAACTGATTGAGTTGTTATTTTGAGCATCACATGACACTGTACTGGTGATTTGCACAATCTTCTTCACATTCTTCTTTATTTTAAAATCAATTGAGTTATCAAATGTAAATGTAACAATCTGCCCAAAAGCCGTTTCAATATATCATTTATCAGTATCTCAGAAGCTGTTACAAATTGCAAATTACCCGCAGTAAGGATAGGCTTCTAGTCTAACTTCTATCCGAAAAGTAACAATCACAGATTCAGAATGATAGCAGAGTACAATGGTGAGAGATTCGCTCTATGGTTAGTACAATAATCTCCAAAATAACAATTTCGAAATCTAGGCAAATCGATCGATAAAAAGGAGACAGGGCTTCGTGGGCTCGATCTAATCGCTCTCAATCTTGCAGCTGTTCGCCGTTTCCTTGCAGTTCGGGTACACCTGAACGGAGGGGTACTGTACCAGATCAATCGATAATATACAGTATTCCTACCGTACTCAATCAATCGATAATCTACCGTACCTCGAGCGCCGGGTGGTCCAGATCGCCCCGGTTGCCGCCGCTCGCCTGTGCGTGCACGGACAGACCCTGGAAAAGTCAGTTGACGATTCGCTATCGTACATTCATCTACCGTAACCTCAAAAATCAATCGATAATCGCTCACATCGCCGAAATTCTTCACGCACACGCAACGCTTCTGGTTGGTCGCCGGGTCGAGGTAGAGCCTGGAAATATAGTTAGTTATCGATTTAATTTGAGTTAGTAAAGGAATAACGCGGCATAAATACTCCAGGTGCATTAATCCTTCGATATTTATCCTTGAGTGAGTCATTCCGAACAAATTTTATGGTCAGTTGTCAATCGCCAATTCCCCGGCTACCGTATACCTTGGGAGTCCGCTCCACTCGCGCTCGATGCCGCCCGACCGCTTCGTGCACCACACGCGGCCGCCCGAATCCTGTGATAAATTATATTCGATAATTGTCGTATTTATATTTATAAATTGCATTACATAATGCATGAATCAGATCTACAGTAAGCATGCACTGAACATCTGAATTGGCTCTATTTAGATAATGGCATGTATTACCGTAACAATAATTATTATAGGCAAGCATAAACTCAAATATGGATCTTATTTATGGAGAACAAATCGAAATACATTTCAGTTACAGTTTAATGAGGAGCAGTTGAAACTCAAATCTACGCGGTGTTTTCTCTAATCCAAATCGTTTCTTCCCTGTTTTCAATATATAGAGCATGCCTATCATATTTTACTAGTATTCTCTCTCATTCCCACTCCACATTTACAGCGATTCGCAGCTATCAAGAATAGAAGTTCACAGCACGACTACCGTACCTCGTCGAATCCCCCACCATGTAATATTCTGCCATATCGTTTCACAGAAGCTCAATGGGAAATCTACCGTAACCAATTAATTCATTAGCAACGAACACCATCTACAGTATCTTAGGTATACCGTACTTTACCTTGTGCACTCCAAGTTGCAGTGGGGCCAAATGCTTTCATTACTGACCTACCGTACTCGGTTTTTTTGGTATTGGACCAAATATCAAAACGGTATACCTTATGCCACTCCGAGTTGCAGGGCGGGAATACCTCCGCTTCGGCGGCCTTCGCCTCGCGCCACTCCGTTGCTGCTTGAACGCGCGATAGGAACTGGAAGGTTAATTGATTTATTGATTGACTAATCTGCGAATCCACCGTATCCTATCCTCGTTACTGTATGTTTCGCAACTAGAGGTTCATTTGCTTCAAGTACGATTTATTGATCGATTGGCTAATCTACTGTATCCTACAAAGATCCCAATCTTTGTAAACACAGCCTGAGTTGCACATAACCTATACACACATAACCTATTGAACCACGCAAAATCTGGGTTGCAATTTAGTGTTCTTTCAATTACACAATAAAGTCAGTTCAAGATCAAGAGTTTCGAACTACCGTATCCCCGTAAGTTCCGAATTCACTGACATTGCTCATTTCCTCCGTCGGGGCTCCCGCAGCGTCATAGTACCGGCCGGCCACCACGCCCACGAGTTTGTAGTCCTGCAACGAAGGATTACTGTAGTCAATCAACAGATACAGCGAAAATCTATCCCAAATATTGTATTGCAACGTTCACACTTCTCTTACAGAAGGCTACAGTAGCCAATCGACTAATCAATCAATACCCAACGGAAAGTACTGGAAAGTGTACCGAAGCCAAGCAACCCATCAATCCTAATCATACATTTTCATTGCCTACCGGGAACCGCAAATATATTGTGGTCCGACACTAATAGCCGAAAATATCTAGTGGCTTAATGGCATAAAACCCGATTTCATAGGGGATATATTGTCGTCTGATGACAGATTCCATTAAATATATAGTGGTCTGATTCCCGGCCCGGTAGCTATGAAAATATATGATCCTAATACCGTACCTTCTCATAGAAGGCGACCCAGTCCCGGATGCCCAGAATGTCCTCGTGGCTCAGTCCATCGACGTCGTCTCGCAGGCCGGCCGGTGTGAAATCACCCGACACGAAGGCACGCGTCGCGTCCCGACCGGAAAATAGGAGGAGGTTACGGTAGTGTATTGATCGATAACTTTTCTCAGTAAATTTAAATTGTAAACATTGAGACGAAATAATCATCGCCATTCGAATTTCGAATTCATGAGCGAATACTGAAACTCAACTCATCCGGGCTAAATTTCGGGGAAAAAAAGAAAGAGGATATATTCAACTAAGACCCGGAATTCGGTCAACATTTACTCTCAGAAAAACCTGCAGAAAAGAAAATGCAGAATTTATTCAACTCTAATGAGAACGGCCTCCATTCTAAAATTTTACATTTTTTCACACATGTAGGAAGTAGGAAATAGTCAATCAACGATTAGCTTATTCCTACCGTATCTACCTCCCTCACTCACCAGCAAAGAAGCTATATCCTCCTCCCTTGCCGTAGTGTTTCTTGCCCTTGTCCACATCGTACACCCTTCCCACGATGGCCAGGTAGACAGGCCGGGAAGCGCGCGAGCCGTCGAATAGCCCCAGCTGCTCCGGCGTGAGCACGTTCACCACGCCTGTGGGGAGATTTGTCAATTCGCAGAACCGTTGTAAATTGAAGCGAAACGGAAAATTAACAGCCCAACGCAAGGGAAATTATCTGAGAACTTAAATTATGAAACGTGGCAGCAAGAAATTAATCAGCCTCGTCATTTTTATTCATAAGGGAATACTGAAGCACAACTCATCCGGGCTCAATTTTCGTAAAAAAAAGGGGAAAAACAGGAAACCGAGAGGATTTTCGTTGTTACAACACCATTCTACCAACCTATTCGTCCTTGTTTCGTAAACGAGTTAATAATTTCTACAAAAAGCATATTTTATGAGGGCTATAGATTATCGGTTTTCTCGTTAAACATAATATGTGAATCTCCCGTCCCACGGTCCAAGATTGACGTATAAACGTATTCCTTGATCTTTGCCAAAGATCAAAGATCATGGTGCAAAGATCAACTAACCATCATCTCCCTCCTTCACCATCGGGTCGAACGTTTCTCCCTCGGCCATACTCCTCTTCGATTTCTTCGATGGAGCAGCGAACCCGCCCACGAGGGACTGCGCGTACTCCAGCTTCGCCCGAGTGTACTCGTTCTGCAATGTGGGAGGATTACGATAGGTATAAGATAGCCCCGTCACAATTTGTGATTTGTGATTTGTGAACCGTCACAATCTGATTTGTGACTCACAAATCAGAATGGCTCCGTGTGCGAGAAATGGGCTTTAGTTTTCAATCTAACAGTCCTAGCATTGCTCCAGTTTCAGGAAGGATTACAGATAGGGGTAAGTGTCATTGTTGCCATTATAGAACAAAAGAGCAACGAAAGCAAGATATACTGCACAATTGTTCAAACAGTCTAATTAGTTTTAGAAGGGCTAAAGAAATTTTTTTAACACTCAGAATAGATATTTTGATTTTAAGTGGAAGTTCGCAAACTCATTGGTTTTCCGAATGCGATCGAGATCAAGAGAAGATCCTGAAACACAACTCCACGGAGCTTAGTCATAAATCAATAATATTTCAATCTTTCCCGAATTCAATGGCCATTTGGCTCGGAAATACAATTTTTCCCCTCATATCCTGCTTCTAAACCTTCTGCCAGACTTATTACTACCAATAGTATACTTCTGACGACTTTTTAAAAAAAATAAACAACAATAACCAAATAATCAATTTCCGAATTACAAATCCCCTCACAACCGCTCCATCACCCAACAATTCCCTTGAAGCATAAACCGAAATCCTGTACCAGCTGCCACTAATAGTCGATTTTTCACGATATGTGCTTAGTTTTGTTATATATTCGAGAAAAAAAGAAGAAAATAACCAAGCAATTTTCGAAACTCCAACCCCCCCCCCTCACCTCCTGCAACCTCTCGATCACCCACTTTCCCGCGTCCGTCGGGCCAACCTCGTAGTATGAGCAGAGGAAGGAGAGGAAGGCCACCTGGCAAATTTAATTTAATTATTTACGAAAATAACAGTCCGCATCCAGGATGCAATGCTCTCCAAGGGGACCAGTAGAAATACGTGGAGCTAAGAAATATGGTGGTGGTGTCACAACAGATCAAGAGGAGCTGTCGCAATGCTCAAACAGCAACACTTTGGATCATGCATTTTCACTGTCAACCGGGGACCGAAAATATACAGTGGTCCGACACTAAAAGCAGAAAATATATAGTGGTCTTATGGCTTAACACCCGATTTTATAACGGATATATTGTGGTCTGACAACATATTCCATTAAATATATAGTGGTCTGATTCCCGGCCCGGTAGTTATGAAAATGTATGCTTTGGATTACCCATGAAACAAAAACAAATTGCGATTGGCAGTACATCTCCCAACTTTCATCGGATATCCCTCGCAAAGATCAAAGATCAACTCTCCCCCACCTGTATGGCGGCGTATATCAATCCCGTGGTGTAGAGGCCACTCGGGGGCGGGCCTCGTCGCTTCACTCCTGTAATAGCATGTTTTTTTTTTCTTCTCGCGGAGCCGTGTGTATTGTATTCATCGAGAATTACTCAGCTATCACCAAGCTGAGAAACCGAAATTCAACCGGCAAAATCGGTTGAAAGATATTTCAAACAGAATTGAATTGATATATTTTTATTGATCAATGACTACAACTGACTGCCCATATCCCACGACAGATTTCACGATATAGTGAAACACAACTCCACCTGTGCCAAAATTTCGAAAATTTAGCCGGTTTTCGCCATTTTGGCATCGTCTGGCATTTTTTTGCGTCAATTTGATTAGAAATAACGGAAACAATCCACCACTAGAGTTATCGATACCAAAAAAGGCGCTAAATTCGAAAAGGCTAACTAACCCGCAATCCTCTCCGTTGACATGCCCATGGCTGCCTGGCCATTGCTCGTGCCTCCTTCTCTTCCGCCCACACTTCCCGCCATCGAGCGGATGGCTTTAAATAGAGGATAATAAATAAAAACAATAACAATAACAAAATTATTTTCAGTGTGGAATTGTATTGGGTACATCTAGTGAGGAGCAACTGTCAATAAATTGCCTAATCACTATAATGATATTAAAAATGCTTACAAACTATGTCGAAAACGCTAGCAATGGGTCAGAGCACATAAATCACGTTTGCGCGTGCGGGGAGAAACTTGGAAGAGAAACTTTCGAGCAAACATACTGGTTTGCGCCCGTGGGAACTCGTTCAGAACTGGCAAGAAGGGCCAGTTATAAATGAAGCTAGGCAAGCCTATTTATTTATGTGCGTGTGAGTGGATACGCGGGCGCAGGTTAGGAAGTTGAGTGAAAAACAGCCAGAGAAAGTTGTGAAAACGAGTGTAAATTCAATTGTTTTCCAGCGAAATCTCAGGGAGTCTTTGCGTGATGCAAAAAGCGGCTCGGGGGCGCCTAAAGTGTGCCCGTCGATCCCACATCGTGCGAGTTTCAGATGGAAAAGAGTGGCGGGGGATATTGAGAGGCTGACGCTAGAAAGAAGGCGAGGGAGAGTGTATAAGTGAGAGAGCGGAGGGAGTGGAGGGAAAGTGAGAGAGAGGGAGCACTGCAGTGCCGTCCGACGACGAACTTTACACACAAAATAATGCAGAGACGAGGGGAGGTGAGGCGAGAGAGCAGGTGAAAGTGTGAGAGTCAGAGAAAGAGAGGACGTTAGAAAAGTCGAGAGAGTAGGCGAAAATAAGAGATCACAGGGCCGATACACTCAGGTAAGTTCATTTCCGGACAGGAACCGTCGTTTCTGTGTTTCACCCTTCTCTTTAAATTACAACCATTTATTCCAGAAAACCGGATAAAACAAACGTGAACAATCAACGGGGACTAACAAAAACAGGAAAATAAATCATTTAGCGATTCATAATCAGCGTAATCTACCGTATCCTCTCGAATACGGCCACATAATTGCCTTGTTCTAGCTCGACGCTTTCCAGTTTCAGCCCGTCTACAGACTGCACCAGCTCAGCCAGCTCGCCCTCAGCGAAGACATGGTAGAATCTGGAAGGCACTGTATTTGTCCATTTCTGAAGGTTTTTTTAAATTAAAATAAACATACAGACTTTCTAATCAACTACCATCAATTTCCAACTAGTTTACCGTACTCCTACCGTACCTAAATACCCGCCGAATTATCGTCAACTGACTACCGTATCCCTACCGTACCTCAGGAACGTTTCCTCCTCCTTGCTCTCATCCTCTTCCTTTGCCTTCCTCGCCTCCTTCCCGCTGACTGTCCATGGCACGAGCAGGTCCTGCTGCACAAACTCCCGGCCGTCGTGGACCAAGAGGCGACTGGAATATAGTAGGATACGGTATAGGTAGCGAATCGAGGACTAATTTTCTTATTGGGTCACATAACTGTTCTAATATCACTGCAGAATCACTAATCAACTCTGCTATGATATGTGAGTGAAACATAACTTCTCCGTAGGCGATTCGAAATATTTTAACAACGCAGTTGGAGTAAGAAAAGTGTTCAGATTTAAATCGAACTGTGTCACTCAAATGAGCTTTTTTCTACTTTTGATCTGGAGTGGTCTGAAGCACTGGTGAAGCACTTCACCACCCTGTTATGATTAACTGGTGAAACTCAAAAATTCTAGTTTTGTTTTTAGCATTCCTTGTAATATTATTTCAACTTCACACATCAGAGCAATCTAATAAGGAAAGTGAACAGATTTCAGTAGAAAATGACTGCATCACGTAAATGAGCATTTTTCTCTCTTTAAACAAAGTTTGGAGCGAATTACTAGCGAAGCACTGCATTGCTCTGCTATCATCAGCTAGTGAAACACAAAAAATCTAGTTGGGGAATTTTTTTAGCAATTCCTTGTAATTTTTTTCTACTACACACATAGGAGCAATCTAATACGGAAAGTGAGCAGATTCAGTAGAAAATCGCTTTTACACGCATAGGGCTTGTTTTCTCTCTTTTGACATCTGTTGGTCTGAATTACTAGTGAAGCGCTGCACCACTCTCCTATGATCAACTAGTGAAACACAAGCGTGTATTTTTCAATATCCTCATAATTCATTGTAAAGTCTATTTTTAACAACGCACAGAGGCGCAATGGCCTGCTCAAAAGGTGGAAGAGTATCACTCACCCATTCTCCTCCTTCCTCTCCCTTTCCTCCTCCTTCTTCCCTCCATTCTCCTCCCTGTTCTCTCTCATCTTGGCGTACTCACTCTGCCCCTGCTCCAGCGACCACACCGTCACGCACGCCCGACCACCCACGCGCAGGAGAGCGGCCTGAAGTCATACATGAAAAAGTTATGTTACAAAATCCTACGAAAGCGGGGTATGTTTATGAAAAAGACCTTGGAAACCGACTAATTCTATGAATGAGGGGTATGTTTGCGAATCGTAGGTAACATGCCTTGTAAACGAAAATCTTAAAAGCGGGCTATGTTTTCAAACTCCAGGTAGTTTCTTTTTCCCCACTAGCTTTTTCATGTCTGCCTGAAGTAGACGTTCGGTAGGTGGAGTATCGATTAAACGTTCGAGAAATGCAAATTAGGCCTAGTCAAATTCTCATTAATACTCCCATTCACTTACTATTAATGGACGCCACTCACAACCGCACACGTAGCCATTAAATTGAATTTTTTGAGAGACGAAAATGGGACAAACTGGCAAATCGAGAATGTTCCTTATTTACTACACTTTTGAAACACAAGAGTCACTGCTCGAACAAACTGTCCGAATACTACAAAAAATGGACTTTTTGTCACAACAACGCTGATTTAGACAAGACCACTCACCTTGATCAACTACAAACTGCAAAGATCAAAGATCAATCACTAGTATGAAATACCAAGGAAGACCACTCACAATCTCCTCGACCGCCTTCCTTCTCCGCTCCGCGGTGCTCATGTGGTGCAGCACGGCGATGGAGATGACCGCGTCCGCGCCCGCGCGGAGGGGCGCGCCTGAAGCGGATAGTTACGTCATGGATACAGGTAAATGAATAGTGCTGCACTAGTTCTAGTTGTTTAGTGGTTTTAGTGGATACGCGCCGACGCGGATACGTATGCTTTAGACAATTCAGTCAAACGTGCTCATCTAGGGCTTAATATTCAAGAAACTGCTGGCACAATCAGTCCAAAACTTCGTGAATAAGGAGAGAAGTCGTTTATTGCGCACTAGGAAATAATGTGCTTCACAATTTTCATACCATACTGAAGATGAAATAGCTGTTGATTCATAAAATCCATAGACTATGAATTTACCACATTCAAGAAGCAGGAAAAAAACATCTGATATTTGCGCATCATAATTGGCTTCATTATGACATTATTTGGAAGAGCATGAAAAATCGAAAAATCAATCGAGAACATTGAGAAAAGCAGTTACCTGCGCACCAGCAAATGTTCTGTTTCACCCATTCTACAATATCTCAAGCATTAATGTCGCGGTAATGCCTGATAGAAAATTTTCACATATGGTTAATAATATAATACCAGTTTCTCTGAATAGCGCATTGTTTCAATCGCATTTTTCCTAATTCGCACATATCAATTTTCATAAAGTATCCTGTAAATACACATAAATAATTATAATATGCAATTTCTCACCCATCGCATCTCCCCGCACGACGCAGCAGCCCTTGCTCGCGGCGATCTCGCACAGCCCCAGGCAGCGATCAGCGCCGATCTGAGGTGAGGAGTAGATTAGAGATCAAAGAGCAGAGATTAAAGATCATTGTTCAAAGATCAGACAACAATTTTCCAATTTCCACACATCATGATTATAGCATGGGAGAAAACTCTTGGAACCATCCTACGACCTTCAAAGCTCAACGGACGCAACCACAGTTTGTGGTTATATGTTTCACAGATCCTACATATAGCTTGAAAAATGAAGAAAAGCAATGAACGAACCACCCAATAATTGCAAAGGAAACTACTTTTTCAAGTTCAGAATCTATGCTCAATGCCAACCAGACACTAGTTGAAACTACAAACTCCAAAGATCAAAGATCAAAGACCACCCTGACCTTGATCAGTCCATCGTTCCGCTCCGGCAGCAGATACTTGCCGTTGCCGCAGCCGATGTCGTATAGCAGCGAGCCCCGCGGGATCGAGTCCAGGAATCTGCGGAACTTTCCTAGTTTGCAACCAAGCCCCGCCCACTTCGACTCCGCCCCTTCACTAGGGGGCGGAGCTTAGTCACCTTGCAGCCCGTAGATCACTCTAGGCAGGTGATTACTAAGCAGCCTAAGCCTAAGCCTAAGCACTTTCATAAGAAAAAAAACCTAAGCACTTTCCGACCCTTCCTTAAGAGGAAGGACCGAGGAGGCGGGGCTTGGTTGCCAACTAGGAAAGTGCCGAATCTGCAAGAGACATGATGCTTTCAATCGAAAAGGAAGGGCAAATCGGTGACGGTTTAGTACTGCATGCCAACTGTAATGATGACTCTGCGATTCATGCTTCTTTTTAGACAAAAAGATAAAGGTGGATCGGGGAAAGTTTCAAAAATAAAATAAAAAAAATAAAAAGTTTCACAAATACTACATGTCAGCGTTTGAATTGATAAAAAGCAATATACAAAAGTTCCAAAAAGAGGATCAATTATGATGACATGGATAATCTGGACGTAAAGTCTACCGTATCCCTAGGAAATACATTCCCTAACTTCACCCCACTCCACACCGCATGCCGTGTCTCGTCAACACGCTACCGTATCCCTAGGACAATACAGACTACCGTACCTCTTCACCCCACTCCACACCGCGTGCCTCGTCTCGTCAAAGTGCGGGGCGATCTTCTCATAGACGTCCGCGACGTAGCTGCCCTCGAGGGCGCGAGCGGCCGACGAGGCCGAAGGGACGGCCATCTCGCCTGAATGAGGAGGAAAAAATGTATTATAATTCAAAAATGGATTGTCTAAAGCTAGGATCATTAGAATGATTGAATTGCGGGCTAAAACATAGATCTTAATTTAACTAGTAAAGCACTATTGAATGGTCACCTTGGCAATGTGCGTGGAAAAAAACAATCCTTCTCACCATTCCTGTCCCAGTCGCAGAACTCCTTGTAGTCGCAGCGGCACGGTTCATGGCGGATCTTTCTGAATTATATCAAAATATTGGTTAACTGTAATATGCTGTTGCTGTAACGTTTTCACTTCACGACTCTCAACTATGAGCAGAGTGTGAAACACAAAATTAAATGATGAAGCAAAAAATATTCTAGTGCGCAATTGACGATAAACTGCTCGGTGCCTTATTTTGCCCCCTGTGTTATTAATGTTATCGCATTCCATTCATAATCTAATCGCAATTACATGCAAAATTCTTCATAAAGCAGCTATTTCACCAACTGTTGAGTTAGGAATGCTAATGAGCTAGCTCACCTGAATGTGATCGACACTCGCTGCTGCCTCGCCAGCAATCGATTCGTCCTCGGGCAGACGTCATACTGTCGATTCACGATACTGTAGGGGATATCGATTAATTATTGCTTCGAAGTTTCATACTGTAGCGCTTATTGATTGAATAAATGTAAAGGTAAAGTTGCTTCCACAATCAAAGCGATTTTACAGTCGTACGAGAACAACTACACCTGGTAGTGTGCACCGGGTACGATTGGCTAATGATTCATAACAACTCTAGTTAATATAACGCTGGTGAATGTCGCTCACATTGAAGTTATGATCGAATGACCGTGTGTATAATGACCCTGAAACCTAACAGTGCTAGGTTCTTTTTGATATATCAATTTCTTTAAAAAGCTACCGTACCCGTGCTTCCATCGATACCGCGAGTCTCCCTGAATCAAGCAGAGCGAGCGGCGTGGGAGGAGGATCGGAGCTACTCGTGCGGAATTCGCTGCGTCCTGAATGGAGTATATTTAAAATTTGAACATCCAGGGAATGTTGTGTTTTACGAATACTATACGTTGGAACTGGGCATCCAATATGAGTTAGAATTCTATTTGTAATATTAATACAAAATATAATTGAATAAATAGTTGAATCAATTCGAACCTTCCATAATTTGACAGCCCACGGACAATTAGGTTTCACGGATACTATACCTGCCTAATGGAACATAAAATTTAATGTGAGAGTCGTGCCGTCTGCCATAAAAGTATTCACAGCTATATAAATTAAATAAATATTGTAAAATACCTTGAACTCCATGACGACATCGGCTAGCAGCGACAGACTCACAACCGGGTCCTAAAATGAATAAAGATGAAAACGAATTTTGAAAAATGAAGTTCAGAGACAAAACATAAAAATGTGTAGAGGATTCTCTGATGTGTACTGAATAGCGCATACAATATTTCACCATGAAATGTGCATGAAAAAACGAAGATGATCTTTGTAAACCCTATCCCCGACAATGACTTTTCCTCTTTTCCTAAAAAAAAAGACTAACCTCGAATGCCGAGTGGGTGTCGAAGTGGGAGGGAATGCCCTGCCCGGGCGAGTACACGTTCGCTGTGATCTGCAATCGATAATGTCATACGGTAATCTCAAAATACCGTAATCTCTATCGGTGAATGATAACTGTGATAGGTTGAGATAGCTCAAACTATTACATTTTCTAATTAACATAATCGATAGTATGATAGTTCAAAATGTTCGAATTTCAGAATAGCGTACTCAATCGGCAGTAACGTGAAGATAGACGTTCGTATAATATGTTAGACTACCATACCTGATCAGGTCTCTCCGTGATATATCCCTTTTCGATCAATCGATCAACTATCATCTCCAATTGGGAGGGAATCTTCTCAATCGGCACGAAGGCCGAATTGGTCGAGTAGTCGAAGGCGTGACCCCAGTGGAGGACCGAACGGTGCTTCATCTCGTTTACTGTAATTATATTATCATTTTAAATTATTATCTCGATAATAGTAAATAACACACTAATACGATGAGTTGGCTGTACACTTTTTCTTGCCCTCCATAATATCATTATGAAACCGCGAGCTCCAAAAGAGCAATGGATCATAACGGCATAAATTTTTCAGCAACGTATTCAAAAAACGAAAAAGATGATGAGAAAACGTACATCTCGGGTCCTTCATCACCATATCGATAAGATCCCTTTCAATGCCCTCATCGACGAAATCGTCGACGATTTGCAGATCACGCGGTCCCGCCACGCCATCCGCCGTCTTCGAGAGGGGTACTGTAAGTTGAATTGGGTTATCGACATGTACATTGAAGCTATAAACCCAATTAGTTCATTGTATCATACAATCACCAACTCTATACTCCAATACTCAAATTGCAATATCAATCCACAATACGAAAGCACATTGTCTGTCCTTTGAGAACACAATGAGATCTACTAACTCACGATTCTTGACGAATTCGATGACGAATGGAAGGTGCGACTTCCTCAGCTGCTCGGGTACCTTTCCATTCAATTCTTCCTTCGCCCTCGAAGCCGCATCCACAGTGGAGAACTCGACGAACGAGTATGCACGTCTGAAATTCGAGCTATTTTGTTGCAACTAAATATTCTTGTCATATAAAAACACTAGAATATGAAGCAACAGACCTCAGTTTCTATGCTCACCATGACCGTAACATAATAAAAATTGAATTTAATTGAAAATAAGTGTCAGATATTAGAGAAAAAATAGAGATTTCGCATCGAACCACCATAAAAAATTTACCTGTTGGGAAAGACAATCAGCTCGACGCTGGCGTCAAAGTGGGTGAAAATCTCCTGGAGCTCTTCGGGCGAAACCGAGCAGAGTATGCTCGAATTAGCAACGAACAGGATCTGAATAAATGTAATTTATATATTTTTATTAATTTTTTTAGTATAAACACACCTTTGTGGGCTCATTGGCAACCTCCACATCCGGGTCGTGCCTCTTCAGCTGCTCGAGACTTTTCTTGGACTTCTTCAGCAATTTTCCACCCGTAATGACCGCGCCAACGGGACGTTCTTTGTCGGCATTGAAGTCTGAATAGAACGATTGTCGAATGGAAGGTAAAAAAAGCTCAAATTTGATCAAATAACTCACACATGGCTATGATGAGGGCATACACTTGTCGAGAACTTCTTCAGAACTAGAAAATTAGGCTAATTTTGACTAATGAGGTCAAGTAGAAAATGGGAGGTCTGGAACCGGAAAATCAACTCTGAGAACCGGAAATAGGACATTTTTTCAGTTATCGATAGGCCAAATTCGCGACTTCATTATTACGGTATACTATTTCATTTTTTTCGAAACTAGCGATAAATCGATTATTTTCATCCTTTTTCACGTTCGTTTTGTTGCTTGTTTCGATTGTACTGTGTACCCAGACCTACTTTAGTGTCCGTACACGCTCAGCCGCTTGGGATAATGGCCTCGTTCGACGACGAACTCGCTCTGTAAGCTTTACATTTTGTTATTTTCCAAAACACCCTTTAATAGGAAGTTTTTGACCTCTAAAATCGTGCTTTATCCACTGTATTTGCAGTTTCGAAGCAGAGATCAACTCGATCGTCACTGAGCCCGATGCTGCTCCGTCTACGTCCGCAGCACCCTCCGGTACCGGTAGCTCCAGTACCATCTCCGCCCCGCCCACAATAACCGCGCCACCAGTGCCTCCTGTGGTGCTGATGCCCACAGGTGAGAACAATAGATTGAGACCTAGCGGACCAAACTAGTTAAAGGGGTCCCAAAAATCTTCGAACGATACAAAGGGAATCGAAGTCCGTAGGACCACGGGTCACTGCTTCACATCAAAGCTAAAAGTTTGATGTGATGTTTGTTTTTAAATTGAGTTGTATTCTTACAGTTCCCGTGCTGATTCCTCCCGTTGCCTCCATCGTCAACTTCGGAGCTGCGGCCGCGCTCACGAATGCCGGAGGACTCATGCTGCCGCCTCAGGTTTCGTCATTTTATAAATGTTACTTGCTTCCTGAAACTAAAATATGCCTGTGATTGCCAATAGTTTTGCGTGACGCTTTTCGATTTTCATTCGATGAAGATACTTGAAGGTTGATATATTAAAAATCGAATACTTTGCAGCTGCGGAACCAGATCAACCAGCAGGGTGGCGGCGCGACCACTGCAGCCCCTGCGACCATCGAGTCCAAGCCGCAGATGTATGCACCCGCCAAGGCCGAAGACCCGAATAAGAAGATTGAGGAGATGAAGACCATGGTGAATAGAGTAGAAAAGTGTAACTTCTTACTATTTAGATAATTATCCGTTTCTGAGAATTCTTACAATGAAGTATGTAACCTACGATTCGAAAAGCAATCCGATTTTAAAGGCTTTCAAAACTTTTCGCAAGCCCTTGATGGCAAGAATGATAGCAAGAAAGAAAATATCCCAATTTATTCAAATTTATAATTTGTAGGCTCTGCCCGCGGACGTGGAGCTGAACGAGCTGCGCAAGGCGAAGCAGAGAAACGAGCAGGTATTGTGCATTTAACTATTTATTAGTCCACTGTAAAGCATAGTGTCGATCTGCTTCTCGTATGAACGATGACAGCTTCTTTTACACGCTTCATGCCACAATACAAATATTTTTGCGTTTCAACTCATAATCATTCAACCTGGGCCTAAGAAAAATAAAACATGAGACATACAGCAAATGGATACAAAAAATACTGGTTGATTGATTGCTTCAACTAATTGCTATTTCTACCAGAACTCCTACCTCGGGCAAGTGCAGCGAGGCGAAAAGAAGATGAAGCGGTTCGTCCGGTGTGCGGGAGGAGAGCAGTGGGAGGATCCGTCGCTGGCCGAGTGGGATCCCAACGATTTCAGGGTGTTCTGTGGAGATCTGGGCAATGAGGTGGGCATTCTTTTCCTAAAAAAACATATTTACTTTCCTATCCCTTTGTCGTGCATTAGTTACGGAATAAGTATGGCCGCATTCATGAATAAGTTGAAACCCGAATCTTGCAAGTACTGTTTTAATTAATTTTTCTTCAGGTCTCTGACGAGTTGCTCGCAAAGGCCTTCAGAAAGTACCCGTCCTTCCAGAAAGCCAAGGTTTGTGTTTTTATTTAACGAGGAGGAGGGTCATAATTGACCATATGATTCTGGGTGATTCTTGTGGAAGCTATGAAACAGATATGTGAATGGTGGATTTGTCTTGAATCAAAAAGAAACTCGATTTAGATGAAGCCCAATTTGCGTTACAAGTGCACTACATCATTGGTCTAGTGACTGTTGACCACGATACACCATTCCATTATTTATATCATGACTGAAACTCAACTTCGGCAGGTCGTCCGCGACGGCAAGTCGAACAAGAGCAAGGGCTACGGGTTCGTGTCGTTCAAGTCGCAGGAGGACTACATTCGTGCGATGAGGGAAATGGACGGCAAGTATGTGGGCAATCGACCCATTAAGCTGAGAAAGTCGAATTGGAAGGTGAGGCTTTTGTTGTTTGATGACACATGAATGTAGCTAACTGTAGCAAATGACGTTTTCCCATTTGGTGGTATATCTAAGTGCTGAAACCGCCTCTTCTCATCTGGTAATTGGGAGATTTGAAAAAGATGTGCTCAAAATGACGCCTAAATATGGTGCTTGATCCATATCCATTAGCGAAATGGTGCACCAAATAAAATTAGGAACCTCTCGGATTTGTCACCACTTTGTATGTTTTCTCTCCGGGCGGGTTGGGGCTTCATTAATATGTCATGACTAAATTCCACTCTTTTCAGGATCGCAGTATGGAGGTGGTGAAGAAGAAGATTAAGCAGAAGAAGAAGCTCGGTCTCATGTAATTTATCATTCGTAATTATCATTTATTCCCTCCTCCTCCATTTTTGAAACCGATAAACTTTACAATATTTATACCGTATGCAACCTTTTCCAATTCCATCAATTGTTCTTTCGAGAAACCTACTAGGATTCCAAGTGTAGCCATCCGTTTCTCCGTTTCATGTACTTGGTTAAATTCATTGAGTATTGCCCGAGGCGATAAATTTGTGCATTGGAATATGGAGAGATATTGCATGGACGGTGCTCGTGTATCGGTTGTGGACCTGTTGTTATCTTCGCTAGTTGATCTTTGATCTTTGATCTTTTTACCTGTTTTTTCATCGATCTCTTCCCTTGATCAGATTGGTAGATCAGTTTTGCTCAAAGTAGCTTTCATTCTGCACGCACTTGTTGTTTACGCTACCTATCGATTCACTCTGTTGATCTTTGCTAATTAGTTCAGTGAACCAACACTCGCATTGCCTTCCATTTCCATAAAAGACCTTTCTGAACTCTGATCTCTTTTCTCCGATATTCTCCATGGTCTTGTTTTTTTATTGAATTTGATCTTCCGCAAATCAAAGTCTTGCCTGCTCTTTGTGATCGCTCTCTTCCTTTTTTCCTCTGTTCATCGAACGGAATATTGGTCGCTGTTTTAAACTACTGTTACAATACAGCCGCCACTTTTTAAAAAATCTTTTTTGTGGATGTTTCTTCCTGATCTTTGATCTTTCCCTCCCCCGGTCCCTCGATTTGCTCCTTCCATTTTCCTTTCTTATCATCAATAATAGCTGTCTTCACACATCCATTGCATCGACAGTGTCGATTGGACACCTTAATGAGTGGTCGTAAAATCTCTCCCTTTCCTCCTTTATCAGTCATATCATCCATCAAAAACGCTGCGCTCTCTCACTTTTCCATGGTCTCTCGTCGCTCTGACGTCCCTGCACATCTCCAATCTCCGTAGTCTTGCTTGATGAGGCCTTTATGGGCTCGCTTTTTGACACGTTAGAAGTGCGAAAACGGGCGGTGATAAGCGAATACTCTCCTGAATCCGCGTGCTCTCTAGCCAAGAAAGATGAAAATGATGGCAAAAGCTAACGACCAAGAGGTGGTAATGAGAGACGCTACTCTGGCCTCATTAGACGACGCGATTGCACCATGACGCCAGTTACAGCATACCCAAGGAATGGTGAGTCATACGGTACCAAGAGGTACGGTAGGTCCCCCAAATAGTGTTCGCTACTAGTTTTTCTCAAGGTGATAGAGGAACGCGCTGGGTCAGAAGCAGCTTAGTGATCAGAGGGTATCATCTATGCTAATAGACTGCCCAGCGCTCTCTCGATTTCCCCTGTTCTCTCGCCCTTCTCTGACCGGGACCCTCTCGATTTGCCGTGGTCTCTAGCACGGATTCCGTCGCCTGGCGGCATTCCCCTTTGATGTTCGCCCCAGTACCCGTGATAACATGATAATCCGGACGGCCAACACTGATTGATGGCCCTATCACTGGAGAGTTGTTATGGGAGAGTGATTGATGCAAGGAAGAAAGGCATCCCGAACGGAAACGGAGGATTACGGTAGGATTATCGGAAATGCCGAGGGTGGCGTCATTTCCGTTTCAGCGCATTCTTCAGTAGCCCGTGAGCAAGGTACGATTGGAGATCCATGATGCCCAGAGCAAGCATGAGTCAGGATAGTGGACTATGCTCTTGTTTTTCCCGCGGATTTCTTGCTTCGATCAAACTACTTGTTGGCGCCGATCCCTAATATTATGCGATGATGTTTCACGGATCCAGAAGCTTGATCTTGCCTTAGGATTGCGTGGAGCTCCTTGAGAACTTTCTCACGTTTGTCGGGTTGTCTCTTACGCCTTTCGAGGTGAAACCCAAACACGACAAGTCAAGTGGGTGTCGGCACGCTCTATTGAGCATCCTAATCCCATTAAGTCCCTCCGATCTTCCGTAATAGAGCGAGCAAGCGAGGCACCCGGGGCGCTCGTCGGTGAACAAACATTGCGCAACTCGTGTGAGACCTGTGATACCCGATCAGGCCCGAGAGCCCTGATAGCACTTTTATTGCTTCACAAACTGACAATGATAGCAATAACGATGATTGCGTAACAAGTGATATGTGAAGTGGGATACGGTGACCCGGCGAAGGCTGTTGATACAGTAGGTGCGGTCCGTGAATAGATCCAGACGTGAATAGTTTTCATATAACCGTCCGTACAAGTTTTCGATGAAAATGAGGTTTAGAATGAAATTTTGATGGAAAAATGCACCTATGAGGTGTTAGCTGTGAATTACCGTCAAATTATTGGTTGAGGAACGTCCCTCGGTTTCCTTTTCTGCTCTCGGTACATCCCCGGATCAGAGATCAAATACACAGGTCATGAAACTCAAAATGTGGTGTGCTTTTCTTTTTGTGGTGCAATTTTGGGCGTAAGGAGGCTAGGTTTTAGGAAATCTACCCTGATTACGTGGAATGGTGGCATGCTTTTCTCTAATTTTTGTTCAAATTGGCCCAAAAATGTGGCATGCATAGGTGGTTTTCCCGGTGGTATTTGACCTCTGCCCCGGATACGAGCCGTTGTCTTGTCATTTGTCGACGATCATAAACTCGTAGGGACCGGAGATTAATTGATGGCTTCTGGCTGCTTGGTGTGAGGAGGAATGCTGTGGCGAGAGAAGCTGGCACCTATTCCGTCGAGTTATACGAGCGATAAATTGGGCTCGCTGGTAGTTGTAACCGAACCGGGGAGCGGAGCCGTGTTTATGACCGGCGAATAGGAGTCCATAAACAGCACCCAGCCAATTCCCGAGAATTTCGACACGTAGTGGTGGCTATGGCTGTCTTTTTATGGAGCTGTGGCAGCTAATTAATACCGTAGTGGGTGTTATGGCCCCCTGACGGAATGGTGTTGTTGAGGGAACAGAGATGTGATGATTACTACAGTAACTAGATGGACTTCTTTCTTGGCATATTGTTCTTTCATGAAAAATTTCTGTTGAGACTATATTAACCATGAGGACTTTTTGCATTCCATCTTGATCTCATGTAGGATTGTATTCACATGAAAAATCGACATTTTGAGATTACAGTAACCCCACTACCGTAATCATGATTTTCGTTGCAGAATGGAAGACGAGGTTCGTCGTGATCTGCCCGTCGAATCGAGGGACATGCGAAGAGAAGCGGAGAGGGAGGAGGGCGATGCGGAGAATCGGTAAGATGAGAACTGACAGAAGGGATTAAGGTAGCTCCCAGGGATACTGTAGTACTCGATGCATCCCGTCTTCATTCTGCTCTGATGAGAGTGTTCGAAATTAGCGCAAAAGGATTCGGATTGTTATGAAAATGGGCTATTCTTGAGTTTAAAAAAATTCAAAATATGAATTTCAATCAATAAATCGATAATCTGCAGGGAGGAGATGGCTCCCGAGGTGATCGCCGATCTCGTGCAGTTCCTCGACCCGACCACCAGGTATACGGTTGCTAGGGTACGGTAGGAGGCCGGGAATATCGATTGGGTGATCAAGTTGTTGTGTAAAACACGAATTATAGAATTCCATTGAAGTAACTGTTTTCAATGTGTAATAGGTATTCTGTGAAACACAGTTTCAGCTAGACTGGGTAGACTGATATTGCACGATTCCAACAATAGATATTTTTGAAGAAAGAACCAAGTAAATTTTGAAGCAAAAAGGTTCAGTATGACATAACTATGCTGCTAATCACTAGATCACCTGCTTACCTTCTTTAGAATTTATTTACTTGCCGTGTGTTCCTGGTTCACAGCACACTTGATAACTGAACCATTTTACAACTGTGCCGTGAAACCCATGTTCGCCATAGCCAAAAAGGCCATTATCTGATACTGTTGAACAAGGATATGGTAGCTCATCTATCGCGAACTGACTCCTACCGTACTCCCTCCCTTGCAGTCTACCGTAGTCCTACCGTACTCCATTGCAGACTGGACGTGCGTCGTCAGGCGCTGCAGATCGTGCTGGGCCTGTCGTTCCCGCTGGACGGATCGGCCGAGCGAGCATTCTGCAGTCAGGACTTCATGATCGGAAAGGTACGGTAGGGAGATTACGGTAGGGTATGAGCTTCCTGCAGTCAGAAATTGACAAGTTACGGTAATGGGGACACGGTTGCATTAGTAAGGTCCGAAATCGAAAAAGCATTATTGCATTATGGATTTCGTTAGATCGATAAAATAGCTTTTGCTGGAAATCTCGACGGTGCATCGTATGCAGCAAATTTCACTCATTATGAGTATGTCGTGAAACCGAGATTCACCTGGTCCAGGGCTGTGGTAGAAATATCAAGTCATTACATATTTGAATTTTTTAAAAATAGCTCCATTTTAAACAAATTCTGAGAGATGTAATTGGTATTGGATGAAGCAACTTTGACCATTGATGAGTATTTCGTGAAACAGATATGCACATGGTTTCGAACTTGCGGGAATGAAACATATATTGAATTGTCTGCGCCACATATTTTGTGAACTATTTTTGTACGGTGAATGAGTGCATTTACTTCGGTGTACGGTATACTACGGTTGCTTGCAGATTACGGTAGACGATTATTGCAGGCCATCTGCCGGCTGTGCATCGCGACGGCCTCGGACCGACTCGGCTGCCTGACCGGTGAGTGGGGGTTTGATCTTTGATCTTTAGTATTTTATGTCTGCTCTAGGAGTTTAGCTGAATGGTCTGTATGCCTAGGCAGCGCGAGAAAGAATTGCTAATTAGAAAAACCCTGATCCTTGAACTTTGATCTCTGTTGTTTGATCTTTGATCTCTGCTCTCAGGCATCTGCAATTTCGCCTCGATGTCCAAGGAGGTCGTCAACTACATCCTGCACCACCAGACGGAAGTCATCAAGATTGCGTGAGTTGTTATTGATTATTTTGTGAATTTTGAGAACGTCCGAGCGAAAAGCAAAAAAAACACAAATCGATTTGCCAAAAGGAATGTTTGAGTTTCACTTGTTCTCTATCTGCGATAGACTTGTACTGATGGCAATTTCATGCCACCTTTTAAGTGCAAAAAAAAAGATAACTGAACTCGCCAGGTGCAGAATACGGCGTGTTCCAAAAATAAATTAGTTGGATACGGTTATCTGAGAGTACGGTACCCTTTATCAACTACTTTTACAGCTACACGGAGACGGGCGTTTTCTGCGTTAGGAAACGTCATAAGGGGGATTGGGATCTGAGTACGCAGTTTCAGAGGGTTAATAGGTGGAATCTGCTTTGGTTGAGGGTACGGTATTCCTTATCGATTTTCTATTCTTACAGCTACACGGAGGCGTTCAGAGAAGCGGAGAGGGAGGAGGGCGATGCGGAGAATCGGTAAGATGAGAACTGACAGAAGGGATTAAGGTAGCTCCCAGGGATACTGTAGTACTCGATGCATCCCGTCTTCATTCTGCTCTGATGAGAGTGTTCGAAATTAGCGCAAAAGGATTCGGATTGTTATGAAAATGGGCTATTCTTGAGTTTAAAAAAATTCAAAATATGAATTTCAATCAATAAATCGATAATCTGCAGGGAGGAGATGGCTCCCGAGGTGATCGCCGATCTCGTGCAGTTCCTCGACCCGACCACCAGGTATACGGTTGCTAGGGTACGGTAGGAGGCCGGGAATATCGATTGGGTGATCAAGTTGTTGTGTAAAACACGAATTATAGAATTCCATTGAAGTAACTGTTTTCAATGTGTAATAGGTATTCTGTGAAACACAGTTTCAGCTAGACTGGGTAGACTGATATTGCACGATTCCAACAATAGATATTTTTGAAGAAAGAACCAAGTAAATTTTGAAGCAAAAAGGTTCAGTATGACATAACTATGCTGCTAATCACTAGATCACCTGCTTACCTTCTTTAGAATTTATTTACTTGCCGTGTGTTCCTGGTTCACAGCACACTTGATAACTGAACCATTTTACAACTGTGCCGTGAAACCCATGTTCGCCATAGCCAAAAAGGCCATTATCTGATACTGTTGAACAAGGATATGGTAGCTCATCTATCGCGAACTGACTCCTACCGTACTCCCTCCCTTGCAGTCTACCGTAGTCCTACCGTACTCCATTGCAGACTGGACGTGCGTCGTCAGGCGCTGCAGATCGTGCTGGGCCTGTCGTTCCCGCTGGACGGATCGGCCGAGCGAGCATTCTGCAGTCAGGACTTCATGATCGGAAAGGTACGGTAGGGAGATTACGGTAGGGTATGAGCTTCCTGCAGTCAGAAATTGACAAGTTACGGTAATGGGGACACGGTTGCATTAGTAAGGTCCGAAATCGAAAAAGCATTATTGCATTATGGATTTCGTTAGATCGATAAAATAGCTTTTGCTGGAAATCTCGACGGTGCATCGTATGCAGCAAATTTCACTCATTATGAGTATGTCGTGAAACCGAGATTCACCTGGTCCAGGGCTGTGGTAGAAATATCAAGTCATTACATATTTGAATTTTTTAAAAATAGCTCCATTTTAAACAAATTCTGAGAGATGTAATTGGTATTGGATGAAGCAACTTTGACCATTGATGAGTATTTCGTGAAACAGATATGCACATGGTTTCGAACTTGCGGGAATGAAACATATATTGAATTGTCTGCGCCACATATTTTGTGAACTATTTTTGTACGGTGAATGAGTGCATTTACTTCGGTGTACGGTATACTACGGTTGCTTGCAGATTACGGTAGACGATTATTGCAGGCCATCTGCCGGCTGTGCATCGCGACGGCCTCGGACCGACTCGGCTGCCTGACCGGTGAGTGGGGGTTTGATCTTTGATCTTTAGTATTTTATGTCTGCTCTAGGAGTTTAGCTGAATGGTCTGTATGCCTAGGCAGCGCGAGAAAGAATTGCTAATTAGAAAAACCCTGATCCTTGAACTTTGATCTCTGTTGTTTGATCTTTGATCTCTGCTCTCAGGCATCTGCAATTTCGCCTCGATGTCCAAGGAGGTCGTCAACTACATCCTGCACCACCAGACGGAAGTCATCAAGATTGCGTGAGTTGTTATTGATTATTTTGTGAATTTTGAGAACGTCCGAGCGAAAAGCAAAAAAAACACAAATCGATTTGCCAAAAGGAATGTTTGAGTTTCACTTGTTCTCTATCTGCGATAGACTTGTACTGATGGCAATTTCATGCCACCTTTTAAGTGCAAAAAAAAAGATAACTGAACTCGCCAGGTGCAGAATACGGCGTGTTCCAAAAATAAATTAGTTGGATACGGTTATCTGAGAGTACGGTACCCTTTATCAACTACTTTTACAGCTACACGGAGACGGGCGTTTTCTGCGTTAGGAAACGTCATAAGGGGGATTGGGATCTGAGTACGCAGTTTCAGAGGGTTAATAGGTGGAATCTGCTTGGGTTGAGGGTACGGTATTCCTTATCGATTTTCTATTCTTACAGCTACACGGAGGCGTTCGCTGCGACGGAGTGCAGTGAGTACGCGGCCCGCCTGCTGGCCAACTGCACCAGGGTCTTCCCGGGTATGTGGAAGGGGGAGGGGGGGGCAGTGATTCCACGCCAGCGTTACGAGGAAGTACGCGAAATAAAGTGACGATTTTTGACTGATCTACCTGGATGAATGAGCTATTGAGTCTCAAAAGATATTTGCTAGGAGCAACTGCGTTTCACCCTAGCTACAATGTTTCGAGATGTTTGGGTGGATCAATGGGACTGTTGTATCGCTCTCGAAACAAATAGTCTATGTTTTTTCCTTAGAAAGTCGACAGTCCATATAATGAGGAATCTGTAAATTCATCGCTGATCACTTGCAGGTGAAACGCATCTCCGCCTGCTGGCCGTCGACCCCAAGTGCGTCGAGAAGCTCGTGGGTACGGTATCTTTTGATGATTGTTGATCTGCGCCTGAATCAGGGACTCTGCTTTATCAGTCCATCTCAAGAATACGGTAGGCTATGTCAAAGGGGGCATTAAATAGTTTCCTTCAAATTGCACCAGGTCAAAGTTGTGTTTCACCAATTATACAAATTTGTGAGAAAATCCAATGAGGTGATAAGAAGTCAGCATCTATTTTGTATTTATTTAGAAGAGCTGTCGTATTTCTTATTCGGATTCTTAGCTCGTAATTAGTTGGGTCCCTCATTCAGTCATTTGGCTTGTGTTAGATATCACATCACTACGCGGTGTCACTATCACTCATTCCGTTGTGTCAACTCAGCCCTCCCCCCACTTCCCCTAGACTCTCCTCATTCCACACGCTCTCTCGCCCTCTCTGATCAGTGAGAGAGCAGGGGAACTGAAGAGAGCAAGAGAACATTGACGACTCTTTTTATTGCCTTGTTCACGAGACAAGAGAGATGACCCTCTTCTAGAGTAATAAAAATGGAAGAAGAAGGAGGGAGTAACACGATTGTGATAACAATACCACTAGGTGACTCGGACGTAGCTGTTTTACGGTGCGTTTCGTGGATGGTGTATGGTGATCTGTGGACTCGAGGAGTCATACTCATATTTTTAGCCATACAGATGAGTATGTTGTGTGGATAATTAAGAGTTCGCCTCATCAAAATGACGTGTGGATGGTGTATCAGTGCACTCTAGAGTGGGAGGTGAATATGAACAAGAAGTTGTTGACCGGATACTCAAAAATTGGTGTGTGTGTCCGCTATTTTTGAGCTGAATACTTATTTCCATGGTAGAAGGCCCCTGAAAAATCCTTCGCGAAATTTCATTCATTTCCCGCTGACTTTTCCCACCAGCACCAGCAGTAGCAGCTCAAATTTCTTTGGCCCTTAATAAGTGTGAGAAATGGTGGAAGATTTGTGCGCTGCGGTGGCGTCAGACCCTCCCACACCACGTATCCATTTCACGGCCGGCCCCGGGATTCTCACCACACTACGCCAGTACGGCGGATTACGGTAGCTGCACCGAATCTAGAAGCCTGCGAAATGGATTGAGTATGAGAGCCGAGATGAAACCGGAAACCGCCGGGCAGGATTAAGTGGCAGCGGGGGATACGAGACACACCTTGGCAGTCAACTGCACCCAAGAAGGATGAGAGACAATGGGATTTGAAGAGGGCAGGAGATAATCCAGAGATGAAATGGGATGATGAAGGACAAACAGTGGGAGCTGATTAGGAGGAGGGTTAGGTAACTGTTGGATGACTCCTGGGAGGCATCCAGGCGCGCCGGGTTAGGTGTTTGTTGTGCAATGTGTGTAGAAGCACACATGTTTGTAGAGATGGTGTATGGTATTATTTTTTGATATTTTTTTTTAATAATACAATTGCAGAGCGCATGACGGAGTCCGCGGAGGGCTCGCCGTCGAATACGCTCGGGTAAAGATTTATTTATTTATTTAAATCAATTAATTAAATTATCTTTTAAACTTTAATATTTTAATTCAAGGTACTCGCTGGTGAACCTGGCTACCGTAAGCCGCGTGAGGAAGGAGCTGACGAAGCGCAGGGAGGACCAGGGTGGGAAGAGCATGCTGCACAAGGTACGGTATTGGAAGAGTACGGTAGTTAGGGTACGGTGACCGAAGATATTGATTTTCACATAGTTCACAGTACAATAGATAATTATGATGAAGCATGAGCAAAGGAGATTGCATTCTGTATTTCGAATATTCATAGATAATACTGATTTCCTGAGCATTTTACTGTACCTGTCGCCTCACTGTCGACCCCCTTTTTCGCCTATATCATTCATGTCATCTCTCCTCTTCTTCTTCCCTTTTCGCATCGCGCTCGCTCAAAAGTCATCATAGCCCGCGCGTATCTTTATGTCGAATCTATGAGTGGCGGTGGAAGAGGGAGGAAGAAGAGGCGACCGGCGCCACTTCGCATTTCGCATTCTCCAATTAAACACAGTAGTTGATAGGGGGCGAGGGAGAACGCGATAGCCTCTCCTCTTTAGAGACTGCGCCGCCCGTCTTAACGACCCGAAAACTGTCCCAACCGATCATCGTTAGGCGCAAGTGAAACACAAAATGGGCTGGGGGCAGAAAAAGCGCAGCTACGGTAGGAGATAACAATCGAGAAATGAGTGAAGGTTGTTGTATGGAGATGATTTGTGCGGGAGGAAAGAGGGAAGAGTAGCATGCATTATTAGTGTGCATAGTCATTGATTCAATCGAAGACATTTTTCTGTTGTGGATGTTTAAAACGCGCCAGAGTTAATGAAAATAGTTTTTTTTGAGAAATTACGTAATAATGACGAAATCCCCTCAGCTGTACCCGGCGCTGATGCAGTCGGAGAACGGCGAGCGCCGTCGCATCGCCGCCGACGTCTGCAGGAACTGCACCTTCGACGATGGTAAGGGAGGAGTACGGTAGGACACTGTAGAATCGAGAAATGATTTTATTATCTACATTTCACACAATCTCTCCATTTCTCTGCCTAGAGAGAAAATGAAATGTGAAATGAAGATACGAGACAATTTTCGTAGTATTGCGCTGCGTTGTGTCTGGGCCACTGTAGTATCGATAGCTGGAGTGCGGTACTATACAGTAGATTACGATCTCTTTCTCGGCAGTTACGGTACACAGGCGCCCCGTCGATGGTAATTTGACTGTGAAGAAGAGGCGCCGCGCGTTTTATGAGGAGTTGGCGTTCTCGAAATGAGGAGCAAGGAATGCGACCAAAGGGGGAATTTGCGGCCGAAGTTGTCGCCTCGTCGTGTCGTGTCGTTTGTGTAATAATTAGTGGGACAAGGGAGGCCAGTGAACACGTGTGTGAGGCAAGGGAGGAGGGAGGAAGGAGCAAGTTGTTGTGATGAGGGAAGAGGGAAGAGGTACATCGGCAGGGCTGATTTATGAACTGCATCCAAGGGGGTGTTGATGGTGCCGAGATTGGGGATACGGTAGTGGTGTGGTCCCCGGAGGCGACAAGTGGCAATCGTCGGCCGAAGTTGTCGCCTCGTCGTGTCGTGTCGTTTGTGTAATAATTAGTGGGACAAGGGAGGCCAGTGAACACGTGTGTGAGGCAAGGGAGGAGGCAGGAAGGAGCAAGTTGTTGTGATGAGGGAAGAGGGAAGAGGTACATCGGCAGGGCTGATTTATGAACTGCATCCAAGGGGGTGTTGATGGGCGGATTGCGAAGATGGGAGGAAGGAAGAACAGGTGTAAACTGTTTAGAAGAGCAGTGTCGAAAGGACTGGTAATGGAAGATTGCCCCTACACTATGTTGCATTCGAAAGTTGGGAGCTTTGTCTGCAATTCACCTCTGAAAAATTATTTTTTGGTTATTTCTTTTGGGTTTGGTTTGCATTGGTGAATCCCTAGTAGAAGCACAGTAAACTCCAAGAGTTCTTCATGTGGTGAATGCGTGAATCATAACTATGTTATTTATGTTCTCACTACCAGAGCGCACAAAGTATTGAATCATCCTCCTGCAAAAAGAACAAAAGCGCGCCGCCAATCCCCTCAAGCCGGGCAATCCTTCCGTAATTCCACCGCCTTATTCACACCTTCTCCTTCTCGCTCACTCTGGCTGATTTATGGAATTAGCGTGTCTGCGCTCTCTCCATTTCACGCATTCTCTCGCCTCCTCCATCGTCGACACTGCGCTGTTTATGATTAGTCCTGCCACCGCCTTATCACTTCCATCGCACCTCTCGCTCGCTGAGAGTGACGAGAAGAGGAATCGGATTAACTCGCCTCTCTCTTCCTTCCACCCTTCTTCCTACACACCACTGTCCTAATCCGTGATAACTCAGTGATAGGAATGATAGCGGCATCCTTTGACTGCGGATTACCGGAGACGACTACGCACCCCAGAGAAGACAGCACGGCAATGAGAGGAGAGGAAAGGTGCGAAGAGTACGGTAGGAGGAGAGGATGGGGTGGAATAAGAGCACTTTGAGGCCCAGAATGAGCCAGGAAGGCTGTGAGGAGTGTTCAATGAGATGGAGAGGAACGCATTGGGTGGTCTGATAGGAGGTGGTGAGGATTAGGCGTGGAATTCTTGCATTTATGTTTTTGAGAAATTTGGACAAATGAAATGATTTTCTGTAGGAGAACATTGATCACTTCACTTCTCCACGAGAGGCAAGCTCAGAAGCTTCTCGGTTCTGTTCTGGGAAAGTGTTTTTGCTGATCTTTGGTCCCCTCCCATTCAGGTGGTTTGACGTTATTGCAGTGTGCTGAGTCGTGGAATTACGTAGGGAAGGGGGGCTATTGTTGTGAAGGGAGTAGTGGGTGAGAAGTGGTCATAGTATCCGGGGAGGGAGTGAAGGTGAAGGCGATACCTCTCCCCTCCTACCCTACCCTATCCCTTCCCTCTCACTTCTAAGACACTTGAAGTCGTCGACTCAACGAGACGTCTCTATTGTGTCACACGAGAAGAGGCAAGGGTATCACATATTGAGCAGGGGCGCGAGCACACCTATTGGATGAATGGTGTGGAGAAGTGTGGAAGAAGGAGGAGAAGAGGCTTGAGAACTCCACACTTACATGGCTAGAATCTAGCCTATTGGATATCCTGAATTTTTTTTAATTTGCTTTTTTTTGCTTGCACTCGCCATTTACTGTGACATGTGTTATGTTGTTTTGGAAATACAAATTAGATCTAAGTGTTTTTTAAACTGTAAAAGCTTGGAAAGGAACCCTCCACCCTCCACTACCGTAGTCCGCTAGCAGAGGCGAGAAATCTCACACCTATTGGTCGAGAGCGGGGCGAGGGAGAGCGTCTCGCCCGCGGGCTATTATGTGCTCTGCGCCCTCTCAAAAGAGCCCGCTCTCTAGCTCCACTCTGACCCGCTCCGGAGAGGTGTGAAATGAGGGAGAATGGGCGATGAAGAGGGCCCAGAGATGGGGAGGTGGCAGGAGTATGGTAGTGGAGAGGAACGATCGTTGAGAAGACCTCGTTTACGGGCATCGGTTATCATTGCACTATACACTTTGACTGTTCCCTATGCGTGTGAGAGTTGTTCACTCGGTCTCCTTTCCTATTCTTTCAGTGCTTCGGTTTCTACAACTCGTTTGCTTCTGTCTTCGCTCTCCCATTCACCCCTTTCTTCTTCCACTTCTCACTCCATTTGGTGTCCTCTGATCTACCTCTTGCCTCGCACTAGTTGGTGACAGCTTCCCTCGCCTCTCTCGCGGCCCATTCCCGACGGTTGTAAAGGGAACGAGAATAGAGGCGAGAGGGAGAGCCACTTTAACGATAGCCCCCTGTCGATTCAGTGCTTGATCCCCCCACTGAAGAATCCATTCCGCGTAAAAGGAGCCGCCACTGGGGGCGATAAAAAGAGTGATTACTGCGGGAGCGCGTGAACAATGCGCAGTCAATGTCTGCTTCTCTCCTAATTACCCGCTCTCTTGCTCTATCTGACAGAAAAGAGATCATGTGTAATGGAGAAACTCGCCCAGCTCAGGCGCACTCTCTACCACCGCGCGAAATGGCCGATGATAAATTTCGAAGGCAGTAAATTGTCTCCTACTTCGCTGTGGAGAGAGGAGGAGGCGATGAAAGGAGTCACGGAGTTCCCCCACTCATTCCTTTCCTTTTTTGTTCACCCTCTTTCCGCCGCCGCCGCGCACGTTCATTCCACACTGCACGATTTTATGACTGAAGAGGTCGTTTGATCTGGCGTGGCCCCGATTTAGTAACTAACCAGAGCGCCACACGAGTTTTTTTCGAACTGCCTAATCGCACAGTGAATCAGTGACCAAAGGGACTAATCTGGCTATATTGATTCGGCATGGCCTTGTGGCTTTTGTCTTCGCGTAACAACGATGTAGTCAGTCCATTGTCCAGCGTCAGATCCCTCTCAACTCAATAATCCCAGTGCATATTTTGCACAAGCAAGTCTCGTGTAGGAGCACAGCGGAGGCTGATCAAACCATGTCAGTGAGTGAGCGGATTGAGAGGATAGAAGAGGGAGATGCGTAGCTGTCGCCTTCCCTTTATCGCCTTCTCTCCTCCCGCTACATGGGATGGAGGACATGGGAGAAGAGATCACTTGTGGAGTCAAACAGGGCCGTGTGTCTCTGATAGTAGATCAAACAGGAGCAGGAGGGGAGATGAGACCTAATCCGCCTACACACCATATCAGTAGAAGGAAGGCCGACTTTCGACAGGTTGATGGGTCAAGTAGATGATCCGCGAGTTAGTTGACAGAGGGAAGTGGCTCTTGGCTAAAAGAGGAGGAAGCACTTTGAGCAGACGCTTCGGAAGGCCACATAACGGTCCATAAGCCTTTGGCTAATAGCAGATCCGATCTGCGTCTCACACCGGGGCGCTCAAACTACCAGTTGCAAGATGGTGTGGTAGCAGGGGGTTGTTTCCTCGGCCTAATGACCTTTGAGCGGCGCCGCTTCTGGCACACCTGATCGTTGTACTAAGTGCAGATTATATGATACGGTCGGGGCTTTGAGATCCCCCGCTTCGCTTCTCTCAGTTGGTGGGATTCGAGCCACCTGTGGGAGAGACACTGTTCGCTCTCCATACCCTTTGGCGGTGAAGAGGCGAACACCACTACAAGTGTGTTTATGAACGCCGCTTCGCCTCGAGTAAGCACCCCCCAAAGACAAGTGCCTGCGGGCTCAAATTTCACACAACTTACCGCCAGAAGTGTGGCCTCTGGTACCTCTCCGGTTCCCCGATCCCTTCTTGGTTCGGGCACCGGAAGGAGCCGTGGCCCCCACTTGACCGCTTGCGCCCAGAAGCCAACACGTCAAGTGGCGCGAGCTGACACAGTGTGACAGATTAAGCCTTCCCTCCACACACACAGATTGGATAAGCTGAGAGAGGGGCAAAACACAACAAATATTGAGTGGATTAGGCTGAGGGCAAGCCTGATTGTTGGCAGGGTGGGTGTAGAGGCAGTGATTGCGCGTGGATTTGTAACATGAGACGAGTGAGAATAATATTGTGTGACTGTGACTACAGTGCATCCGACTGCTGTGCTACGGTGGATGGATGGATCCTCCGATCTCAATTCGATCGCAAGTTCGAAGAGTACAATGGGATAATCTTTCGCCCGATCGGCGCACCTTCACAGAAGAAGTCGTCGTGTATTGAAATATGAGAAGAGCGAAGGGGGTACACGAGCAAGAAGTGAGACCGGGACGAAGGAGATGGTGCGGGTGTTTTACACACCGTTGTAGGATCGGAAGCTCGGGAAAGTCCCTCAAACCCCTCTGAATGGATCCAAAAGGAGTCGGGTGCGTGAATTCATAGCTCAAAGAGGCGCCTGGAGACGCGCCATAGAAATGGGCGAATGATGTGTCGAGTGTGGCAGGAGGGGTACCCCGCTCTCCTGAATGACAAATGAGCGGCGCCTATTTATGAAGACAAAGTAGTGGGAAGAAGCATGTTAGCTGATCATCCTCCGTAGAAGTGACGAGAATGAGGAAGATGCGGCTACTGTAATGGAGCAGGCTGAGTTGGTCCCTCTCGGATTTCGGCCCGGGAAATTTCGGAATAACGGGAAGCGCCTCGCACAGGAAATGCGACGATTTGTGTGCGTGTGCCCGCGTCCGCTTTCTTCTTCATCCCCCCCCCCTTCTCGATTTGTCGGAGGAAATGGTGCCCGATTCCGAGTGAGAGATTAGACGACTCCGAGACTGAATTTGCTGAAATCTGTGCCCTATTAGGTGCACTATCTAGAAGGCTAGAACATCCGAGAGACGACGCAAAATGAGGAGGCCTCTCGGTCCAGGAGGGAAGTGGAGCATGCACTAAGGAGCCGTATCGGATGTCATCGCCCCTCTTCCCCTCTGTGGGTCCCCAATCTGTCGAGGAGTTGGAAGAAGCCAGAGAGATAAGGCGAAGTGAGGAGAGCCATTGGGGGCGCCTCTAAATAGGCGAGCCCCACAAGCCCACAGAAGCTAATGGAGTGGCGAAAGCAGTCGCCGCTTGATCGCGCAAACTAAATGGAGCCCGGGCCTAAGTGATGAAGTCAACAAGTTGATGGCTGGCTCCCGAGAGAAGCGATGTGGTATACGGTAGGCTTAAAGACTGTAGATCCCTCGAAAGAGATTTACGCATAGCTGACTTTCGCGTGAGTGTTTGACTCGATACACACACTCGCGCTCACTCTCTTGTGTCGGCCTGTGATTTACAACCTGCCGGATTTGGGTGACGAAAGTTGGCGGAGACGACGGGCGATAGATTACGAGAGGCCCCGCAACAACGGGAGACATGATCGCATCTGAATGGATTACGGGCTACCATAACCGTTGATCCCCCTCCATATCCATCCATCCTCTGACAATGGACTCTGACTCCACAATTCGCTCCCATTCCCTCCTCCGTCCACCCATTTCGAGGTTATTCCGAGAGCATTAATCTAGTGGTGGTGTAGTTCTTGTGTGTTTCTTTGTCCGAATCTCTGCCCGGTCTCTTAATCGGCAGCAGTCTCTCATCCCCTCGGCCCCTGTCACCGCATCGCCAACTTCATCAATCTATGTTCCTTTCCCCTCCTCCTCCCCGTTCGGTGTATCTCCCCTCCCTCTCCCTCGCCTCGGAGTAATCAGTCAACACAGCCGCTTTTTGCCCGCTGCTCTGCACCCCTCTGACAGCTATGCAGAGAGAGGTCACAGTAGCAACTCTACAGTAACCCGCTAAAGGGTACGATCGGACTAGCTACTAGCCGGCGCCCTAAGTGGTGCAGCTTTCACTGCAAGTGTGTGTGTGTGGTGCTGTGAAGAAGGGGAAGAGCAGCGAAGGAGAGTCATAATCGAATTATGGCAGCTTTCTAGTGGGGAAGAAAGAAAGAAGCGAGAATCGTTTAGCAAGGAGAGACCACAAGCAGTTTCTTCTTCTTCGCTTCTTTTCCCATCGAACGACTAAATGCGCATGAAATCGATGCGGAAACGACGGCGCCGCCCAAGGAAATTCGATTTTGAATGTGCCTCGCGGGCTCTTAAAACTGGTCTTAAGCATGGTCTCATAACGAGCTACGGTAGTGTGAATCGAGAGGAAGATGTGGTAAATGCCGAGCCCAACGGCGGCCTAATCTGAGTGGCATGTTTGCGATGTGGATGGGCTGATGTGGCTGATGGTAACGGGTCAATACGCGGGAGTGATACTTGACAGTGGCCAAGTGAGGTGATTTGATTAGTGATGATGGAGGGGGACAGGAAGTCGTCGCAGATTGTTTCTCCCCCCAATCACTCAATCATTAACACACTTGAACTCGCTCGGCCCCGAGTGATGAAGTGGTGTGTTGTACCACCACCACTCGCAATGCTGTTATGAGTCGTCCCTCGTGTGCACCCCCAATTAGGCCATGCTCAATTGTCTCTCCCTTGACAAGCATGAAGGAAGGGAGGAGCAGCCACCTTTTGCTAATAGGATTGTATCGAGAGCGGAGGCGGCAGCAAGTAGTGTGCTGCGGCGATTCACGCATGGCTGACCATAATCGGCCCCCTCCCTCCCTTCCTCCCTCCCTTTTCGTCGATATGCGACCCTCAACTCGCACTAATTCCGATGAAATCGTCACCAAAAGAGAGAGGAAGAGGCTCGCTGATCGCCTAAATTGATGATCGGAGCCGGAGTGAGCTAAGAAGGGAGTGAGGGTAGATCAGCAAGGGAGGGGAAGGAAAGCAGATCCCTTGACTGCCTGCCTGCCTGTGTCTTGTGAACAAGAAGGCGAAAGGGGCGAGAAATTGAATCGGCACCCTCGGGAAGAAAAAGAGAGGAGAGAAGGAGGAAAACGAGGGGAAGAAACTGCGAAATGTCTCGCTCGCCGGGCCGTGTGACAATTGGATCAGAAGGAGGCAGGCGAAGGCACCGGAGATTGAGTCTTACGACGAAGTGAGAATTCCTCTCCCTGAAAAAAACAGAGAACGCCGACCGGGTGTACGGTGTCGCATGACAGCTCGGAGCCCCTGACACTAAGAAAACAGGCCCCCTCCCAGCCCCGATAAGTCGTCAATTGGCTTCCGGCTGTTTGGTGGTGTGGCACAAGCAGCCCACTCGTCATACTACTTCCTCCTCCCTCCCTCCCATCGCTCGCTTCCCTCGCCCGGCCGCCTAAAATCCGGAAGCCGACAAGCGGCTCTCCGGCCCCCGGGAATGGTTTATGGAAGTCGTTGAGCGGGCGAGCGAGAGGCGAAATGGTAACGGAAGCAGCTAGCGTGATGGCGAGGCTTCCGGAAGATGAAGGATTACGGTAGCCCAACGAGTTCCTACTGAACGAAGGCAGAAGGAGTTTGAATATTGTGTTGTTTTCTTGAGCAGATCTTAGGAGGACTACGGTAGTGATGAGGAGAGGCTGTTTGTCATGTTGTGTGCAGCCCGACAACGCCTGCGGTGTGAAGGAAGAAGGGGACAAGAGGGAGAGAAGTAACAGGTGTGGGGATGGAGGAGGAAGATGGGGGCAAAGGAGATCACAGCGAGATGAGACACGACAAGACGATGATCGTGTAGTGTTGGACAAGGGAGAGGGAGAGGGGAGAGATCACTTGTCGCCTCGGGCGATTGTGAGAGATGGCCATCCATCTAGTGAGAGGAATCTAGCGAGAAGAAGTGAGAGCAAAGGCTAGTAACTGAAGCCCGACGAAGTGTCGATTGATCAACTGAAAAAGTCCCAGTTCTTGGTATCTAGTGAGGTGAAGGAAGAGGCTGGAGAAGTATCTGAAGACCAAAGAAGTGCAGATCTTTCTACTGAAAAAGTCCGAGTTCTTGGGAAGTTGGCCCCCGGTCTCTTAGTAAGAGATTCGGGTGCTTTGTCTTAGATGCAAGCGCGCGTCTCTCGTTTTCCCGGAAGGCGCAGGCAGGGATAACTAATTGTGTGAGTGGGAAAGGCAAGTGGATGCCGAAGCTCTGCCCGCTTGAGGCCCACTGCCTGAGGGGCAGAGTGGCCGAGAGAGCGTGCAGAAAGCGGAGAGTGTTGATTTGGGCGCCTGCCTACTGTTAAATTGCACACCCATCCTCAAGGGAGCGGGGCCCGGCCGGGGGCTTGATTGGGCTGGAATGAAGTGGAGGCGTACGGTAGTCGATGAGGAGGTCCCTCCGCTTGTCTCCCCTGGGGGATAATTAGTAGGAGCCACTGAGCAACCGGTGCTTAAGGTGTTCTCTAACCACCTCCCCTCCCTTCCGCAAAGGGGGCAGCAGTTAACCACTTGATGTGTCATGCAACCCGATATGCCTCTTACCTCCCTCTGTCCTCTGTCCGAGACCCCTGCCGACCCCTCGTTAACCTCATCTTAATAGTGTCACTCCCTCGCCTATCCATCTCTTCCTTCCTTCCTCCCTCTCCCCCGGTCGCGCAATCTATCAGCCACCTTTCGATTGACTCTCTCTCTACCCTTTGCGTAGTTCCGACAGTACACAGGCAGGTGTAGAGAGATGATGATCCGACGGGGTCGAGAAGGGAGTTAGACTCTCCTAGATGTACATGATCTCTAACTCGCTCTGACCGAAGAGAGATCATGGGGAACGAAGAGACGGGCAATAAAGGGCGATTAAAGCGAGAAGTGAGACCCGTGTCCACAGTGATCATTAAGGCTGAAGTCGTATAAAGATCATCCCCTCGGCGAAGAGACCACGATCGATAATGAGAGCGCCTGCAAAGAGGATCGTACTGTGCTGTGGCTACTGTGGTTCCTTCTCGTTCCCTCGATAGTCACCCCCGAGGCACAGTGCCTTGTCTGTCTTTGTTCTCTTTCTCGCTCTCGGCCCAGCCCTAGATAACAGGTGGAACGAGTAGTGTGAGGAGAGGGGCCAAGAGAGTGATATAGTGTGATGATTGGAGTGAGCAGTGGGTCTGTGATCTGCCCCTCGCTCCCTCTGTTAACAGCAGCTCATCCATTGTTCCTCCCTCTGTCCCTCGACATCCCTACAGGAGCTGCCTATGTGGTGTCACTCACTCATCGCCCTCCCCGGACAAAGAAGGAAGGAAACAGGTGTCGGAGGTTATGATCTCCCCCTCGCCAATCCCCCCTGCCTGCCTGCCCCTCCTTTCTTCGATCGTTATCGCGATCATTCATCTCAATCCTCTATATAGGCATGAAACGCCGGCAACACGAAAGAAAGAGGGATAGGCCCCCCGAAAGTTAATTGCTCCCAGAGCATAGTTGATGATCTGGTGGTGCTGAGACATCTGCCCCTTACTACTCGCACACACCGGATTATGATATGAACCAGCGGATTACGGTAGGCGCGGCTCATAGGGAGAGAACTGATGTAGGCAGGGAGGGGGAGGCGTGAAAAGTGGGCGGAGCCCGAGGTGTGAAAGAAGGAGGGAGAGCGGGGAGAGAATACGGTAATGTGTTGGACGAGGGAGGAGAGAGAGACAGAGAGCTCTCGCTTAGTATCGTATTACATGAGGGGGAAAGGAAAGGGGGAGAAAATCGGATTAGTGAAAGACAGTGCATTGGGCCCGTTGAATGGAGTGAAATGGAGTTGAGAAGAGAGATGAAGTGAGGACTGGAAGGGGAGGCTGAAAGTTGTCTCGGTTAGGGATGCAAGCTATTCCTCGAGTTTCCCCATCCCTCTTCATAAGAAGTTGATACGGGTGACGAGGAGAGATCGCAAGAAGTGTGTGATTGGGAAGGAGAAGGAGGGGAGAGATTGTAATTGATGCGTGGAAAGAAGCGAGAAAGCAGAAGAGTCAACAAATGGATTGAGGAGAGGAAAGATATCACTTGATTAACCCCTTCGCTTCTGATCGGGAAGATGAGAGAAGGGAGAAGGAGAAGAAGGTGGAAGAAGCGATGTTGATAGGGTGACGTCCGAGGAGAACCAATGATCTGTTATCGATCTTAAGTCGGTCTTAAGACCATCTGCCCTGAAATACGGTGGTAGATCAAAGCCATGGTCCCTCCCCTCACTTCACCCCTCCTGCGTCCGTTTATGGACTCTTCCTTTGTCTGCGAGTGTCTGTGTGGAAAAGAGGCCAGAAAGCGAGAGAAAGGAGGAGAGGGGGAAGGCAAGTATGATGAATGGAGCACCCGATAGCTGACAGCTAGAGGAGCGAGAAGGGGATACACCTTGGGAGAGAAAGTGGCACCTCATGAGGGCCATGAAGCCTAGAACCATGAAGTATGGGCAATTGGGGGGATGCAAAAGCCATGATGTTGTTATCAAAGTCAATGGATATGTGCCCGAGCTTTGACACCCGCCTGATGAAGTGTGAACTGTCAGGGAACCAAGGCATGGAACCGGTCTTGGCACCAGCCGCCCTAACACCAACCACATAGCGAAAGACACCAACACCCCCGTGAACTGTCAGGGAACCAAGGCATGGAACCGGTCTTGGCACCAGCCGCCCTAACACCAACCACATAGCGAAAGACACCCTCCCCCTGATTGCTCCCCTCGGACAATTAGGAAGGTAGCGCATCGCCGAAGAAAGAAGAAGGTAATAAGGGAAGTGACAAGAGAAAGGAGAGAAGACCCGTTAATAGAGGCGTAGTAGCCTTGAGTGGAGAGGAAAGTGAGGAGTGAAGGAAGGAAAGCGGGTTTGTGAAGGAGTGAGGGAGTTATCACCTCAATGGTATGGAGAGGACTAATAGGCTTGCGCCGCTAAACCGAGGATATCCGAGGAGATTTGGGTGTGGCTGACATGATCATGTTTACGATATCAGTGATAACTTCAAGTCTGTAGAAGACCGAAACAATAAGAGCAGTTCAACAGTCTTTTGATGGCTTGATGTAATGTTGTTTGGGGTACAGTTATAATGTATTAGGTATTGATTGTGAATTCATCATTCTAAAGTCGCAATCGAAACGCCTTGTCTGCTTGTTGAAACATCAATCCCCCCATTTGCAGCCCTTCATGCCGATCTGCTGGACGACTCGGACGACTTCCTCGTCGCGCTGCTCAGCGTGATCGCGGACGCCAACGACAACCTGGACCAGGTATGGGGGCCGGGAAATAGGAGCCGGATCCGGGTATTTGCCGGTTCTGGCTGCCGGTGGTTACCGGAGATTCTAAGATCCGTAAAATAGGAGCCGGCTCCGGTGTTTGTGGGAGCCAGTAATTAGGATTCGACGAATGGATTGATAATCCCCGAATTTCAGGAGGAGACGGACAAGCTGCCGGCCCGGCTGCAGTACTTTGAGGGCCACCGCAGCACGGATGACGTGCTGAGGAAGAAGGTCGTCGACTCGCTGTACCAGGTAGGGTGCCAGGGGGTGGATCCAGGGTAACAGGATGGGTCCCTGGGTACCAGGGGTGGTACTAGGATATCAGGCTACCAGGGGATGGAACCAGGATACCACGGGAACCCGTATTTCGGGTATATCAGGTACCCAGCACTTCAAGCTGATCTCGGTCCCTCACGCCCACCGTATAGATGGCTTATCTCGCGCGGGTGGTGGGATAAGAAAAGAAGGAGATTGTTGGTGACAGCTCTCGGCCGCTCCTCTTACGGTCATTTCTCATTTTATCACCGATTGAGAGAGATGCGATTTCTTCTCTACCCGCATTTCCCCCCTTATTCACCTTCCGCCTTTGGTACTTTAGCGAATTCCCCCTTTCACTGGAGGCGCCTTTTATAGGCTCGGGAGAGAATTTTAAGAGTTGGTTAAGGGAACTGGCGCCTTGCCTTTAGAGGGCGCCAGTGATGGGCACCATTCTCGGACAAAACAACCCAAACCGGGAGTTGTAGGCTTCAAAGGCTGGGCAAAACTGCTCATCACACGACTGGGATCATCACTGTGTTCCTTCCTTCTCCCCTTGGGAGGGAGTGTGTAAGAATCAGCGGGCCAGAAGGGCCGATGAGAGACAACATATGTAGTACAAGATAGACAAGATTAAGATGGGAGGCCACTAGAGAAGAAGCAGCGGAGAAGGACCCCATAAACCCTTAGGGCCCCCTCCCAATGAATGACGAGAAAAAACATGGTGGTTATGACTGCGCGAATCTGTCTCTAGTCGGGAGCCGGAGGATATAATGGGGCTCCCGCGAGATGTAAGAGCCGGATTTTAGGGAGACGCGGTCATAAAGCAAGCTGTTGGGGCAATAGCGCATTCAATTGTTGTTGTTTGAGAGATGGGAAAGGAGAGGAGGGGTGTGAATTACAGTATGATGACACCTCCTATCCCCTCTCGCCTTTCGCCAATCGCCGCCCAGTTCTCACGCCTAGGCTAGCACATTACGCCTCGTTGGTCGGGAGGGTTCTGTAGCTGGGGGAATGGTAGATCACTCGACTTATCGATTGTTCTGGGGTGCATAATTGTAAGTGGGTCAGAGGAGAAGCCCCGGTGTTTTGAGTGGTGGTTATTTAGAGGAAGAGAAGAGTGAGAGAGAGGGGAAGTGTCATGTACACTTTGCTTTTTTCACTCCCCTTCACCCCTCTGCCTCTGCCTCTGCCTCTGCCTCCTCTCCTCGCAAAGTGGGAAGAATAGTTGACAGTTGTTGAGGGAAGTGGCGAGGAACAAAATCCTCGTGAATTATTGACACTTGCGCCCGGGAGTGAGAGGTGTCGAGAGGGGACTACGGTAGGGTGTCCCGAGTGGAAAACAAGGGTACTGTAGGATTAATCGATTGCTTTGCAGTGCTGCGCGACGCGCCACGGACGCGAGCGACTGCGCGCGGCCGGCGTGTACGCGCTGGCGCGCGAGTTTGACCGCGCGATCGGCGCGGAGCGCGAGGGCGGCGCGTCCGGACCGTCCGCGCCCAAGGCACTCAAGGACTTCACCAGCGAGAGGTAAGGCGGTTGTACGAAGTTCTTGGATAATCGGGAATTTTTCGCATGCAAGGTAGTTTAAATGTTTTTTCTTCATTGTAAGGGATACGATAGGTTACGGTAGACCCCCAAATATGATTGACTGTCTGGGCATGTGAAGGTTTGAACCAACACACAAGAGGCGCCCTGCCTGTGCCAGCCCGATTGACCTTGTCAATTCATGACTGTTGTGTGCGCATGTCTGCGCAACGGACAAGGCTGCGAAATGGCCAATTATCGATTGCACGATACCGTAACCGGGGGCTACCGTAATCATACATGAAAAGATTAGGTGACACAATGTTCGAAAACCGGGTATGCCTACGAAAAGTCAGTAGGAAACCGATTATATCTTGGAACCCCGGGCATGCTTTTGAATCATTGCCGTGTTAGCAAACCCTCAGAATCCGGATATGTTTTTAGGATTTTGAGTCGTTTTCGACGATAATATTCTAATGAGATACCGTAATCGACTACCGTAACCCATTCAAATTCCAGATCGGACCCGGAAGCGGTCGAGGCCAATCTGCACAATCTGATCGGCGTCCTGATCAGATACGAATCGGAGATGTGCGTCGCCCCGGAGCTCGAATCGATCAGGGAACTTGAGTGATTATTGATTGAATATTGATTGATTATTGATTGGTTATTGATTGATACAGTACCCCCCTATCCCTGTTATTGATCCCGTTGTTGTTGAATGTTACTGCACCCCTCCCCATTCCACCTTTCGCCTATCTAGTATCTAGCTAGAGCGTTTACAGTTTACAGATTGACACTTTTTCGTAGGGCAGTTCCCCAGTCGTCGTTTTTTTCGTACTTTTCGCTCGCCTGTTCCTCTTCGTTTGTTGAGAATGACTCTCGCCCGATTGTTGGATAAACACTTTTATTGGTCTTTGATTTCGGAAAGATCTGGGTGCAAGGCAAGATCGAGAACAAGGCGTCGGTTCGTTATCAAGGAGGGAAGGAAGGAAAGCGCGCCGGTTGCCTCTAATCAATTCCCATTTTGAGTGGTGATAAGTGATGAATAGCTCGGTCATTAGTAATCACGGTAGATCAGTGACGAATTGTGTTTGATTTGCCAATGATTAGGCTTGATTCAATTGAACTTTGCCTGAGGGAACCGGAGATAGATCAGATACAAATCCACTATCCGCCGTCCCTAAAAAGCGGAAATAAGGAAACGGTGGGCGATCATCGCTGGGCCGTTCGACAGTTCATTAATTCGAGTTAAGCGTCGCTCGCTCTCACCGCCAAATCAGCCTGATGTGAAGTGACAGCACCGGCCGCTCCTCACATGAGAGGTGTCACTGGGGAACTCGGCTAGCCAGTCCCGATCGGCAGCCGGGAAATAGGATCCGGATATTATCCGGCCCAGAATTGTTTTGCTATTCTGATATAAGAGCTGGGAGGTACACGTAGCACAACTACCTCGACTGTCTGGCATTTCGCACGTTTCTGCGCAAACAGAGAAAGCATCTACAAGAGGCAGTGGGTGTGAAGTGGCAGGATCATCACCGTGCCAGAGTCTAGGGGTCAGTTCGCGATTCAGGATCAAGGAGTACGGTATCATCACTTCTTTCGGGGGGTGTAAGATGATCGATGTATCGTCGTCACCACACAGAAAGGGAGAAGAATCTCGATCGGAGAGGGGGATTCACTCTTTGGATTCAGAAGCCGAATTAGGCGAGGGACAAGGGGAAAGCGAGAGGGCACAGACGGTCAGGGAAAGTGAGAGACAGGGAAAATTGAGGAGACGAATGAAATTGAAATGGAGAAGCTATCATCGGCGCGCACACACACACAAAGCCTCTGTATACATACGGCGGCGACGACGAATCGCACCCTATTGTGTGTACCGTAATCGTCGACCGCGCGAATGCACCCTACCGTAACCAATAAAACTAAGGTGATTCCCGGTGAACCCGATTAGGGCACGGCTGGTTGCAGTCTTGATCGGTTCATGGGGCAGGGGGGCGGTTGGGACCGGGACGGGCCGATACGCTAGGGCCTGACGAGAGAACGCTGGCTGCAGAAGAGACGGCGCAGACACGAAACTCGCCGGCGACCCGCCCCCTTCTGCCCGGGCCGGCCAATCGGGGGGCGAGGGAGCCAGGGGGCGGAGCCCCCTCCCGCTCCTCCCGCTCTCGCCGCCGCTCCTCCCGCCCTCGCCTCTCCTCCCCTCCGCCCCGGCCGGACCGAGCGAGGGGGGAGGTGTCAATTTCGCCAGTTCCCCCTCGCCTCTCTGTGCCTCTCGAGCCGCCACTGCGTTGCTGCTAGTGAGTAGCGCCCGGGCTACTGTAACAATCGAACCCCCTCATATGGCGAGCTCGTTTCCGTTCGCACCCATGGCCGCGGGCCATGTGAACCTCGGCATGCTGCCGTTCCCGATGAACCTGGCCCATCTGGGCATGCCGGGCCTCTTCCAGCAACAGCAGCAGCAGGCTGCTGCAGCTGCAAGGATGGCTGCAGCGGCTGCAGCCGCTGCTGCATCCAGCTCAGCCTCAACGCCCACCACCCCGCCGTCCGGAGGCTCCGAGCCCGGCAGATCCTCAGCCAATGATGATGACATCGACGATACCAAGGTAGGCGCTTCTTCTTCTATTCATTTCATTGTTTCGCTTCATGTACCCACTACTTACTACTTAACCCTTCCTCTTGTTCCTGTCTTCCTTCTTCTTCTTACCTCAAGTCGATTACCATTCGCTGGTGTTTTGTCTTCACCTCTTTCCATGATCAGTACTTTGTTATCGCGTGTAGTTCATTCATTCATTCAGTCGCGCTCTTATGAATCGACTTCGCACGCCGATCTGTCTAACGGCCTTATCATCTCACGATTATGATCGAGTTATCATCAATTGATTCATGCGCCTCTTTTCTCCTCGAAATAGCAATTGTTTTGACTCATCTTTGTCTTGAAACTTGATTTTCGGATCTAATTACACAAAAATTTTACATATCCTGAAACGATCCATATTAACAGTTGTGAAAAGAGCTATATTAACAGAAACGAAAAGAGCCATTTTAACAGTTTTGAAAAGATCCATATTAACAGTGATTAGTCCACTGTTTTGACGCGCGGAGTCATCCCAGTTACTCTCTTGCTCCTGTCTGCCTCACTTCTTTGTGTTTGTGTGTCTTTCTGTTAACACTCTCGGATCCGCTAACTTTCGGGAGGGAGTAGAAGTGAGAGGGGAGGAGTGGAAGTGAGAGAACTCTCGCGAGTGTGGCGTATGATCTACCGCTAGGAGCTCTGAGTAATGCCGGGAACTTCGGTTGTTCTATTTTTCGAGGATTTCATAATGAGCAAGATTTCGAGCTAAAGATGAGTCAAACTAATCGCAACTTCACGGATAAAAGGCGCGAGAATCAATTGAAGATCACTTGATTGTTCTATTTCACAATGCTATGAGTTCTTGCTTCATGGCGTTGATTAGACATCAATTATCAACAAGTGGCTCGTAGAATATCTAGATATCTCACTTTTGAAGTGTATGCATCAATTAGGGAATCTTAAGTGTCTTGGAAATGAGCAGAGAGCAGTTAAGAGACCCAATACCTCCTCACGTCATTTCTCAGTCTCATTTCCGAATATGAGCTCCTTGTTGGGCTAACAATAAGCCGAGCGGATCCCTTCCTCCTCCCTCGCCTCCTTCCCCTCCCTAATGTGTTGCTACTGACACCGCCGAGCTTGACAACTGTACTGGGGGCTTCCCCAGTGCTCTAAAATAGCCCTGAGTGCTAGGGTTCGAGGGACAAGAAAGCGAAAGATCAAAGATCAAAGATCAAAGACCAATCTGATTCCAGATCAAAGCCGAGCTCGACGATGACGTCCTCTGGTCGCAATTCTCCGATTGCGGAACGGAAATGGTCATCACGAAATCCGGAAGGCGAATTTTCCCGGCGTATCGGTACGTTCTCAGACATATTTTCGACGATTATTGGCTGAATTCTGCCTCCTTTTCCGTAATTCGGAGCCGATTTACGGCCCGATTAGTGGCAAATTTCGCTCAAAATATGCTAAAATCGATTGAAAATGGCTCATTTAGGGTAAAACTGAGCGGCATGGACAAGAAGGCAAAGTACATTCTCATACTGGACATTGTCCCGGCGGACGACCATCGATATAAGGTGAGAGCCGAGATTTACGAGGGATCCGGGACCGGGACCGGGATTTACCCAGAGCCGCATTTTAGTTCAACAACTCGCGATGGATGATCGCGGGCAAGGCGGATCCGGAGATGCCCAAGCGCATGTACATCCATCCCGACTCGCCGGCTACTGGGGAGCACTGGATGGCGAAAGGTGAGGCAGGCTCCGGCTCTGGAAAATGCCGGATACGGGATTCCTAATTGACGGCTCTGGATTTGCAGGCGCAAACTTCCATAAGCTGAAGCTGACCAATAACATCGGCGACAAGCACGGATTTGTGAGTGAATTTGTGAGTTTTGGTGGCGGGCGAGCTATTGTTTCGTTCCCTTTTTGCACTGGACCGGTTGATTTCTCGTCTGATTCTCTCCATTTCGCGTGATCTCTCGCCGTTTTCTGACCCGCCTGAGTTGTGCACCACTTTTGTTCCTTATTCCTCTCATCATCACTCGTCTTTCCTTTTGGTAGATCAAGATAGGTGTCTTCGCCTCTCACGCTTCATTACACGCGTTTTGACTCTCTTGTCTTCTTCAGCTCTCCTAATTTCCCATACTCTCTTATCAGTTAGAGACACGAGATATCGGGGAAATAGCGGAGGCCGCTAAACACCTCTTGTCACCAAATTAGGGGAGCCGCCTCAGCTCTTACACGCTTCACTTGCGCGCGGGCGACCGATCTCGAGCGAGATTGAGTGAAATTCGCACTCTTCCTCCCTCTTCCTTCCCTTTGATCGGGTCGTTTGATACGGCCCCTGAGGGTCACACATCGATCTAAATACCCCCACCCCTAAAGTACTTGAGCAATTTTAGAGGTGGTTAGGGGAAGCTAGTGACAGTACAGGAAAAGTCCGTTCGTGAATCACACGGTAGCTTAGTGCTTACTCATGGTCCCCTTTATCATTCTGATCTTCTAAAGTAGCACCGATTACGGTACTGTCGGCGTAGATCAATCAATAGTAGCGTGGCGATTCATTCACACCTTCCACTTCTCCCCAATCGTCACTCACTCACACTATACCACACGCTTATCAGTTTGATTAGGCAAGAGAGGCGCGAGAATTGGGGAGGATCGGGAATTAGAGGACTCTGAAGGGAGGAGGAGGAGAAATGTGATCACTGTGGGAGCTAGGGATGACGCAATCGAGGAGCAAACTGTGATCAAGCACACACTGTATCATGTGTTGATCGGGTGCCAAAGCTAACTGCGAGGCTAAAGGGTCTTCTAAAAAAGAGCCCTTGAATCAGATTGAATCAGGACTAATACCCTCGAAATTCAGCCAGTGACCACACGGTAACAGCAGGCTCAATGAGGAGAACCAGTGTGAAAGTGTGGCGAGTATCCCATTCATTCGCACTGACACCCTTAATAGGCGACAGCTCAATAATTTATATCGGGGTAGATCACGCGCCGAGATATGGGGGGCTCTGAAGGGGGTGCAGTGTTGTATGCCTGACTCTCTCTGATCCCCATGATCTCTAGCCTTCTCTGACTTGCGACACCACTTCTCACTTGGCGATAACATCTGAGAAATGGGGAGGAAATGGGAAGAAGTGAAGACAAGACAAGGGAGGCGAATGATTGGTAGTGACACCTCAGAGAATCTCTTGTTGCTCCCTTGATGGGTATAGGAATCGACAGGGTACTGTATTGAGATTTTGTAAACGTTTTCACAGCAACACTAGTATTCATCCATCAGAATAGCAGTTAGAGTCACCGTTGAAACATAACCAGTGAAACACATTTTCGAAAACCTCCCCCTTCCCATTCTTTGATCTCTTTAGAGCCGCGTCTAATCGCGCGCAGAAGGTGGCTGAAATTGCGCCGGTCAGCCAGCCTCTTAACCGTCTTTTCTCTCCTTGGAATTGTCTGTCCCTCTCACTTTTCCATGCTCTCTCGCCGCTCTGACCGGTGAGAGAGCATGGAAAAGTGAGAGAGTAAGGAGTCAAAGGCGGATAATGACACCACCTCGGTGCTATGATCCGACAATTGCTGTGAGAGGCGTATCGGGACAATGAGCATGCCTGTCATCGATCCGCTCTCTCATTTCTGCACACTCTCTCGCCTGAGTATCGGCGATCACCCTAATTGGCCCGACCAGGGTTACGGTAGGTACCGTCGCGCGACATCTGTTGAACAAGTGTCGAATTTCACGCGAGGGCAGAGAGGGGCGAGAGAGCAGGGAGAAAGGAGAGAGCCAGAGAAGGAGCGTGAACGAGTCTTTCATTAGAACGATCAAGAGAGGGCTAATCGGGCAATTACCGTGAAGGGCCGGAACTTACAGGAGCAAAAGGGATGAAACAGTCCCCTGACCCCTCAAAATGACTATAAGAAATGTAGAACAACCGTCCTCTGACACCCCATCAGCGCCTTGAAAACGATACTGGTGAATATGGTATTATATTGATGAAACAGTTGCCTGGTAGGTCATCGAGGGTTCCAGGGCACGGTAATCGATCGATAAGTCGGTCCTGCCACGAACTTCTGGCGATTACGGTAGTCTTGATAGGCCAGCTAAAGCTGATGCCGATCGCGTTCCCATGGGAGGGCTGGCAGTCATGTACCTGCTATCAGTCAGAGAGATCTTGTAGCTGGGATGAGTAGCGTGAGAATGATCGGGTGGTGACTGTTTCTTCTTAATAGGATGGTCTTTGGGCAGTCAGAGAGGGTGAGAGACAAGGCTGATTTGAGAGAGCGCAGAGAAAGAGCTGATTGTTGCGCGATGATTGGGACAAGGTTGTGGGAGGGCAGGAGTGATGGGCTACTAATTATCATGTCGTATCTGCTGGAGCTGGGACAGTGATAATGAATGCATGGTGATCCCTGGATCGACGTGGATCGAGGAGAATTTACGCAGCGCGTGGAGCGAAATCGCGGCCTTGAAACTCTCGGGGAGTAAAGGCGAGAGCTCCCTGTTGCCTTTAGCGCCTTATCCGTGTCGGATCGCGGGGCGCTTTGAAAGATCGATGGGAGCGAATCGGGAAGGGGGCGAGAGAGCGACAAATCTCATGTAAGATGTTGCTGAAGTGTCTAATCTGGGGGATTCACGCTTTTTCACAGTTTCTTATGTCTTCTATTCAAGAGGGGGTCGAGAGCGATCCTGTACTGGACCCCTCTACTTATTTTTGTGTGCTATTTTTCACTAGAAGGCATTTAAAACTATTCCATCCTCACATTCCTTCTTTTCATTTGTGCACGAAACCTAACCGATTTCGGATCAATTCCTTCTCGATCGAGAGATCGACAAATCTTGCAAGTTGCTGCTGAAGTGTCTAATTTGGGGGGGGGGGGATTCAAACTTCTTCGCATCTTCTAACACTAGAGCGAATCAAGAAATCGTGCAAAATAGGCGAAATGGGATCTCAGGGACCACAATTTATATTTAGCCCAGTTTATCAGAATTAATTATTTTCTACCTTTACAATGTACAGTGTACTACACTAATATGCACTCACATTCCTTCTCTTCTCTTGTGCACGAAACCTAACCGATTTCGGGCCTTTGTTATCATTTCCTTCTCATCTCGATTCATTATGGGGCAAAGCAACATCAGTGAAAGATCAGAGACCAGAGATCAAAGATCAAATTTCAGACGATCCTCAACTCGATGCACAAGTACCAGCCGCGCCTGCACATCGCCCGAGCGAACGGTGAGAGCCTTCAGATACTTTCCGGCTTTCGTCAAAAATCACTAGTAGCTGGTCATGCGCCCGGTCGCATGTAAATATTGTTGAATCTGTCAGATTCTCGAATCATTACAAACCTCGCTATAATCTGATAGGTACCACATTTCTCTAGTTACCCATCGGCTTTACGGTCGATGCAATCAGTGAATCTGACTGTTTACGAATGAAATGATTCTCGGACTCTTCTGATCTTTGATCTTTCAGACATTCCCCTACTCCCGTTCTCCACCCTTCGAACTTTCATCTTCAAGGAGACCGAATTCATCGCGGTGACCGCCTACCAGAATGAGAAGGTGCGATTTGGCAATAGTCGCCTACCGTAACCGCACCACTGCAATCGCAAACTGACTTTTTTTTTGCAGTACTTAGCAATTCAATGCATTCTGTTGGCTTTTCACCCGAAAGCATTCAATCTCCATCCTCCATTCACTACAGTAGAGAGGAGGGGGGCGCTGTTTTTGCCGGCGGCGGCGAACCCGCGGAATAATTCACGGCTGCGTGCGCGCGAACAATGGCGCGCGGTGTACGGTAGCCGCCGTTTATGTCAAACAACAGAATGCGTAAATCTGTTTGGTATCTCACTATTGAGGGGCGACTACCGTATTCTGTTTCCTGCCAGTGTCTCTGGGGAGCCGGGAATGGGCAATTACCTATGGAGGAGGAGCGGCTAAGGGGTTTAGCGAGAAATTCGACGGGTAGCAGAGCGTCCTTCCTTTTCCGCCGCGCGCTTGACATGATGATTTGATTAGGAAGAGGGGGAAGTTTGGGGGCTCTACACAATTCGCGCTGTCTCTGGGGCTGCTACGCAGGCGAGAGAGCAGGTGGAATGAGGAGAGCATCGCACCCGGGAGCGCGTGAGAAGTTGACAACTCCTTGCGAGAGTCGATCAAGCGTGCCGTGATTAGACGATGATTGAGGAGGAGTGAAGGAATGGGAAGGGGATAGTAAGGAGGGAGATAGGGATCGATCAGATAACTAAAGATGAGTTACGGTAGTAAACATGCAATGTGACATGGCAATATTCAGCAATTGGTAATTTTTCCATTCTTCGACAAACTGAGATAACCAACTACAGTAGGCAACTGTCATAATCCCCTCTGAATAGTTCGGCGAAATTCATAGTCCAGATAGGTTTCAAGCGGGCGATGAAAACACACATCATCATCATCTTTTAGTGATCCCGCCAGGCCTGGTCCAAAAATATCACTAAAAGATAATCGATAATGATAATCCTACTTCTCACGGAATCATCCATTCCTCTAATCAATATTAGATATCGAAGCGTCTGCGAAACATATGTATTCGCGACTATTTGCATTCCGCAATATTCTGAGCACTCTGGCGAAATGGTCACAATCAGACCGAATAGGTTTCAAGAGGGCGATGTATGCAGAACTATCATTCACATTTAGTACTCCCTGCCCTTGGTTTTCTAAAAATCACAAAAAAATACAATTCGGAGCCGTATCCTAAATCTCGCTCGTTGAAGGTAACCCAGCTGAAGATCGATCACAATCCATTCGCCAAGGGATTCCGGGACGCCGGAGCCGGCAAACGGGAGAAGAAGCGGCTGATGGCCGTGCGTGCGGAGCGAGATTCCGGTCTTGAGGTGCGTTGTGTGCTTCCCGACGACTTTTCCTAAAAAGCGCCTTTGCAGCGATCCGACTCGCCTCGGGCTATCTCCTCCGCGCCTCCATCTGAGGCGTCCGGCGACGATGACGACTGTGCTCCGCCCGCCAAGCGGATGCGACCGAGCGACGGGCCGTCCCTGGCTTCCCTCGAGAATTGCGGAGGAGGAGGGCTGGGCGGAGGCCCAGCCTCGCTCTTCCCCCTCATGGCTGCAGCGATGGCGGCGCGCGGAGCCGGCGGCATGGGCGGCTTCCCCGCGCCGTTCTTCGGCGCCGCTGCGCCGCCGCCCGACTTCTACCTGCAGCAGTGGTCCGCGCTGCTGCCAGGGTTGCAGCAGCTGGCTGCACAGGCAGCAGTCCGCCGCCGGCGCTGGCGAGTCCGCCAGCGACTACGACGGATTCGTCCGAATCGTCCTCGTCCGCCCCCAATTCTCTCTCGCCCTCAACACCCCCGAAAAAGTCCGAGAAACTGTCCGGTTTCGGCATGAGTGACCTACTAGAGAAATAGCCTCGATTCTCCTTGAATATTTCGAACAGTGTATTCCTGATTCTTGCTCCACCCCTAAATTGCATAATAAACCTCGACCACCCTCGACCGATAATAGATTCCTCCCCTCGGGCCCACCAATTCGTTCCTGCACTCTAGTCGGCGTATGTACACAGTCTGTAGATTGATCCAGATTCCAACCCTCCCCCATTTCCCTTTGTTCCACCGATGATTCCGAATAGTTACCGTATACTGGCCATCCCATACACCATGTGCAATCGGTGGTAAACGTCGCCCGACGCACCACACCACACCCACCATCAGTATAGTCGCTCACCGACCCACTCTGCTCTCAGATTCTAAAAGATGTTCTCAAAGATATTATTCGTTCTTGTCAGTCGTCGATCGATAGTTACCGTATCCCGTCGATCTACCGTACCCCAACCCTTCGTTCAGCTTTAATCGTGGCCATTCGTTCCGTCCCTGTTTAGTAGTTACAGTACCCCCCATTGCTCATATACGGTATTCGCTCTCCCCCGTCTCAAATTGGTTGTCAACTCCCGTCCGCAGTACACAGAAACTTTGCGATTGCATAATACTCTCCATTTTCCACACCCATACACATTCCGAGTGATTTCTCTCTAGTGCGTTTCGTTTCCTGTAATAAATTAATGATATGACGAAGGTGTGTTGGTGTTGAGGAATCATACACACAGTGATGCATACAGTGAATCTAAAGAATTATCATGAATTGATCCAAGGAAATCTGGAATGTCTTTGGTTAGATTTATAGTCCAAAATGACGAGAAATCATTCAAATAAACAGAATTTGGAATCTTACCTAATAAAGCAGGAAAAACGGAAAATCATTGATATCAGAATACGTCGATAATTTTTAATCTCACGCTCGTCAAACAGTGCGAGAAGGTAAGAACAATGAGGACATTTTTTTCTGACCTTGTCACATTCCCATTCTTCTTCACGGATGGTCAACAGTGTTCGGTGTCTCTCCATTCGGTATATTATCTCGTTTGTTAGACAAAGCGAGAGAGCAGGCGAAATGGAGAGAGTCTCTGGTCGTCTAACAAGTAGATTCTAACAAGTAGATAGGCGTGTCAAGATAGGCATCTACATGCCGCGATAATTTGCGTGTTCGGTTGAGTGACGAGTCAGGATGGAATAAATTGAAGAAATTTGACGACTACCGCGAAACATCGAACAAAGAGATTTGGTTTTCCCCGAGACCATGATGCTACAATCGAATCGAATCGAAAAGCTAATCGATGTCAGAATACAAGATATTTCTGAAACTTATCCCGATTTCAACCGTTCAGCCACAATCAGAATGAGAAGGAATGAGAAGAAGGATCATTCATTTTCAGAAACATTTCGTATTTCAAATTTGCAGTTCGATCACGCACCTTTGCTGTGGGTGTAGGATTCTGCGGCAGCTCCAGAAACAAGGAGTTCTATCACAAACTGATATTGCAGGAAAATTCAGGAAAAATTGGGAAAAAAAGCTCTCAGTTGGTCTGAACCAAGACACCAAGAACGAGGCATTTGAGGTGAATAATTTTGAAATAGATTTTCAATTAAAAACGATGTTGTTTTCGGTTTTGTATCAAGACATGTGAATGGATAGAGGAACACAATAGGTCTCGTGTCATTGCTATCAGGGCTCGCTAGTACATATTGTGTAACGGTATTGCCCATTGCCAATGTTTAGAAGAGTATTCAGAGATCAAAGATCAAACTTTGTGAAACAATAGTGGATCTGCTGCTGTTCACAATGGTATCATAGTCTGGGTCCTAAAGATTCACAAATGACCGAATCATGATATGTTTCCGAAAAACGGTTTGCCGAAATACAGTTTCCTGAAAATTACGCAGCAAGTATCTCTGAAGATGTGCTTATCGACTAACAAGGGAAGGTTGCGATGTCGATATGGAGTTCCTAAACGAGACCTAGCGGGATCGATTGAGGAAAAAATTGGAACTCCTATGCGGTTAAAATTTGCTGAGGACATCTTGGAATGCCTGGGCTGTTGTATGGGAAGCACCAATTTCTGCGGTTATGTCCTAGAATTGCTTGAAAAACTACAACAGCCCAGGAATTCCAAGATGCCCTCAGCAAATTTTAACCGCATAGGAGTTCTTAGAATTTTTCGCTATATCGATCCCGCCAGGTCTCGTTTGGCAACTCCATATCGACATCGCAACCTTTCCTTGTAAGGGTATAGGGAAAGGAAAGTTGGATGGTTGGATGGAAACCATTATCTTCAGAGATGGAATGGGACAGGGAACGAAGGCAAAGGAAGCTCCGGCAGTTTTATTCACTCGCTTCTATGTCATAGTATCAGTCCAAAGGAGAACTATGACGCTAAAAGCGAGCGGGGAAAACATGTCAGGCATGAGGAGGGAAGAAATCGAATAGAAGGCTCATCCATGAGATCTGAGCTGGGACGTGAGGGCAAGGGAGGGATATTCAGTAGCATGGGAGGGTATTGAATTTGGGACTCCAAAACTGTGCTCCGACAGTTCTCTTCGCTCGCTTCTATGTCATAGCGCCTCACAAATTGCGGGCCATGACGCTAAAAGCGAACGGAGAAAAATGGTCGATGCCAGAACCGGGCTTGAGTAGCATGGGATGGTACTGAGAAAGGGAATGGAGCTGGTTCGAATCAATTATCTTCTCTTAGAAAATATTAAGATCGAGCTCCGACGGTTCTCTTCACCCACTTGCATGTCATAGCACCTGACCAATTGAGGGCCATGACGATAAAAGTGAGCGGAGAAAACGAGGCGGGCACGGGGGGGGGAAGGAATGGGAAGTGACTATAAGGAACAGTATTGGAGGTTGTTGAGAATGGAATGAAGCTGACGATCGGAGACTGGCGGAGGGCAGATGAGCGACTAGTCGAGTCCCAGAGCTCCATGGGATCGGAACCGGGATATGGGGGCGGGGAGGAGGGGGCTCGAGTAGTATAGTTGGATATTGGGAAAGGGAATGTAGCTGACGAGGGAAGAGGGATGAGGGAGACTCGAGGACTGATGAATGATGTCTCTATAGCAACCCTAATCCTTACCCTGATATGATGGGATACATCCGCTTGGGAATCGGATGCATTCGAATATTCATCAACATAGACATGTAGAAGGGCAAAGAACTACATGTGGAGATCATGTCAATGTGATCAGAACCGGGATGTGAGGGCAAGGGAGAGGTATAGGAGGGGGAGAGGCAAGGGAGAGGAAAAAGGGGCTATTAGAAGAATTCCTCCGATCTCATCATGCGATCCGATGAGATCTTTGAAGATAGAGGATCGACCTCCAGTAGCATGAGAGGGTTTAGAAATAGGAATAGAGTTGGGCACTAATTAAAGGGAGATGAAACCTAAGCTCCGACAGTTCACTCCACTCGCTTGAGTGTCATAGTGCCTGCTCAAAAAAAACTGGACGGGCCAGGGGTGGGGGATGGTAGAGAATGCCTTGTGATTAAGGGATGCATCTCCAGTAGCATGGGAGAGAATCAGGGGTTGATACGAAGCACTGATGACGAAGGATGATGTCTAAGAGAAGCGGGAGAGGGTGAATCCCGAGCACCGAGAATTTTTCTCGCTCGCTTGAGTGTCATAGTGCCTTCCCGAATGAGGACCATGACGCTGCAAGCGGGCGGGATAAACTGGACGGGCAAGAAGGGAGGGAAAGGAAGAGGCTCCGTGATCCGTGAGTTTGAAGGTAAGGGGGCATCGAGTAGCATGGGACAACAGGACGGGCTGGGAAGGGAAGAGACTCCTGTAGATCAAGTGAATGTGCTCCGAAGAGGAAGCCGAGGATGAGGGATGGAGCTCCAGTAGCATGGGAGGGTGTTGGAATGGGAATCAGACTTGGGGGCAAAGTACTGAAGAGAAATGGGAGAGGGTGAATACCGAGCACCGACAGTTTTTCTCGCTCGCCTGTTAGTCATAGTGCCTGCCCCAAAGAGGACCATGACGCTACAGGCGAGCGGGGAAAACTGGCCGGGCCATCGAGGACGGGAGAAGGGAAGGGAAGGGGTTCCACGAGAGGGAGGGCGTCGAAGCATGGAAGGGGAAGGGGTACTGACGAAGGAAGTGATACTGAAGAGGGAAGTGATACTGAAGAGGGAGGGGGCACTGACGAGGGGTGGGGGTACTGACGATGAGGGTCCAGGGGAAGGGGGGTACTGGCGAAGTGAAGATCGGCTGGCGAAACATCGGCTGGCGCAGTGGAGACTAGTGGTGCCTCCCTGAAGACTGATGCCTCCCTACCAAAACCTCCTCCTTATATACCTAGCTCTGATCTACTCGGATGCATCCGCGCGCCCTTCGGTTACATCTGAAAATACATCAACCGACTCTGGTTTCTCGTGACCAGTTGCTGACCAGTTGGTGACCAGTTGCTGGCGGATAGGGAAACAACTGGTCAGGATACTGGTTAGCAACTGGTCAGCAACTGGTCAACAACTGGTTGGGGGGATAGGCCACGCCCACTTTTCCTTGTCGGATTAGGCTCCGCCCACTTTTTTCTGTTTTTTGTGTGTCGTCCGAATTTGCTCAGCATACACGCCATGAAACTACAACAAGATTTATACAAGAAACAATTGCAACGAAACGATCTTCTATGGCAAATTGGAAGCGCATCCTATGCAAAAATTTACGGTAGATTTACGGTAATTTACGGTCTTCGAAACAAATATTTTAAAGAAGAATTAACTAACATTTACAGTCTATTTACAATAGGAAACAATTGATATTACTATATATTCCTGAGGAAGCTCAATCAACTGTATTTGGATTCAAGATTACGGTACTACCGATTTCGGTCTTCGAATGTTTTGGGATTATAACAGTGAATGATTTAAACACTTCTGATAGGATCTAATAAATAACAATTCGAGATGAAGACTGTTCAAAGAGGTAATCTAGGCTTCATGTCCTTCGAAGAATCAAACAATACTTCCTCTACGTTACCGTTATACCTATTATCCCACTCAAATCTTGATTCTTCTTCGTCTTGATACTGAGGAATTGATTCATTGAGATCATTTAAATTTGCATATTCCTCTCTTCCACCGTCAAGATCGATATCGAGAGGATCATCCATAAATTCAACTTTCATTGCCTTCCTGAAATTTCATAGACTATCCTATGATAAGGAAAAACAGTTTGATATTAATTGAGCCGATTTTAGTAATAATTTTTAGTACTCGAATAAAAAAGCTAAATAACAATAGATATACAGTATCCAAAATCTACAGTTTCTAGAGTGCGGTGATTTCGCGTATTTGGTAGCACACTCAGCGCACCATTTATTTTCGAAATTTCTGTTTTGACTTTTGAACCCTTTTAACTGTTTGTTATGTTTTATAATTATGTTTAAAGTTTTAATCAAATCTTTCAGGCTTAAATGTTTAATATATAAATATATAATACGAGGAGCTGGCGGCTTCCGATTAGATAAGTCACTTTATTACTTGCTATTTGACTGAGTTACATATTTTAAAGCTAGGTCATGATAAGATGACTTTGTGGGTACTAAAATGAGTAGTTTAGTCGTTAGAGAGTAAGCGCGGTTTTACTTTGCCTTACAAAGTGGATAGAGGGTGTTTCTCTGGCAGGACGGGTGAAGTAATGAAGTGCGTTTACATTAGTGCATACTAGCTCATTTATGATAGTTTTGCCAGAAATAGCAAGAAACAATAAATCCAGTGGTTTGTTTCTGAATAATAAAGAACGGGCAAAGCTTGTGGAACCATTTACAGATACTCGGTGTACGCGGCAATTATTTTATTCGCATATATCATAAATATTCGTCAATATCTTCGCTTGTTGCAAGTGAGTTTGAATTATTCAATAAATAAATCTAAATTGTGACCGAGGGTCCCTGACGCGCTGCGTTTTTTGGAAGCGACGCGGAAGTAGGGATGGGGTAGATCAAGAGTGAGAGACTCGTTTCCCTCTCTAAAAATCGATTGACTGGATAGGTCAAGGATCAGACAAACATGTTTATTTGATCTCTGGCCTGGTGTATAAGGTGGTAAACAAAGTAGCAAATGATTTGAACTGAAAAATACAATTTCGCTAATTTGTTTAATGTGTTTTGAATTTTATTTCAACAAAACATATAGACATATATCTTACGGAATACGAGGAGTTCCACGGAGAGGCCCACGACGCTTACGTAGAATAGAAGAGGGAGTGATATCTGATCTGGAGAATAAGTGTGATCTGCTGTGTTAGATGAAAGCACGCTCTCTTTTGGGCTAGGATGTGAATGTGAGGGGAGGGGGATTGAGAAAGGGGGAGGAATACGCCTGCAACTAATGTGGCCTTGAGTAGTCTTGTGTGAAGAGTAAAGGCAATGGGCAAGAAGAGATGATGCGATGTGTTCAAGCGTGAGTAGTACCAACCTGTTGTCAATTGATGGAGCAATATTTTGTGTGATGGAACAATCAGTCATTATTTCTTCTCCGATTGCTTCCAATACATCAGCGCTGAATACATTAAATATAATTGTAAGACAACATTTCGGCGATGCTCACTATTGACTAGAAACGAGACCCGCCGTTTTTGCAGCGTTAAATAGTTCTTCTCTTGAAGCTCCCTTACCGCCCCTTCGTCTTTGATTATTCCTTTAGGAAAAAAATCCGTTTAAAATGTATGTAATTTTCGCTAAACATACAACTGCTGCGTAATGGAGTCTCGTACGTTGAATCTAACTTGTGGTTCGATTTTGGCAGCTTCGTCAATACCCGCGTGCGATGCAAGAATCAACGCTTCTAAATTATGGAAATACTTAAGGTCCATCGAAAAATCAATTTAAAAATCAATCAAATCATATTTCGGCACCTTTGATTCCATTGAGGAAAGCATTAGGGATTGGTAGATAAGTTACTGCAGTCAATGCTCCTGTGAATACTCTTTGAATCTCGACTGGCATGGTCTGAATTACGACACATTCGCGCATGTAATTATCCAAAAAAAGCCCACACTGTCAACTACATGTGCTGCGAATGCTCTCCATTTATGAGCTGGTGTTCCTTTCGTATCCGGGGAGTTTCGCAGCAGCATTCCGATATCACATGTTTGAGTTGTTCCAGGGATAGGCACAACAATAGTTCCATCGGGAACCTTCTGTTTGTCGAGACGAATGGACAGAATTGGCACCTAAAATTCCTGATAACTTAAACTCGGATGGTACAGAAGAGACATACTGCCTCTGCTATTGCTTTATCTAGTCTCGCGATTTCTTCTGCCTGTTGTGATACTTTACGAGCGAGGATGCCCGTATTATAATTCATCTAAAAATATATTATTCTTCAATTAAAGTAGTGTACAACTCACGATTCCCATCAGTCCTAATTTGAACATGTCGTCTAGTCTTTTTCTCTCCGCTTCGTTAGTATAATTATTAGCTGTCAATACACTAGAGACGCTATTCGCATAAACGGGAACTCCTTTAAATTCGGCTCGTAATTTTCCCTGCAGTGGAAATACTTTTTACACTCGTTAAAACGTATTTCTTCGGCCTCAACTTCTATTTTCCTGATCAAAAAGGCGTACCTCGATTAAACCTGTTGCTTCCTGAATTGTTTTATCATTAATTACATTCGTTGCTAAGTGGACAACGTTCAGATTATAATTTCTTGGGCCAGCACTCATTTTTTTCCCTGAAAAAGCAAATTAAAAGAAATATATTTTAAAAAATAGTATGTCGATGCAAACGACTTATGTTAGACTGAATGGAATTAAAACAATTGGAAATACATTTTATTTTTACTCATGACGATATCGCGACTCGTTTGCAATTAAAATTTCATATTGAAAAGAGGCGAATGAAACTTTAAAGCATTTACAACGCAAATTTGAAAGCTCAATTGTGTCTATGTGGATTGGGCTACTTCTGTATAAAACACAATATGAAGAATTGATTAATGAAGATGCAATAGAAATATAAGAAATGAGGAATTTTCCTCTAGGTGCAATTCGCAGCAGCATAGGAATAACTGACTGCACAATGTATTTTTGTACAGTAATTACTAATTTTTGGTTAGTGAATTCAATAGAATGAATTTTGCCCCATTCTCCACTGCACAAACAGACAGTGTCACCTATTGTAAAGCTATGATCTTTTAGCATAACGGTTCTATAAAAACCCATTTTGCCTCTAATTGGTCGAGATAGAATGGTGTCCTGGTCAACTAGCACAGTATCTTGAATGCAAAAATCGGGAAAGATCGTAGAAGCCTGTTTTTTCTCATCTTCATTGAGGTCAGATGTGAGCAACCGGCGTCTCACGAATGATCGAATCAAAAAACTGAAATAAAAATCATAGCGATTTCAATATTTAAATTAACTGTACCGTCGAAGCTGTGCTCGTTCGTATCCTCTTGAAGCGCAATCGTTACGGTTTATATCCATTAATCTGAACGGATCATTTTCGAACTCAATATTTAATTTACCGCTATTTTACCTATTAATTGCCTCCATTGGGGCCATCGTAGAATCATCGGGACAGCCAAATCTTTCTATGTATTGGGGGATGTGATGCAATACAGTGTGAGTCTTCCATGTAAAAATTCTGGTTCCACCTTGCCGAAATAGTTCTTTCTCAACTAGAGTAAACATCTGTAATGACAATGGTAACTGATAGTGGAAATTTTCTGAATACCTGTGTAATTTTCTCAATGTCGGCTTTATTGATACTCCTTTTGCGAATATATAACAGGCAAGAAATTAGGGCGAATAAGCAGATGGAGATATTTGCATTATCTCCCACGTAGTCTTCAAGCGACAGGAGAACTAGCGTCGTCAGGCTATGCTAAAGTAAATTGATTTACCGAGCGTCCTACATGAAAATTCCCCCCACGTACGTTACTATACTCTGTAGCTGTAAGCATCGTTTCTGTAACTGATCGGGGCTTCACAAAGCCAGAAGGAACCGAGATGACAATATCATCTATAACACCTTTGCATCCACCCAAGTAGAAGATGGACTTGGGATCTAGTAGACCTAGAAAACATTATATATTTTAGTTTAAAGCGCATAACTAACTCGCCTTTACACACATCCTTAATAACTCCTTCATCCAAAATATGTAATGAGTCAAGTTTCATCTCTGTCAACGGAACAAACTAGAGAAAAATTCGTTTTTTGTCGTAAAAAATGTCAAGAAACCTCGTTAATGAGACTGTATCGATTAAATCCATTTTGACAGTTTCTAGCATCATTAAGAATTGATGCTTTTGATCTCTCTTAAAGAAAGCATTTGAATAGTTGATGGGTCAAGTGCACACCTATTGGAGGCGGGTCGGATGGCGGAAAACGCATTGCGCGGTCGCTTCTAGCTCCTGGCGCATAACATCGGAAGCAGCCGCTATATGCTGTCCATCCTTTGAAGTCGTATAATTCCCTTACGCAATCAGCATCTACCGTACTCGAACGTATTTGGAATGTGCAATCATATCCGTTTACTTCTATGTGGATTTGATCGATAGTGCGCTTCAATTCCGGCAGAAGATTCTCCCAAAATGATGCGCCAGCCTTTCCCTTTCCACCGATAAGAAACGCAATGACAATATTGCACGGGTTGCTTCTAGTTTTCGCACGCAAGTCAAGCAGTTGTAGTAAAACCGGCACTGCAGATCCACTGGAAAAATAAATCTATAGTTATTGTTGGATCTGAGTGCACGAACCGGCCTCGCGAATACATTGGGTAGGCATCACAACAAAAGTTTAACGACAACGAAAGACATTTTCTTCCTCTCTCTGCGCTTGACTCAATGCTTCCAGTGAAGCTTGTACTTTGATGAATATCAATTAAAGAAATTCCAGAAGTGGAGGGAGGGTGATGAATTATGCGTGCATTGGTGGGGGGAGGTGAAAGTTGCCACGGAGTGAGGGGCGCGTCATGGGCATTAGCATTTTGACTGACAACGGTGGCTGAGTGGGCTCTTCTTCTCTGCCTCCCGCATACAGCTGATGCTGACTGTTGGGAAGGAGGCAAGGAAGTAGATGTGAAGGGACGAGATGGAGCATTTGAAACAGAGGGAATAGTAGATGCGAAATTGGATGATGACGATACATTGATTAGATGCTCCATGTAATTTGCCCAATCTTGATCTACTAAACTTTGAGAGCCAGCATGGACAACCTATAAAAATGAGCAACTAAATTGTTCGTCAAAAATTCTATCGAAGCAGCAACAAAAAATGTCGAAGATTTTTTACCTGCGTATTTTCTAATTCAGCGCGGATAGACATAATTTCTTTGAAATTCGATTCGACAATCTCCTGGGAATGGAAAAATAAAAAATTGATCATTTACTCTATCTACCTTTAATTGAATGGAAACATCAGAAGCAACGATTGTATGCATTCGGCTTCGTGAGGATAATAATTGATCACTACAATAGTTTAAATACCATTGGTAGATCGGAACAAATGACTTACATCGCGTTGCAACAGCGTTGCGTGCTATTCAGTAGACTACCGCCGCAGTATTTGCAACGATAATAAACGTGAATATCCAAATGTTTGACGATTTTAGAGATGATAAATCGGGATCGATCAATTTCCTCCTGCACACCTTTTACTCTCTTTGAAAGAAGAAATATTCCTAAATATCGCAGATGAAAAAAAATAAAGATGATGCTTTATCACCTCTAGGAAAGGGATCAATTGACGAAAGGGAGCATAATAGCTCATCTGTAGTAAGGGCTAGATCTCTCGCCTAAATTACGTGACAAATCACAAATGTACAGTTTGGTATATCGATTTCAAATGAATAGATTCAGAATAAAGAGAAAATACCTCATCTCTCCATATATCATTATCTATTTCAGTTCTGTTATCATCACTATCATCGTCATCATCATCAACTACTCGGCGAAGAAAATTCAAGTTTGGAGGAATTAACTGAAAAAAATTGTATTTATGTATGTTTTTTAAGGCCATTAAAATTATAGAGACTGTCAGATTGTAGACATTTAATAAGAGTAATGAACCTATGAAATATTTCACAAAATTTGATTATCATTGCTATATTGAAAGCATGAGAATAACGCGCGAACAATGTATTGAGATGAGATGTAACTAATGAATACTGCTGAGAAATTATATTTTGAATACTGAAATCTAAATCGTAACTCTATTCAATCATTTGTCCTCCTACCGCCTATCATTTCTAAACGAGAAGAGAAGGGGGGGGAGAGAGAGAGAAGTAAAACGATTAAATCAAATTGTCGATTGAACTCCTGATTGATAAAAACCCGTTCATCGTAAATAGCGGCACAAATAAAGCACAAAAGCTACTTATAAAATATGAAAATTTTGGATAAACATGCGAGCTATAAATTTCGACTGTTTGACAATTCACTTTATTATTTCAGTCTAAAAATCTGACAGTCTTTATTGAAAATGGTTTCAGCTCATATTCCCGAATAGATACGAAAACATAAGCGTTTTTCAATTTTTCTAAAGTGATGATTTAAAATCTGTTTTCATAAGTTGCAAAAACAGGTTGTTGAAGCGTCAATGAGTTACGACACTGATTTTATCCCTTAGTATCCGTTCATGAGAATTGTAAAGATAATTCCCACAAAACATCAGTTAAGTAGGATGAAAAGGGTTTGACGGACAGTGTCGCTAGATTACTGTAGTTGCTTGTTTGATTAACAACTGACTTTAATCGAAAACGAGAGGGGCTTTTCGAGATGACTGCGCATATGTAAATAAAAATTGGAACAAATATTTGTATTGTAATATTCCTTTTAATTACAAATAGTTCTCCTCACCATACTTCATGCTGAAATCAACTAACGCGTAACTAGCTTCAACGACCTATTCAGACTCTAAATAAATGAAATCTGCCGACTTTTTAATAGTTAATTATCGGGAATATGTGCTGAAGCCATGATATCAAATCGAGATGGCTTGAATATTTATCTTTTGAAACGCTGTTGTCTACATTTGAAGGAAGATAGGAAATGACGCAGTAGTTTAAAATAGCATTATCATCCTCGAGGGTTCATGCTTGGCGGATATTTTTTATTATTATTACGAACTTCAGCAGATTTCGAAGATCAACTGGGCATGAGTATAATGAATCTCACCAATAGGAAGGCTTAGAATAAGTATGAACCGCCGAGGATGATTTTGAACTACTGGGCCACTTTCATTCTAGATAATAAAGTTATTTAATTCTCGCTAATTTTCATTTGTATTATCTGTCAATTATGAACGTTAGATAAATTGTACGTATTATTCCTAGATAATAAATTACGTTATTGATTACATATACTAAATGTGATGAAATATACATTATACATTGGGTAGAAAGAGTTAACACACACCTTATTGTTGCCTGCAGTGCCTCTCAGCATACTCAAAATATCTCGATCTAGTTGATCTGAAAATCAGTCTTAATAACGAATAAAAATGAGGAATAAATTAGCTATAAATGATCGTACCTGCCATTATTCACTAGAACATCACCAGTTCATCATGATTATTCAATGTGTGTAGAAACTGTCTTCAACACTGAAGTGGAAAACTTGAAGAGTCAAAAACAGAATGTGTGATATTAGCACTGCGTTAGAATGAGGTCGGAGGTGAAAAGGAATATACAGTAGGTGGTGAGGATATTGGTCGTTATGATTACAAACAAGAAAAACAACGCAAACATGAGTTACAATGGGGTACAACGTAATTTAAGTTTTGTTTTGTTTCTTCGCAGTTTAATGAAAATTCTTACAAAAGCGCGATTAGCGCTAGAGCGGAAAGTTCTCGCTGGAGCAATCGACTTGCTAGCAACTGGTCAGCTCCCAACTGGTCAGCAACTGGTCAGGCCACTTGTCAGCAACTGGTTGGCGCAGACTCCGCCCACCCCAACTGGTCAGCAACTGGTCACGAGAAACCAGAGGAGGCGGAGGAAGAGGGTGCGTGTCTGACTCTCTCCTATTCCCATGCTCTCTCGCCTTCTCTAGCCAGGGAGAGGCGAACGTGAGAAGTTGGAGAGGGGTAGATCAACGGGATCAAACTAGAGACAGGGAGTCACGCAAAGTTTTAAAAAATCAGTTTCTGAACTGCAGAAGTATACTGTAGCCGATTTTTAAAAATAGTCAATTATCAATCGAAAAACTATGTCAAAGTACGGTACGTTGACTTAAATTTTTGCTCGTTTTGTAAACATAGCGTCTCGTCAACTGTTGAATTTTGAATCGATTGTCTTTGTGAATCCCTTGTTTTTGGGTTTCAAACCGCTCACCAACGCGGTCTGCGATGCATATTGACCATTATAGTCGAAAATTAACCTCATTTTGTTACCTAGGATCGCTTTTCTATCCATACTGCGCAGCCCAAAATGTAGTTGCTCGCGCTACAATTTTTTTCCACTGAGTTTTAGGTTATTCGAGTGCTCGTTTGTAGCGTTGGCTCGCATTTCCGCACAGAGTGCTCGAGCGTGTCGCGTTTGTTGTTCGTACGAAGTGTGCGAGAGTGTGTGTATGCAAGGCAGAGTGGGGATCAGTCGATTTGTCTGCCATCATCGACTCACTCGCCCTCTATTTCACCACTACTTCCTTCTATTCGCGGGTACTATCGATTCTACCAATCTTAGTTTCAAATCCACTCCATTTTCTACTCATTGATGATTTCTAAACACTCAATCTATGTTTGCTCCCCAATTGTAACCCTTAGAAAGTGTAGATTGGCGTTCTTGTTGTTCCCTCCAGCCACTCGCGCCTACTATCTTTTGCTTTACTTTTTGTTATCAACTATCACTCCCGTTTTGTGAACTATTTGCGGCACGCGATCACGCGTCCTTCCTGTTGTGTAGTGAATCTTCTCGCTCCGCCCTCTCATTTTTCTCACGGCCCTTACCACTACCTTCTCTTCTCTCTTATCGACTCGCGTTGTGTTCCCTCTGGTGAATGGACCAATGTTATGCATTTTATTAGAAAAGAATCTAGACCTTAACGACATTCCTGTGCCTCGTGTAACTACTATTGCAATATTTTCATATTTAATCCGTGTCTGGTCAATTATTTGATTAAATACAATTCCCAGGCATGAATCTCGCCGAGATCTTCGAGTTGTCCACGACGGACTACATCCTGCTCGCCCTTCTGGCCATCATGGTCTACCGCTGGTTCAAGAGAAGAAACGACCCCGAGATCGAGATGCCCAAGCCCGTTGTGGTCAGTTGATCGATCGATTATTTTTTAAAAACTTAATTTCGAAAATAAGAACAGATGGGCAGTAAAACTGACGGCAATAAAGGAACAAGAACAACGTTGTTTGCCCAATTTTCAAACGCGATTGAGAGATCTACTCGATAAAGTACACACCATAGTGTGTCTTATCGTCTCGATGGTTGTTGATGGAAAAATTCTTCTAAAATTCTTAAATACTGTTGTCCACTTGACCGGTATTTCATCTTTACTTCATCAAAGCTTTTTTTAGAAGTTATTGCACAAGTTCGATCAAATTTGCGTTACATCTCATTAATATGAGATCAACAGAAGAATCCTAAATGTATTTTCCTTCACAGGTGCCTCCCCTTCCCCGTCAGGACATGACGCTGTCCGAGCTGCGCAAGTACGACGGCGTCCACGACGAGCACATCCTCTTCGGGCTCAATGGAACCGTGAGCTTTAATATAGTATTATATAGTTGAATTAAATTAAATTTATGCTTATTGGTGTAGTGCAATATGCCCCATTTTTTTGTCTTTATAAAAAATTAAAATTAACGTAATCGTTTAAATGAAATTAATTGATTAAATTTTATAGATCTACGACGTCTCCCGCGGCAAGTCCTTCTACGGACCCGGCGGACCCTACGGAACGCTCGCTGGTGAGGAAGTATATCTAATCTTTAACTTACAAGATCCTGAGCACCAAAATAAGTTGAAAAACATGCTGCCCGCTAAAAATTTGCGCACTTTTATTGTAAACGGATTTATAGAGAGTTTGTTTTGTATAGAAAAAAAATAATATAAAAATCTCTTAGGCCGCGACGCGACGCGCGCACTCGGCACGATGGACGCGAAGGCGGTGCGCGACGAGTGGGATGACTGCACCGATCTGGTGAGAATTGCGTTTCACAATACCCAATTAGAACGATTTCCTTTTTTTGTTACGTTCTATATTCTACAAATGTGCATTCCTTCAAATGTATGGCTTCAATTGGAAGACTGACTTTTGATTAGAGAGAATGAAGCGGCTCGCTTGCTTCTCTGAATTTTCATGTTCGAAATCAAAGGAATCCTTTTACGAAGAATCTCGAGTGAAACCTGTAAATGACCAGTCCGAAAGCGAGGGTAATCGAAATCAAAATCCCATTTCCCCCCATCACTTTTTCATCATTTCCTCATCACTCTAATTTGCCCTTTCCCTACTCGCCCTGGGAGATTAGTAATTGAATTATTGAATTATTCTCCCCTTGCAGAAGCTCGACAAGTGAAATCTGTTAGTGAAACCTGAAACCTTCTAGTAAAAAATCCCGAGGCCGAAACTGAGCGTCATTGAAATTATTGTCGCATTGTTTCATATTTTTTCCTTGCAGAAGCCCGATGAGCGCGAGTCTGCGGACGAGTGGGAGTCGTCCTTCAAGTTCAAGTATCCCACGGTTGGAAGACTGGTCAAGGTACGGTATCGATTGGTTGGAGGGGTGATTGGCTATTAGTGATTATTGGTGGTAGACTTTCCAATATTCCGTATTAGATCGACTTATTGTTTTGTGGTTAGCCGCAGTTCAAAGTGCAGTTGAATATCGATTGATTGTCGACTAAATTTTATTTATTGCAGGACGCTAGCGAGAAGAAGACCTACGCCGAAGGAGAGATGTCCAAGGTGAGTACACTAAGAGCATTAGGAAACCTCGCCTGTCGATTTTTCGACAAGAATAAGAATGGGAAACGTCGTCCTAGCGCACCACATTTGTTTTCTTTCAGGTCCAGGACTGGGTTCTTCCTAGCAAGGAGGAGAAGAAGGCCAACTAAGCATCGTCAATCGATAATGGACCATTAATGCATTCCATCTGTTATTTCATATCAAATAATGTTCTCGTTGTGATGAGTATCTCCCCCGTTTTATTGCAGTTGTTTCTTTCGCATGTTTTGCAGAGTTATCGAAAGTGATTCGTTTACAAAGTATCGTAGTAGCCTCGGTTAGCTTTGCAAAGTTATCTATGAATGTAATACGTAATATTGTGATAAAGACTATTTTTATGAGATTGAAGTGCTTGGCATCGCAGTTGTTTGAATCGACAAGAAAGTATTTCAAATTGGTAATTCGAGCGATCAGCGAAAAATCGATAATTCGTTCAGTGATGGCAGCTCTGCAGTACCCAATCGTCATTGCTGAAGTGAGTTCAATTTTTTTTTTGAAATTTTTGCTTGGATATGCCTTCAAAATTAGAATAGAAGTAGTTTATTGGGTATTTACAGCTTCGTGAAACACACATCGACGGGGTACCTTCCAGACTCTTCGATTCCGTTTTAGTGATCTCTTATTGTGATTGATTCTTATCAGACAGACCCTTCGCGAATACGTTGAGTGCTGCGTCCGTGCAAAAGTTGTGTTTGTTTGAGACAAGGAAATGTGGAAACATTTGAGTGTCATTCATCGCTCGGCTTTGATAGAAAAAGTCAGATTAGTGTCCCTGTTGCTAGTGGTTCACGTGAACCTGTAGAGAAACGATCTTGAACGGATAAGAGCAGGGGGAGAATCACAAATGACAAGTGCAAAAGTAAAACACAATTGCTTCAAGTAAACATTGATTTCCAGGGGAACCTCATAAATTTTATAAATCTATGGAACCACTTATTTTTGGCTTCACGAAAATAACCCTCCCTTCTGCAGATTCCGATCCAATAGGACAAATCCGCCTTGTCTTGCTATTTTGATGAATTAAACTGACTTATAACTATATTAGATTGATATCTACCCTTCCTTCCATCAGATTCCTATCCGGTGGTACAAATCCGCGCTCGATATTATAAACCTGTGTACTTACCAATATTCTCCTCAGATTCCGACCCAGTAGCTCAAATCCGCCGTGTATGTGTGAACTAAATACACATCATTTCTTGCAGATCCCTATCCGCTGGGACGAGCCTGCGTGGCTGCCTGATCCGTCACCCGTGTTCGAGGACACGGCCAACGCCAACTACAACATGATCCGCGATATTGAGGTACGTTGTGGAAAATGATAATGAAACATATCTAAACTTGCTATACTTGTATGCACACTTTCTACATGTTCTCACTTTGTTTTACACGAGTTCTACTGGAAATCTGTTGAATGATGCTGAAACAAACTAAAATATCCTGGCTCACATTCAAAGCATGTAGATAGTGCTTTATTCTTTTTTATTAAATTGTTTAAAAAAAAGTCAAATTTGCAGTCGCACGACGCGCTGCTGCAGCAGCTGGTGCCGCCGACTGCCGCGGGCGGACGGGCGGGAGCTGCGGGAGGGGCAGGAGGAGGAGGAGGAGCGGGCAGCTCGACCGGAGGTGGGTACTGTTTGATAAAAAAAAAGACAAGTGGAGAGCCGTCGCAGTCGTCGAATAGGTTCGAAGTTCGAACGGAATCCTCAGGAGATGGCGGGGCATAGATTCCTCGATCATTATGCATGGAAGTAGACTTTTTGGATAGAAAAAAATCGTTATTTGATTTTTAAGGTCGTGACTTTTGCCATTGACGGTTCTGTGTTTCACACACTGCCTAATATCAGACTGGCATAGGGAATTCGCTAGTCCTTACAAATGGCGACAAAAAAAATTAATGAAATAGAAATAATTAAGTTACCCTTGCCAACTATGGTCGCTCACTTTAGTACGAATTAAATAATTATTTAAATATATTAATCAATATTTTTTAAAGGTGCGGGCACGAGCGGAGCGGAGGACGACGACTCGGATGTCAGCGTGGGCAGCAGTGATAGTGAGTTTTTATTAATAATAATTAAATTAAATTTCATAAAAAAAATTGTAAAACCGGTGATTTGAGAATTTTAGTTCTGGAAGTTCTGCGTTTCACCGTTTGAATTAGATCACACTGGTGAATGGCAAGTGCTGCGATGTGATGGTCCCATTGCGAAATAAAAATCAATATACTTAACATTAAGTCCTCAATTCCTTCCAGACGAAATTGATGACGCCCTCAATATAATCCCATCGTAGACCAGATTCACCAGAATTCTAGAATCTAAAAGAGGTGTGCATTTTTTTTGGAAGTTCTGTGTTTCACTAATTGCCCGAAAGCACAGTCAGTGATGTGCGTGAACCACCGACGCCAGGTTTTGCGGGAGTACAAAAATGAATTTTTGCGGGGGTACAAAAGTGGAAAAAATCGATTTTTTCTCGCCAAACTAGCGTTTGTCGTAAAAAAAGTTCTGGCGCACGTTTTCTGGTACACTAAAACTATCGACACACTAAAAACGACAAATACATACATATACGTATATTTCCCCTCCTTTTCTTCCTCCTGCCTCCTGCCGCTTCTGTTTACTTCAATCTCTAGACTCTATCCGCCCCCTCCCCTTCCCCCGCACCTTGCAGCTCCAAAATTTTGGGTTTGCTCTCAACGTTTGCTTGCTACCGATTAAAACCCCGTTTCACCCCCCTCCGTACGCCCTGGATCCTAGCATGAAATGTTGCTTGATTCCAACATGGGAGCGCC
>LS486007.1:99564-124862 GCA_900490705.1 Pristionchus arcanus
AATTTTTCGGATAGGATTAGTTTCATAGAAAAGCGCGGTTATACGGTTCAGTAGTATGTTCAGGAGAATACAAAAATGTCCGAGACATGAATATTTTTCCATCCCTGACTCCAGGAAAGTCACATGAACATAGCTCCAACACGCGCATTCTGCGATTTCAGACACTGATTTCTCAAAGATAGGTGTGTTTCATGAAAAATCGCGGTTATACGGTTTTTCCTATGTGTCAATAGATATCAAAACAGATTTGCATAGATTTATTAACTCATCTCTGAACTCAGAATTATCTCACAAAAAATCGTCACAAGAAGGTATATAAAAATGTTTATCTTGTCAAACGTGATCCGAATCAAAAAAGCGGGGTTATACAGAGATTCGTCTCATCGAGACGAATTTTTGGAAAAAAAAATTGTCGAAAAAAGTTAAGGTTGAAGCAAGATAACCCTACCCACCGACAACGCACCGACTTTGATGTTTTCCATAACTACAGGGTGCGCCAAAATTACCCGGACTTGGTTTTTCGATCATGTCTCTTCCAGAAATAGCACCGCTGTCTTGGCCTTACAATCCCTACTAGCCTTAGCCCATACTTTCCTAAAACACCCAATTTTTTCGGTCTCCATTGAATACCCCTTTTATAATATCGAACCAAAGTTGATTGAATGAGGTGGTCTAGAGCCGCGAATTCGATATGCTTTCGTTCAAAAAATCGTAGCCTCAAGCAAAGTGCTGCTAGTTCTTATTTTTAAGTTTGTATAGTTACCTCGTAAGATTGTACAACTACCATGATTTTAGCAAAGCAATAGCGGGTCATTTAAATATGGTAGGTCGCAAAAAGGAACAGAGTTTTCGACGCGATTACTTTGAAAGTTCTCTCGCAAACTATACAACGTTCATGAGTCTCGACTTCAAAAAGCAGAAGCACTTACTCCACTGTCACTAATAACATAGATAGATATGAGGCATGGCTTACACATAGGAAGTAGGGCGAAAAAAACATAACCAAAAGTCAGAATCATGTAATTTTCGTGTTTTTATATGCTTGAGAAAATTGGCTAGATCTTCACGTTTAAAAATCAAAGTACAATTATGATAGAATGATTGAATAGACCAATGGTTGTGCTCTAAATGTTCGGCCTTTGAAAGCCTTCCGTTTGTTTGCGTATGAGTTACATTCATTAGAAGTGGTGTTTCGCTCGCGGCCCTCGGCAACTTCTGTCAGTCAACTTTAGTTCGCTATTACAATTGAGCTAATGAATGGAGACCGAAACTGTTGAGTGTTTTAGGATGATACGGACTACTGCTAGTATTGATCGCAAGGACAAGACAGCGATGCGATTTCTGAAAGAGATATGATGGTAAAACCGAGTCCGGGTAATTTTGGCGCACCCTGTAGCGTCGGTGCCTCGTCGGTGTCGCATCATTTATGGCTTAAAAATAACATTTGAAAGTCCAAATCGCGCAGGTAGACTAATTTGAGGGTGCTGAATACACCTATAACCCCGCGTTTTTGAAAATTTTCCATTAACACCACGAGAAGGACGACGATAGCTACTCACTGCATGAGGCGTATCTCGCGCTCTCGTCGTCTGGTACTCTCTCGCACGCACACGAACTCTCGCCGCTCTGTCGCGTCTCGTTCACACACATACTCTCTCGCCTCTGTCTGTCGTCTCTCGCGTGTGCACAGTCCCTCGCCCATTCCCCGTGTCCCTTCCTCCCTCGATTGTGAATCCCTTTCATTCGTCTCTCTTCTCGCAACTTTCGCGTTTCAATCCTTTGCTTTCTCTTATCGTGTGGGGACCACTTCTGTACTACTAAGGCATAGAATAGTAACATTATCGCTAGTCAGAGTTAAATTACAATATTACAATAGTATGGATATGGTACAAAAAAACACAACAAAACGGAGGAAAATGTCAGCGTCCATTTTTTTCTTTTCTTCTCTAGTGGAAAGATGACGGGCGGCTCGCTTCGCTCGCCGCAACCCTCTTCTCATACCCGCAATTTCGCACATTTTGCGGGGGTACGGCCATTTTCGGGGGCCCGATTGCGGGGGTACACACCAAAGTCGGCGGGGTCGCTCATCACTGAGCACAGTGGTGAATGGAAAGTGATGTAGCCTTTGCTACCAGTTTAATCAAAAACGAATCTATGGAAATAAAATGAACGAGCTATTGATTCTATCTAGACTGAATCAACGGCGTCCTCATTTTACTCCCATATACTAGAATCTTAAAAAAACCGCGGGAAAAGATTTGGTTGCTCTGTGTTTCACCGCTTGCATAAGAGCGCACGAGGGATTTTGAAGTGATTTTCCCCATCTTTGTTTGAGTAAACAAAAAAATATCAAGGGATTTTCGAATAACAAACGATTCCTTGCAGACGGAATCGACAATTTTTTTATTTTACTCCCCTCATTGACTAAATTAAAAAAAAAGTTGTTAAAAGATTTGGGTAGATCTGTGTTTCAGCGTTCGCATAACTCTGTGTGAAATACAAAACTATCGATGGATGTAAACTAATTCATTGATATATTCCAGACGGAATCGACGACGCCCTCTCGCTGCGCGCGCCCGGCGGTTCCTCGTAGTGGACGACGTCTAGAAGAGGAGAAGACGTCATCTGACTCTCTCCATTCGCCATGCTCTCTAGGTGCGTCTGACCAGCTAGGGAACCATTGATTCCCCTCCCTCACGATTTAGATAACTGTAACCACCTAAAGAAACTTTTGATTCCCCATGCTCTTTAGGCCTGTCTAACCAGCTAAATTAAATTTATCTATTTCACGTATTGTTGTTATGTCTAACCAACTATTCCCCATTCTTTTCTGTCTAACAAACAAATAACTTACTTTTTCCAAACATTGTAAGTCTGACTCTGTCTAACGCTAAAGAACTCTTTCCATTCCCCGCACTTTACATTTGCATTGTCAATGTATGTGACAGACCCATCCGTATTTCTGTAAATTTGTACGATGTGATCTCACTCATAAATGATTTTCTTTGAAACTTTAATCGATCTTGAGGCAGAAATATTTACACATTAAAAACGAGCAACTGATAAATAATAAGGGCCGAAAAAACTTCGAGGGCGGGGCTTGTGAGCGGGATTTTTGATTGATTTCTGTACTAACCTCAGATCACAATTCCACCGTCGAAATTTGTTAGAAACCACAATCGATCGATAAATTTGCGAAATTTGCCTAACTGGGACGGAAAAAAGGAGAAAAAAAGTTGCGAAAGAATCGAGCCGTAAGATATTGAATCGGGGGATTACTATATGGTAAGAAAATAGAAGCATGTGATAGCCTAGTCTGCACGTTTGTCTATTAGAAGCAGCATAATCGGGGACTAGATTTAGAGAAGATTGAGATCGAACAAGGGGGTGAAACCGCGTCCGGTTGTTAGAAGACAAGAAAGATAGGGGGCGGGAAATACGAATAAGTCTCGGCTGATAAAGTTGAGTGTGGGCTATAACAGTAGCAAGAAAGAGGACCTTGTTCAGAGGATGGGTAACTCTGGATTGTTCAACAGTGGTTGTCTCTCTCGCTTCACAGTGGGAAATATATCAAAGGCGCCGATTATTTCCCACTGGGGAGCGAGATGGGATTCCACTGGAGAAAATATATACCAGAGTAAAGGTGATACCGCTAGCGAGTTGGACTAGAAAGAACGGGTAGATGGGAGGAAAGAGAGGTTCGAAACGGAAAAGAGAGAGCTACACCATCGAATGGTACCGATATGGGCGACACGAAAAATTCAGGATCAAGCATAATAAGAGGGATGGGGTAGGACGAAAAGACAATGAACACACGACTAGATATGGGCAGAGGGGGGAGACGGAGGAAAGCTCTAGCAGCAGCAGGGGGGCGCAGTGCTACTTCTCCAAAAACAACAATAGCATACTTTGTGAACCGGGTTGGGGAGGTTATTGCCGGAGGGGAATTTCGAATGACGCGGAACGATTAATTCAAAAATATAGGCGCGAAATGAAAGTGTTTGCAAGAAATGTGTCGAGAGCGTGAATGAGTGTGCAGAGATTGGGAAAAGGGGTACGGTACCGATACGGTATCTTCGTTGTGGGATCACCAGTGGGCGGAGTCTGAGGGGGCGGGGCTAAAAGGGGGCGGGGCCTATTCTTCACGGCGACTGGCACCGCCAGAATCGAGGGAGGCCGTGCGGTTGAGGAAGGCCCGGGAGACGGAGGCGGGTCGTTCGCCCTCGGCAAGCATTGGGTCGTGATTGACACCGTAGATCTGCAAGGAATTATAATATTTTTTTGAGTTTTGTAAACCCTTTATAAAACATGGAATGTGCAATTTTAAGTGGGCATTTGATTCACCATATTGCAAACAAAAAAGGTTTAAAAAATAAACTACAAATATTTTGGATCGTGATTGAAATATCGATTTTATCTTCCGAGTCTTTGCCACCCATTAAATCAGGAAGAGCAAATCCTAGTATTGATTAGAGGTGGGATGCCATTCTTGAGATTTGAATTCCATCTACGTTTCACACTTCCATCATAAGACCCAGGAGTCTGCAATGATTAGTGGGTCATTGTCGGCCAATTAAAACAAGAAAACAAAATTGGATCGTGATTTACGCTGCCTGGAGGGAATATTGATTGGAAGTACTGAAAATCTCTTCATTTCTCATCTAACCTCTCGGATTGAAGAGGTAAGTTAGACCAGTGCATGGAATGAAAAGATGGATGAAAACATTGACGTTTCACACTGTATTCTAATGCATATCCAGGTTCAGTTTGATCAGTGATTGCTCTTCACCCCGCAAATCAACATGAGTCTACCGCATCCCTCGCAATATATCTACGAACAATTGATCCCCGTATTCTAAGTACTGAATCTTCCGTATGCTCTATCAACATATATGTTAACATATCCCATATTCATCTACCAATCGATAAATCTACCGCATACCTTAATCGCCTTCCTGCCCATTCTCTGCAGTAGTTCCTGGCTGATTCTGTGGGCGGTCCTCAACGACGTGTGCCACTCCTTGAGGGAGATGTCGTCCTGAAAGGAAGGCCTCCGTGAAGGAAGGCTAATCTCGATTTTTATTATTGGCAATCCCTCATTCAGAATGATAAGGGCTAGTCGTAGCCAGCCAACCTTAGCCATCCCTAATGAGACAGTAATTTCTACTTCGTTATCGCCTGGTCCATCAGCAACCCTCATAACTTCACTATCGGTTCTGCTAACGCCCTCGAAATGGTACCATACCTTCTTGGACTCTCGACGCGAGACCTTGATTAGATCCACAGTAACACTATACACTTATTCTTCTCCATACCTGCCGTACCTTATTCGTCAGAATCACTCTCGTCTCCTTCAGTCCCTCTTTCAGCTTGATAACGATGCAATTCTCTCCCTTGGTTGATTGGAGCTCCTGCTGAATGTCCTCAACCTGGTCCATGAAGACGAGCTGCAAGCATGAAATATTAGGATACGGTAGGAGTACGGTATGTCAGACTCATTATTACTATATCAGTATGTCTTGTGTCCCTGGATCCGTATAAATGACATGTGCCTCTACTATCAAGTCGAAATACCGTCTCAAGGATCTATCGAATAATACGATTGAGGTTAGGATTGGCAGAACTTTATAGAGACGTTTCCTCACCTCAGGCTTGCCGTTGAGGTTCTCCGGGTAGAGTTCGAGTCGAGACGGATAGAGCTTGCCGTATCTGAAGATGGATTTGGTTGTTGTGTCAACGAATTAGTCCGTTTTCGATAAATGAATGGACAAGGCTAAATAATCTGACGAGCCAACAAAAATTAGTCAATATTCGATACAGTTATCGTACTGTAGATCAGATTATGGTAGCAATAATACAATAATGGACTCGATTCCGTAATAAGTCAGTACTCGATACATAAAAGGTACGGTAGACCATAAAATCAATCGATAGCGTACTCGATTCAGTTATAAGTCAGTACACGATACATAAAGGTACGGTATATCGGAATACGGTAGGAAATTCAATCGATACCGTACTTGGTCTGGAAGGCGGATGTGAACGGGCCGCCCAGCTTCTGGATGTACCCGTGCACGATGACGTCAGAGTCTGGAATGACCGGGTTTTCTAGGTCCCAGAGCCGGCTTTTTCCGGGACCGGAGATTACTCTGTTCTACCTTACGGTCGGAAACGGCAGTAATACAATTTCAAACTGGCTATCTAGAGGGATATTATTAATGGCTTGAGTAAAATCTGATTCTTTGCAGGCTGATTGAAACATATCTCAATTCCAATTCGAAACATAAGAAAATTATGCACGATTTTTGGTGATCTTTGATCTCCCTCCGCTCACCCTTCTCATCCACGGCCACCTTGATCTTCTGCTTGGCGCGCTTCTTCTGCTCCGCCTTGTCCGCGTCCTGCAAAGATCAGGTCGATTACGGTACTTATCGAATTTTTGTTCACTGTAGATATCGATTTTTGTTACCATTTAGATTTTTAGACAGTATTATTGATTTATCTTCCGCTGAATAGAATACTGATTTATTGTTTATATTTTTAGAAAAAGATAATGACTACGAATCAAGAATAAGGGGAATAACCGTACTAGGAATTGCCGTGAAACCTATTCGGGATTTTATCAAAGCGCGAATAAAAATCGACTATGTTTCACGCTCACTCCAATAACAATATTTCTAGTATTATTTGATCCATTGCTAGTGCCTGCGCCTATCACATTACACAACTTTAAAAAATCTATTTTCCTGTCCGAAATTCCCGGCTAGTGCAAAATCGACCACTTTTCGCGATTCCGTAAAATAAAAGCCGGTTCTCGTACCTGGTTGACCACCTCGAAGACGGTCTCCGAGATCTCGTTCTGCCACCGCTCCGAGATGACGATGTTGAAGTTCTTGTACAGCTCGTTGTCCGACTCTTGCACCTGGTAAAGAAGGGCGGGGCTTATCTTATATCAACTACTCGTCTTTGCCAATCTTTATCGTTGATTAGGACTTTTCATTCGCAATTCATAATGCCGAAAATTATCATTTTCTCAGAGAGTAACACTACGGCATCTATTAGGAAACGATTTGGCACACAAATAAGAGCCTAAGAGAGTTCTGCAAAATTTGGGAATCGTCGAATCGATCGGAACGGTTTAATATTTGGCGTTGGGCCGAGCATACCTTCACACCCTTGACCTCATCGTCGTCAAAGTTGCCAATATCGAAGGCGTCAGCGGCGTTGACCTCGCCCCGGGGCGGAATCAGCGGAGGCGTCATCCGTCTGAAAATAACGGACTGCTATTTGCCGGATCTCCTCGAAATTCCCGGCTAGTGCAAAATCGACTACTTTTTCGAGATCCGTAAAATAAAGGACGGCTCTGCGTACCTGAGATAGACGGTCTGCCAGTCGACGTCCTTGAAGAACTCGTGGTCTTTGACCTCGAGCGGCCTGCAAAAATGTAGATTCTATTTCCCGGCTCTGTTCGAAATTTCCGGCTAGTGCAAAATTGACCACTTTTTGCAGATCCGTAAATCAATTGCCGGTTCTGGTACCGTAAATACCGTACCCCCTTCCTCGGCATCCCAATCGTTCCGGGACGTTCCGCTTCAGGAGGCCCTCCAGAAGATCCCGACAGTCCGGAGACAGATTCGAATCGGGCAAATCGATGTCCTCCGTCAACGTCATCTTATCGATCTGCTAACAACATTGATTACGGTAGTACCTAGCGGTGCTCCGGCTGGCCCCCGCCCCCCGTGGGCCGGCGATGCTCACTGAATCTCTCAAATCTCTCAAATATATGTGAAAACGTCTTCATTTCCCATAGTTTGCCGAGACATGATGATATTTTCACCTTTTAGGCCACGAATTAAGGGGCTAAAAAGAATTTGAGAGAGTCCGAGAGCATCACCGTCCCGCAGGCCATGCAAAACAATCACGGGAGGGTCAGGCATCTACTATGTATAGCAGACATCGCACTGAGACTGGCGAGTGAGCAAACGAAGGGGAAGAGAAAGTTGGAAAAATTTGTGGAAACTTCTTCTTAGCAGTCTCGTAACTCATCCAAAACATCGCTAACATTCTCAAATTAGAGCTAATAATGGTCGAAGAAGTTCCACCATAAGCAATTGTGCTGCTTGTGAGATGCAAAGAAGGGATTGGGAGACTTGCATTAAAGTTAAGACTTGAGGCCGTGCTTCGAAACAATGGACGAAATCGTGTGGAAACGGGATTTGAGATGCAGAAAATGGAATAAAACGAGCCGGGCCATTCTCTGGTAGCGCGCCGTCCTCTTGTGCGTGCTTTCCGGTACCAGGACCGGTACAAGGACCGAAACCGGACCCGGAAAGCACGAGAAAAAGTGCCCAAGTCGACATGGGCCCATGCGTACCTCATTCTTGTCCTTGGTCTTGTGCTGCCGAAACGGCGAGTGGCCCTACAAGGAGAGAAAGTTCGGTCGAGACACGAGAGAGACAAGAAAAGCGGGTGCGCCACCATCGGTAACTGAGGGATATGATCACGAATAGATGTAGTAAATGGTATATAGGCAAGGCGAAAGTGTTAAGTGTGGAATAAATGATTACCATCGACTGAGGAATGGGCGATTTCAGCTGGAATTGAGATGGAATTCACACAAGGATTAGATTTTTTTAGGGAAACTATGGTTTGAAACTCTAATTTGTTCGAATAGTATACCAGTAAGCCTACGAAAATTCTTTTGAATAAATGTTTAGTGTACTAGGTCGAATAGCCAAAATTGTGGCAAGAATAGCTAAAGTATTTGAGAAAAAAATATTCCTAGTGTCTGTCCTAATTCAAGCGAGTAAGCGAAAATGAAGAATGAAGAATCCAGGAAAAACAAAAATAAATGTAGTACCTTGAGTAGCTTGTACAGCATGCATCCGAGGGAAAACCAATCTGCGGAGGAATCGTAGGCAACGCCTTTGGCCAGCACCTCGGGAGCCATGTACCCGTGAGTACCGCTGAAAGGGAGGGATCAAAGATCAAAAACAAAAGATCAAAGTTCAAAGAACAGTACACAGAAGCGTGGGGTTTCTTCTTAGAGTAGTCGCACGCGAGACCCAGATCAGAGATACGAACGTGACCTGAACAGGATTGTAATTTGACCTGTCTAAGATAAAATATTAGGGTTTACAAAACGGGACGGAATTCGGAAAATCCGAATGCTTGATTCAATTATCCTCTCATTCCGGAACGGATTAAAAACGAATAATGCCCAGCGCATTGAAAGGTCCATTATTCGACTCTCATTCCGGAATAGTGGGATAATTAATTGAAATTAGATATAAAGAATTTTTTAACAGTAAGATTTCGGATAAGCTTCAAATCTTCTTCAATTATAAGCTCGCCGAGATTCTTTAGTCAGTCTGCGTCGCAGTTTATAACAAATTATTATTATTGTACGAGTTACTCTGCTAACTAAACGCTAATTTGCTAATCTATTCCAAACTATGTAACTAACTAAATGTTCGCAATAATGCCACTGGGTAGAGAAATCACAATCTGCTAACAATGTTCCCACCTACAAGCGTATTGTGTGATTTCAGGATCCAGGATCCTATTGGAGCGTTATCCAAATATGTTTCGCATACTAACCATTCTCATCCAACAAGATGTTCGCCGGCTTCAAGTCTCTGTAGACGACGAACCGATTGTGCATGTGCTCCAGGCCGAGAATTACCTGAACAATCGAAACTAGAGTCTAGTTTGACCCCTGATCTCTGTAGTTCGATCAATCCTTTATTCTAATGTAGTTTGATCTTTCTAGTTTGTAGTTTGACCCACCTCTGCGGCGTAGAACAGCATCTGCTGCTCGGTGAAGACTCCGTGCTGCGACAGATGGTAGTGCAAATCGCCTGTAGTTTGAAGTTTGATCTATGAACCCTCGTGAATACACTGTAGTTTCGAATTTCTACATAGTTCTATACAAAATTATGTTGGCGCTGAACATTCTAGATTATATCTTTGAGCTATCGTATCAATATCGTAGTCGTTTTATAGGTGCAGTTTGATCTTAGAACCCTATCGAAACTACACTATAGTCTCGAGTTCTATTGCTCACCTCCGTTCATCAGGTCGAGAATGAAGCAGAGCTTGTCGGGCGATTGCAGAGCGTACGTCATGCACACGATGAACGGGCAGTCCTCCTTAACGAATTATCGTGACTAGAGTGTAGTCTCGAATTTGAGCAATCATTACTAGAACAGCCCTATATCTCGTCAGTCAGTTTTATTTATGAGATTCGTGAAGCATCACACTATGGTTTGGTTAAAATAGATTGTTATTTATTATTGTCGGATACGAAGATTCACCATACTAGATTGAAAATCGCAAAGTATGGTTATTGCCTTGGAGAAACCTATTCGATTGGCTATTTGTCAAATGAAATTACAGTTGTGAAATTGAATGTGTTTCACCAATCTTACACAAGTTATCCTCTTGTGAAATTCATAATTATGTTCTCATTGCAGGCCAAAAAAACCGATATGTATTTACTCTTTGTTGATGCACATTGCTTGGGTTCCGTTCAATGCTCTTTCCTAGCACAGACTGCCACATAGCCCCATCTCCAAGAGTTCGCCTGAGACTGAAGTACCACCTGGTTCCCCTTTCCGCCCTAACAGCGCATTGTTCGAGCAGTGAACTTTAATGTATTAGTATTAGTATAACTAGATAGAAACTCACTCCAGTAGACACCAGTGACATCATAATCCTCTCATTCAGTCATGCAACTTTTTCTCTCATTCAACTTCTTCCATCTACTCCTCTATTTTTCAGAAATCCAGTTATCCACCTCATATGTTAACATTAATGTCGTCGCGCATAGATAAGCTATTATTATTATTATTATATCCAGCTATTACTTCAAGCTATCAGTATCCGAGACACATCCCTAGCAAGTCTGAAACAATACTCACTCCCGTCGACACCAGTGACAGCATGATCCTTTCGTTCAACGCCAGCGTCTCTCCCTGCTTCAGCTTAATCCGCTTCTTGTCCAGACACTTCATTGCGTACCTGCAAGGAGACAGGTGAAAAGGGGCGGGGCTTATCGATAAATGGGGCGGAGCCTAAGGATGATTATAATAACGCTAGCTAATCAGAGTCGTCAAACGAATACGTTTATTTAGAGTTCAGCAATAAGATTTCGAATATGCTTCAAAAACATCTTAAAGTATTGATTCGCGGTTATTCTTTAGTAATCGTTCATCTATCTCACATGGAAATAATCTATCTCACATGAAGATCATAGCACCTCTCCGAATGATATATTTTCCACCTGAAGTGCAACGATCTAACTTTCATATCAACAGATGTGCGTGAAACGAGGTGGCGAAGTGGCTTGTGGTGCGCCCTTTACTTTCGACTCGCATCTTTCCCGTATCCGCTTTCTTGCACCCGTACACCACTCCGACTATTATCAAATTCCATAAATTCGTGACGCCACGGCCTGTCTTATCAACACCCGGGAGGCGAAACTACCGTAATAAATAAAAAAAAATATCCAGAAATCACTCACATCTTGCCCGTGTCCGCTTTCCTGCACCCGTACACCTCTCCGAATCCTCCCCTTCCGATGATTCGATGAATGGAGAAATCGTTCATCGTCAGCTGCATGTTCAGCTCCAGATTCTTCCACTGGCAGAACCGGGTGAACTGGAAAACCGGGAATTAGGAGGAGGTTGACACTTTCCGGCCCTGCTTTCTGTCTTCTAGCTTCCCTGTTATTCTAAAAGCCTTGCGCAGCTAGTGAAACAATTACCCTTACTTTTCCTAGTTTCCCAAATTTACAAAAGTCGGTGCAAAATTCTAAAAAGTGCCATCAAACGTGATCAGAAATCACAGTTTTTGCGTAGTTTCTGACTCGAAAGGAGAAAGCATTGACAAATTTTTGGGAACCTTGATTTTAGGTGAGCGTGAAACCTATTCAACTTGTGTTCTTTGAATATCGTGTCAATAATTGCGAAAGAATTCAAATACGTTTCATGGCTACATCGAAGGCAAATGCAATTTCGCGTGACAATTTCTCTTTCTCAGACCAATCTTAAATAAAACAATACTTATTTTTTAAAGAGTTCCCTTTTTTTTGTGCTAACCCTAACCTTTTCGCTGTCGAGAAACTTCTGGAAGATGTCGCCCTTCAGTTGATCACAAATCTCCGTGACGTATTGCTGCAATTTGATTTGTTTGCTTTCATTTTCAACTCAAATTTCGAAAGTCTTCATTGTTTTGAATACTCAGTTAGGAATGCTCTATGAGAAATTGCTAGGCAAAAAAAACAAATAAAAACCGTAAGTTGTACAAAGTACCCAAAAGAAGAAATAAAATGATACTACCTGGAATAAATTGGCCGGTACTTGTCCCTTTAGAAGATGCAATTGGACAGCTTGCAATGCTTCCTTCGAATAATTCTGAAATTCAATTATTTATATCTTTTCATTTTATTCCCTCTACCCCAACTTCCAAAGTTAATCTAGTTGAGTGGCGAAATGACTCAAAAAGCGAGCGCATAATCATAAATTTCTCTCAACTTTCCCAGTAATTTCGTCTCTCTCAATTTCGCCAAAGTGCTCATCTAAATCTTTTCCTTGGAAATTTCCGGACATCTTAAAATTTATAGCCTGGCCTCATCTTCTCTCAACGCTCTCGTAAACTGAGCACTCTTGATGGATTGCATTCGAAAAACGTCACTAACGATAGAAAGTCTCGCCAAACCCAGTATGACGAATTGCAAAATTGTGTGTGGTGCGGCAAAACGTCGCCTGTCGAAATTTCAACAGCAAATCTATTTTAGGAAACGTCGCTCACGTGTGCGTGTGCCAGCATCTCGACCATGATGTGGTGGTCGTAGATCTCCCTCGCCTTCACCAGCCGCTCCTCCGGCGTTTCCGTCTTCTCGTACTCTTTGATCTGCAAAATAGGCGTGGTGTGCGGAAACGAAACGTCGCCAGTCAAAATTTCGACTAGACTCCCACGGTGCTATGTCACAAGTGGAAAATGTCGTCTACTGAGCAAAAAGCCCGCTTGTTCTCACGGTGGTGTCGAGTGTGAAACGTCGGCAGTCAAAAAATCGACTAAGATGTGAGAAAATAGGAAACGTCGGAAACGGCACGCTCACCGCTTCGTAGAATTTGATCTGTGGACACGCGTTTTCGGATACGTTCTCGGCGAAATCCTGAAATTTATGGTGTGATTGGTGTGAAACGTCGCCTGTCGAAATTTCGATATCACATCAATCTTTGGGAAACGTCGGCCTCACCTTGAGCAGCAGGAACCCCAGTCGTTGCGAGAAAATCTTGTCGAACTTGAGCTCGCCCGTCTTCTCCAGATATTTGATCATGATACTCCGCACACTGCAAATCATCGTGGTGTGCTCATTAGTAATCGTCGTTCTGCATAAATTTCGACACGGTCGCTGCGATTAGTATTCGTCGGCGTCATGACACTATATACGGTATTATTATTCTCATTAGTGTGCGACGCTCGATATTCGAGTAGTAGCTTTTGACACTTTCTTGCTTTGCCACTTGCCTTTCCCTTCCACGGGAATGGGAATATTTCGTGTTACTTTTGGCTAGCCATGATGCAATCGAGTCATAACCACAGGGGCGAGAGAGCGTGCGAAAAGAGGAGAGTGCCGTTTTCTCCTCACCCCCCCCTCAAATTAGCTTTCATCACAAATTCGGCCGCTACTACAGCCTGTCCCTTCTCTCTCTCTCTCAATTTACTTCCCCCCTCCTTCTCTTCCTTCCCCCCTTTTCTCTCTCCCGCGCCGCGCCTTCCTCTAGTAGAAAAATCGACAGGATTCTCGCGTCCGTCGAATAGGCTGGCGAATTTCCCGGCTCTGCTCACCTAGGATCCGGCAGCACGATCCGCTTGCTGGCCCTCGCAGCCGGCTGGCTCCTGAACGGAATAGCTTTAGGTTACGGTAAAATACTAGCGTAGTGTGAAAATGACCAGTTTTCGAAAATAATTTATTTTTGAGCGCGAAACAGGAAAATTCAAACCTGGATTTCTCCATGGCCATGAGGTAGGAGACATCCGCGAGGACGGCCTCGAGATCAGCCATGACTGCAAGAAGATCAAAGATCAAACTAGACTCTAGTCCCGAATATCCCGCTAATTCAGCGTATCGAACGCGCACAAAGAGCGCGAGGGTGGAAGAAAGGAGGAAACGGGAAGGATGTGCTCTCTCGTTTCCTCATGCTCTCTTACCGGTTAGAGTAGGCGAGAGAGCGGGGGAAACGGAGAGAGTGCAGACAAGCAACGAACAACGACATTCCATCATTTTCCCATGGGAGATTCATAGAATGCTTGAACGAACAAAGAAAGCAAGACGGAGGCGAGAATAAGAGGCAAGAGGAAGGAAGGGGAATAAGAGGGTGAGATATAGTCGGATTTCATCTATCTACCTCCTCTCAGCTCTGAAGCTTTCACGCGCCTACTACAAACCCGCGGAAATTCGTCGTATCGGCGCTAACCAGCACAAGTTTCGTACCTGCGGAATCGTGGCTGAGCTGCGGACCGGGAAAATGTCTCGCGGCGTGTGTGACTCCTGTAAGGGGATTAGCGTGAAACATATGCGAAACATGGAGAGACGGGCGAGAGAGCACGCGAAATGGAGAGAGGCAGAGAAGCGCAATGATGAATTGTTCGAACAGAGTGTGAGTCAGAGAAGGGAAGCAGAGAAGCGGAAAGAGAGGGTGAGCGAGGGTCACGTCCGCTCGCGCTAGCTAGTCAAAATTTGCACTGCACTGGCAATCGCTGAGCATCGTCGCTAACCGCAGGAAGTCTGGCATCCGTAACCGGACACGCACCACCGGAACGGGAAACGTCGCCTCGTCGGATTTTCGATGGCCAGTGCGCGCTTTGGGAAACGGCGCCTAGGCACACCCAGCTATTGCGCCGGCATAACCCAGGCGGCGAAATGATTCTCAAACTACGGGGGGAGAGTACGGGAGGGAGGGTAAAGGAGGGGGGATAGAGAGAGAGAGAGGGAGGCAGAGGGAGGAGGTAGAGCGGGGGAGGGGGAGGAGAATCGATTTTCACCCCTCCTTCCATCTCTCTTTTAGATGACCGTCGGCGGCGCGAGACGGGTTAGGGACACACCCGGCTTCCCTCCGTTCCGTGCTGCTGCAGGAGCCGGGACCGGGAACCGGGCCTCCTATTTTCCGGTCGCGAAATGCTATTCGATTTTTCGACTAGAAGCCAAGAACCGTGAATCATGAGCATAATTCCCGGTCGCGAGATTCTAGTCGATTTTGTGACTAGGTTCGACTTCTGGAGCCGGGCCGGGAATTCGGAGCTCCTATTTTCCGGTCGCGAGATTCTAGTCGATTTTGTCACTAGAGAGTGCGATTGCGGGAAACTGAATGAAGTCTGTGGCATGTGTTCAGAGAGTTTTCATTGCGAAATGTCATGGGAGCCGGAGGGAGTTTATCGATGGATGGAATGCGGAAGTGCTAGACGAATGAGAGCACCGGAGGAGTCTATGGCAGAGATCACCATTTTACGAATTGGAATTCGGAGCGTCTCTAAAGTGAAAAAGTGCGAAGAACGGCAATTAGTGTTGTATCATAATGAATATGTTTTCCTAGTCCGTTTTTCCTAGTCCAAGAGCAAAAGATTTGAAAATACAAAGAAAATACAAAGGTTTATGAAACGTATCCGAATCGTTTCGCAGTGGGAAATCAGAGGGAAACGTAATGCGAAATTCGTTGTGAAACGCTCCCAATCCGATTTTTCATGAAGGAAAAGTTGAGACATGAGATCACAATGAACAGCTCTTGCCAATGTTGAATAATGGTAAGAGAATGAAGTTTTGGAACACGAACGAATGGCTCGATCAATAACGGTGCTACAGGGAGAGCATTTGACATCGCTGTGAAACTTATCCGAATCGAGAGCAAAAATGGAGAAGAATGGAAACGAATGTGAAATTTTTTGGGAATTAGCGTAGCGAAACACGACGAGAATATATTCTTTAAATTATTTTTGATGATGAACAATAGTCCGCAAACAGCAAAGAAGGAGTCTACTCAATCTCTTCAAGTTATTACGAAACCTAACACATCTCGCGCTGCTGGCTTTTCTTTTTCTTCTCTTGCAAAGTGTAGGTTAGGCGGAAAATCGGCTTACTGTCAAGCAAAAATATATCGAAAATATAGAGAAGGAGGAGATCGTATATCACCACGAGTCAATTAGGAAGCAAAATTTGCGATCAGAGAAAAAGTAGAGACTAGACTTTGAAAAGGAACTAGGAACTAGTTCCTTACTAGTCAAATCGAGAGTGGACTCTCCTCATTCCGCTCACTCTTTCTCGAGTGGAGCTGTGCATTTGACTAGTAAGGAACTAGTTCCCTAGTTCCTTTTCAAAGTCTACTAGAGACTAATGAAAAGTAGTTTAGGGGTGGGAAAAGTGAGTGAGTGAAGTTGAATGACGCTGCTTCAGCTGTATGCTTCATCTTATTCATTTCTTTGTACGAAGCCTAGTTTTTTAATGTGTTGTTTCCATTCTCTAGTAAAATGATGGAAACTAGGAGACGCGGCCAAAGTGAGTAAAGTTGAGTGCTTCATCCCCTACAAGTGAGGGGCCTTTCTTCTCATAATGCAAGCGTAAATTTACAAGTCAGAACATCAAAAAGGGTTCATAAAAATTGAAATAAAAATGGGAAAACGGTAAAAGTTAGTGAAGTTGAGTGAATTCATCTTGAGGGGCAGTGCCTCTCCTCACCCCTCCCGCTCTCACGCCTTTTACCCTGTCGAAACGTGTGAAAACGGCCGCTTCTGCGCTTCTTTCGGCCGAGAGAGCATGGGAATTTGAGAGAGCGGGCAGAGAAACGAGAGGAGCAGTGAGAAAGAGAAGGCAAAGTGAAGGCAGGGGAAGATGATAGAAGTGAATCGATATTGATTTCGAGAAATATTCGGAGAGATACAGAAGTAAGAAAGCAAATATGTACCGAATAGTCAAAAGACTTTCTACGCCGTTCAGATATAACCACAAGAACCCGAAAATAGCCCCGCAAACGCTGAATATTCATAAGAAAGTGGCTGAAAGGAGCATCAGTGCGGCTCGAAACGCCTAAATCGAAAGGAAGGCAAATCACCCAGCAACTCTCTCGCAATTCCGTCACAGCCTAGTGATTTTTGGCGTTCCGCATGGACTCTCTTCGATTACGAAGGGAACAAGAGGGCTAATTTGGGACCACTCAGTTCAAATATTACTATTGAAAATACAAATATTCTGCACTACGTTTTTCATACTTCGCGATCTTAACCACATCTGAACGGTTTATTAATCGTACAGATATTTCACGAGTCTAGAATAGCCAAAGAGAACAATCTGGCCACGCAAAATGCGTAAGCGCGCGCGCTTTTATTGTCCCGAGCGTGATCCTATTGTCGATCGGTGGAGAAAGAGGGGGAGGACGGGGGAATGATGATGGTCTGTCTCCCTCCTTTCACCACACTCTATCTCTCGATTCTCTAACTGGCGAAAGACCTGGCGGAATGAGGAGACGAGAGGAATTGAGGGGAGCAATGATCCGACACCCTGTCTGTTTTCTCCCGTTTTCCCTGATTTCTGGTTAGACGGAGCGAGAGAGTATGGAAATAGGAGAGAGCCAGACATCGAGAGGGGAAAACGGGGAGAAAAGAGAGAGGGAGATGACTTTCGGCGCCCGGAAACATGTGTGGGGCTCCGAGGATGATTTTGAGCCAGATGAAATGTTTTTGAATCAGGATTGGGAAACGTGAGAAATATGAGATGAAATACATCAGAAAAGATTGAGAGAGGTTTCTAGCGATGTGTGATTGGAACCAATTTAGAGTTGGTTCAGAATCAATGATGTGATGGTTTCTGCCATGTAAACGATAAAGTAGAATACAGCTACCATCTTTTCATCCTGTGTGCTCGTTCGAGAGTATGTGAAATGAAGATACGGCGAGCCGTATTGCGAGGTATAGTTATTGAGTACAAACTCAAAAATTTCGATCTCCGAATCTCAGCGTACTTTTTCCAGCAATCCTAATTGCTCGCAATCAGCGCGCATCTTATCTCGACGATGACGTCAACTGAGCGAAAATATCTAGCGAATGCTAATCCGGGAGATCTAATTGAGCCGTATCCGGGAAATGCCCGCCTCCCTCAAACTACGGCTCCGCCTCATCTCCGGTTATGCTAATGCCTGTGCTAATAAGGAAGCTCCGGCTCTTCTTGGCTATAACGGCTCCATTGGACGTGTGGGGAACTAGAAGTGGAAAGGGAAGCCAGCTAAAATACGGCTCCGGGTCGCCAAAACACGGCTCTGGACCTGGTAAACTACGGCTCTAGAACGCCTTCCCTCATCAACCGCGTCTTCCAACCACTGATATCACCACGACAACCAAGTGGCTAGTGCGCACGGATAAGTGACACAGATAAGACGACGATACTCAGCGATTAGAGAGCATGGAGAATCAAGAGAGTGCGCGGTGGGTACGGTAAGCTTCACGTTCATAAGCTCAGGTTGGGTTGAGTTTCACGGTTCATTTAGAGCGAAGGAAATTATGGTAACAATGTTAATTCGTTGATGTATAGCACAAAAATATAAAAAACCCTGAGGGAACCGGCTGTTAGAAACGGTTCTATTGCCTGCTTTCTGGAAGGGAGCAAAAACATGGAAAAGAGTCGTTTTTGCCGTCGTCTTCGTTGTTTTGGGCTGTTTCTGCGAGGGTGGGCGGTCTCTCTCTTTTGCATGATCTCTCACCTACTCTGACCGGCGAGAGATCACAGGAGATGAAGAGAGCCGAGGAATGCACAACAATAAGGGACGGGGAAGGGAGGGAGGGGGGAAGGGCTTCTGAAGGGGGAAGGCATAATCTGTCGTCTCTCAAGTCGTCCTGGTCTCTGGCCGGTGAGGGAAAGCGATAGAGCAGGGGAAAGGGAGAGAGTTAGACGGCTAATCCGAGAAGGAAGCTAAAGCGTCTGAATGGGGACGATGAGTGTGAGAGTCCATGGTTAGCGCTTCACGTTTGGAGGCTGGGCTGGGTTTCAGGGTTCAGTTAAAACGAACGAATTTAGAGCAATTTTAGTTATTCTAGGCACGCTAGTTAACCAAAATATAAAATAACTTTTAATAACATTGTTTCAGGATTCAGTTAAAAAAAGGTAAAGGTTCACCCCGTACTCAAGGCACACGAAGTCCTGCGGGAGCCCACTGCTAGGCCAGTGAGTATTAAGTGACAAAAAGCCGGATTCAGTTATGTAAGATTAATTCGTGAAAATATTAATTAGATAGTTTCATCGTAAAAGACAAAAAAATACATGAAAAGAAAAATGAGTTTTGATATAAATCTTCAATTATTAATTTCAAACGACGGTGATCTGAAGTTTCTCTTGTTGTAAGCATTTTTCATCAACTCGTCATCGAAGGTGGGTTACGTTTCACGTATACTTCATTACAAACAGAAAGCTGGCAGAAGTGGTAGTCGAATGGGACACTTTCGAAATCAACAAAAAAAAATTAGCAAAATAGACATTTATCATGGAGAAACTCTGTAGAGCCGATCGGGCAAATGCTTCCCTTCATTCGCAGAATAGAAATGCTATAGGCTTTAGACTAAAGCGCCATTGGTCACGCTCTGCGCTTTTCTGCAAGTTGCCTTGCTGGGAACTGGGAAGAATTGCCTGATTCGTTTAGGCTTTCGGGATATTGATCATGTCAAAGATCAAAGATCAATTTCCTGATCAAAAGGTGTGATAAGAAGTTCCTAACTGATCTAAGATCCAGTAAGAAGTGGAAAAACCGATTTCTGACGTCTGATCAAGTGTAAATATAGGTGAAAACCACGGCAAGAAGTTCCTAACTGATCTAAGATCCAGTAAGAAGTGAAAAAAACCGATTTCTGACGTCTGATCAAGTGTAAATATAGGTGAAAACCACGGGAAGACTCGAGATCGAAAATCTGAGGAAGAATAACATTCAGGGATTCACTCAAGAGAGAAAACTGAGAACAAAAAGTGAAACAAGTCCACACTTCAACGAGTCTAAGACTCTGAATGACATCAAGGAAGCTGAATGATCGTAATGAGAGATGATCGGAATAGAAACCGCTAAACGGAGAAAAAACAACACTGAGTGACGATGAGTGACATCGTAGTTGTATTCCCGTCGATCAAAACCCGCTTTTCGTTTTTAGGTTTCGGTTTTTTTATATTGATAATGTTGGTATAAAAATGGATAATTTGACAGAAAATCTAACAGCAAAATGATACTGAATGTGAGAGCGACATCGCAGGTAATGCAGAGCTGGTGAAGCAAATTGCAGCATACAACGGGTTAGCGATTATTTCTAAATATATCTACTCTAAATTGGTACGTTCCTAAAATAAATCAGGAAGACGTTTGATCGCTGGTCTCCAGATCAACATTATGCGTAAGCAATGCTCAGACTCTAATCATGGAACCTTGAGGGCTTCCCCTTTTCCCTCCTTCCGCTCTCTTCATTTCGCATGCTCTCTCGCCTCTCCCCTTATCCCTAGAACTCTCCCCAAGTCCCCTGCTCTACCAGCCTCTCGAGCCAGCTTGCGAGCCGGGAAATAGGAGAGCCAAAAGTGTAAAGTCCGCCATGCCTTGACATTCCTCCTCCGAGCAATCTCTGGCTTTTTGCTTTCCTGCCTTCCCCTCTCTATCTCTTTTCCCCTCGCTCAGTATTTATGAATCCATTACAGAGTGGAGGTAAGAGAAATCGACCCGAAATAACACGGGCGCCTGGGAATTTTCCCTCTTCTTTTCGTTGTTTGAAGCATTACACTTCATGCGAGAAAGATGAATGAAAAGTGAAGAAGCCAGACTGAAGTTTGTATCGTTGAATGAACAAACGCTATAAATGAAGAAGGAAATTAGGAACAAATGAAACAATTGTACTTGAAAATTCAGCTAGTCTAGGACCTAAAATTGTAGTCTCAAGCTCAAAAAGGCGGATAAAAACGAATATCTTGCGTCTGAAAGTGAGCCGTTTCCTTTTTCCTCCCTTTCTCTCTCTTTTTCATGTCAAAACAATTAGTATTCGCACATTTTCGCGGCTCGGGAGAAGGAAGAGAAGAGGGAGGAGGGAGGAGAGAGAATAGGAGGGGGCTGGGCAGGCTTATTTCTGTCTCTCGGTTCCGAGCGATTGCCGGGACGAGAGGAGGTGTGGATGGTGTGACTCGCACACAGGCAAAACACAGGAAAGCGCCGGGAGGAGAAAAGGGAAGGCAGAAAGGGATCTCTATTAGGGAAAAAAATGGTAAAGTCACTTTGGCATTCAGTAAAACAAACTCCAGAAAGGGGGGGGGGTTGTACTATTTCCGAAACATATCCCGAATTTATTCCTATTAAGTCAAACGAATGAGAATCGCTATAAATTTCAAAAGATTCCATATTTCAAGCCAGTGGTTAAACAATTCTGTCAGTGTAGACCGTAGAACGATGTGTGGGGTCTGGGTGGGGCTCCAGACAAGAGGAACCCGATGTCAAGTGCGAAAGCTACGAATGAAGGTTGGAGCACAACAGGAAACTAAGAGCAATTGTCTGGTGCTGAGCAAATATTGTCAAGATTGGTTCATTGCAGTGAACTCGGACAAGGAATCGAACTTGCTACTCCATTCATCAAAACTAGATATCTTTCAAAGGCTTGACACGAAATGGTGTCTTTATTTTTCATCATTTCTTGCGAAACCATTACTACTCCATCCAATTTCGATAAGTGCGAAGTCCTCGCGCATCCAAAATGGAGCGGCGTAAGTTGAGCTGTTGAGATAGAGCAGGCCGATTGTCTGACTCTCCTCATTTCACGCACTCTCTCGCCCCCTCTAACCGACGAGATAGTGCGCGAAATGAAGAGAGTCCTCAATCTTTTCGCGCTTTGGGTGGCCATACAACGCGAGGGAATGGGCGTGAAATGGAGACGTATCGGAAACCAGAGTGGTCTCTCCATTTCACATACTCTCTAACCGGTCAGAGAGGCGAGAGAGCAGGGAAAAAGAGGTTTGTGCACGACTAGGAGGGGCGCGAGGCCCGTTTCCTGTGCCCCCTCTGAAGCAAAGACATAGCGCGAGAAGAATGGGAGTAGTTAGCGCCGGGTTAGTGCGGCCTCTTTGCGGAAAGGCAATGGGTACTCTCGGGCAATACGAAACGCATCGATCGGTGTAATGAATAAATTGGACAGTGAACCGAACGAAGAATATAGGCATATCCTACATCTGAGCGTCTAAAGAATGACTTGATAAAATTTAATCGAATTTTGTGTAATGAATCATACTGAGCGAACGCGTAATCGAACAACATCATGGACATTCGTGATCATGGCGATATTCGAATTGTATTGCTGAACCGGGAACTGAGCTGCTAAACTTAGGAATCCTCGAATGATTCACTGCGCATGATCAAATTAACATGTAATTTGGAAGCTTCTTGGAATGAGAAATTGAAATATTGAGATGAGATAGCCTCAACGTCAAAGTCGAAATGAATTCTGAGGCTGCCAGAGAGGGACATCCATCAACTTATGACGCTGGTACAACTTATTGACACGAAATGTCCCATTTCGCATTATCTCTCTTCACTCTAACCCTCGAGTTAATGAATACGATCCATTTCATCGCTAGTACAACTTTGACATGTCCCTCTTTTCAGAGCGCGAGTGAGAAAGAGGGATACACGGCCAATGAAAAGAAGAAGGAGGAAGGGAAGGGGAGGAATATGGCATCTCTCTCTGCGTCGACGCTCTAATATAAAAGTGCTGAGTAGTCGCGTGCGGCGTCTCTGCGCGCGAATTGGCTCTCTCTCCCTCTCTCTCTCGCTCTCGCTCCCTCGCTCACGGCAATCGATGGGCGGAGGGAGGCGAGGAGGGGGAGAGGGAGGAGACGGGCCTCTTCCTCTTTTAGGTGGGAGGAAGGGGGAGAATTTAGAAGGCCCCTGAATATATTGAGAGTGAGCGAGAGAGAGAGCGCTAGCGAGTACGTTAGCGCATTCAACTTGTGTGTTGGAGGCTAAGAAGAGAGGAGGGGAGAGGGGGTAGAAAAAGGAGGAGGAGATGGGTGTGACATGATGGGCGATATGAGCAATTGCCTGACTGGCTGCATTCGAAGATGCTAAGTGACAGGGTCTCTTTTGGGGGGAAAGGGATCATGCGAAAACGCAACGGGCGAATGAGCACATTCGGATGATAACCTACTGAATGACCTACTGAATGAAATTAGAATATTATCGTCATTTTTGAGTATTACTCAATACAGTTCCTAGATGGTGGATGAAGAAGTGAGGCAGAGCTTCATGGCAAGAATAATTGAGCATGAGCTGTAGAAAAGAGAAAAAAGAATTTCAAAATTGTTTGCTGGCTCTGATATGTATTTTGACGAAGAATATTCCAGGCAGCTCACTCGCTGCATCAGAGATGAAATCCGAAATAGGAAATTCGTAGGTTCAATTCACAATCTAACGCCTACCATGAGCCGTAACGTAAACGGTGAATCCATGTGATATTATTTCAGTATCACGATAACGTAGACAACTGATGCGCTCCCGCAGCATTGATCGAAAAGCACAAATAATCAACTTTTTTGCTTTTCGTATTTGACTAGTAAATTGAACAAAAAAAAAAGCAATATCATCGGATAATCCACGTCTTCAAACTCAATTAGTTACATTTCCCTAGCCAAAATTCGCCTATAAAAGGCCGTCCCCTCTCTACTCCCCTCATTTCCCCCACTTCATTCCACGTCAAGAGGTCGGATCGAATGGACGAGCAATGAGGTATGTTTACGCCAATCCCCTCTCCCCTCCGCACGGATCCCGGATTGCTACCACCCTCACGATGGCACTTGATCGAACCCTGCGATACCGTACCCAACCGTCCCTTTTCGTCGTTTCCAGTACTTTGCAGGCACAAGCGGTTACGGTATTCCGACTCTTCCGAGTCTTCTTGTTGTTATGTCGGCAGATTAAACATCACAATTTCTGAATACCGTACCTCTCGCCAACCGTATAGCGCTGAATGTCACCTTTCACCATTTTGAAGAAAATCGCCGCTTCGCATAGCGCTATTGTTTTTCCACTCAAGTCGTTTATCGAATACTATGTCTACAGTACTCATACCGTTTCACGTTTATGGATTGTTTGAAATGTACCGTATATCAGCTATGCGTGCGCTATGTTTCAATAAACTCATCAAAGAGCTACAGCAGTAATGCTACAAATTCATGCGGAACCTACTGTAGTTATCTCATTTCGGTGAACCGTAGTAGATTTCGTACGTGCAACCCCTCTCAACGCAAACCCGAGAACCACATAAAAATAACACGCGCCAACCGCTCGCTTGGCCGAGTTGCCTCGATAGTGAAGCGAAATGAGTATCAATTTGGATAAGGGAAATGAAAAATATAATTTTTTTTTAGATTGATGAAAAAATAAATTAAATATTTTTGATTAGGGAAATGAAAAAAATACAATTGTTGTCTTTGTTTCACGGACTTATTAATTGTAATATTTATTTTTGTGTATAGATTGATCTTTGATCTTCGCTACAGTATTCCGACGATGTTAGGAATCCCCATAAAATGTGATGTTTCCTTCTACCCATTGCGAGTGAACATCATCGATCACAATCGAAGCTTAGATATACCACTGCTTCCGTAGTTCATCTAGAGACCGCAGGCTCCGCCTCCTTTGAGGGGAAAGGAATCGCACCAAAACCTGCGCAAAGAGTGCACAAATCGAATACGCAACCAAATTAATCAATCTAAAGTGCTTTCGATAGCTATCAGCCATCTTCACAAGAATCCCAAGGTGATCGGGCTACGATAAGTTGGTCAAAATCGATAAGTAAGGTTGGAAAAACAGCGTTTAGGGGGTTCTAGTGTTCCGATCCTGATGCACCTTGACAAAGTGATTAAGTCGAATATTTTAGGAATTTTAGAGCAAAAATTAGAATTTTAGCAATTTTCCTGATTTTGTGCACTCTCCTCGAAGATGAGCGGGGAGAGGCGAGCGAGAGGGCGGGGGAGGGAGAGAGACACACGCAAATGAGGCTCCGCCCCTTTCCCTCTCGACCCGTCTTTCTGGTGCCATGTTGAGATGTAACTTTTTTTCCGGAACAGCCTTTTTATAACTTTTTTATGAGAACTATAAACGTGGAACCTTTCTCTTTGGAAACTTCACTATCGAAACTATTCATTTCGAAACGCTCATTCTGGATTTTCATTCTCAGAATGATCGGTCTAAAACAATTAATTTCAAAACGCTCATCTCGGAACTTTTTTCCCGGAACCTTTT
>LS486007.1:137150-167146 GCA_900490705.1 Pristionchus arcanus
CTGTTACCCGATAACACTTTCGAAACTCCCAAGTCACCATTTTTCGTTTGAACCGAGTTATGATCAATTGGCTGCGTGCCAAGTGACCCTGAAAAGCAGGCAACGAGCGAGAGAGCGTGCGGAATGAGGAGAGCGTCCCTCTCATTCCTCACTTTGCATAGTCGCCCGCGCGGTTCGTGGGACGCCTTCTTTAAGAGAGGACACTGAAACTCATTAGTTAGCTTTCCAATCAACTAGATTTCGCTTTTCAATGCTCCGTATTTTGGTCATAACTCAGCTTGGGCCTCGATTTGTGCGAGCTGCCGACTCAGGTGGTATTGTATGGACACTGCCCACATTCAGTTCAATGATCCAGCTGTGCAAATCAATTGCAGCCAAGATACATCATGGACTTCGGTAGCTGCTACTGTTTTCTCAAAATGAATATTACCACCGGAAAGCTCTTCAAAAATAAACTATAGTATCTTTTGAACGTTTTTGATTTGAGTCATTGGTTAACGAGATACTGCTCAAAATGTAAGAAATATCATGATCTTTGACCTACCGTATCTGTTGAAGCATGTATTTGGAAACAATTTTATATTGTCTATCGTGTTAGGCACCTCGAAGACTACTGAAAACCACTCTTATCTAGGTTGTCAATTTTTACCCTGTACATCACATTGTCCGACTCTTACGCAAACGGGCTCTTATGAAAAACAACGAAAGTATAAATGCAAAACGTGCGGCCGCGCTCGGACTCTCCCCGAGCACGTGCGCAAAATCATTCTACTCCTCTCGAGCGCTCGAGAGCAGTCTCCCTCATTTATCGCTCGAGCGCCGATCGCTCGAGCGCTCTTTTCCACGAATGGCTCTCGAGCGACGAGCGCTCGAGCGCTCGTCGCTCGAGCGCTCGTCGCTCGAGCGCTCGTCGCTCGAGCGATCATTCTGAGAATTGCGCTCGAGCGAACAACACTACCAAGCACCCTACAAGTCAATTTAAAGTCAATTTCCACGCCACGTTTATTCGCCCATATCACGCGTGCCACGTAAGAATCGAATAAACCCGGTCACATTAAAAAACGAAAATGAGATTGAGGCGATCCATAGGGTACCTCACAAGATGGCTTCAAGCTTTTTTTCGATAATTTTAATTTTGAAGGCATGAAACGTCGTCAAACTTTTAGAATTCAAAAAATCAAAACTTTCACGCCCTGGATCTCTTCCAAAATTGATTCTTATTCTTAGACATCGGACCCTATGGACTACCAAATACCGCTGAAAAATATGGGTCAAGTTTTGTGACCACGGCCCCCTGATTTTATTCGATTCTTACGTGACACGCGTGATATAGTCATGTGTTCACTGTTTTGTTTCACGAAACAATCCTTTCTGCTTCAAGCTTTATGCGAGCAGTGAGACATATGTCAATGGATTGATAGGAGGTCTTCCCCTCCTCTACTTGCTATTCTTCATATCCACTGTTCCTCCATCTCCCGAGTCGTCCTCCATGGTAAGGCAGTCATCTGGCAAGTCCGCCGATGCTCCGTCCAGTCTGCGTAGTTGGTTCACCCACGCCACGCCTGAAACATCCACATATAAACTCCATAATAACGATGACGTTTATTGAAATATCATTTCTCACTACCCACAAGTAAGAGCACGGCCTTTGGGCACTAAAGTAAAGAAGTGCCCAATCTATTAAGGGGGAAAGCTTTTTTTCCTCATCCGACCATCCCTTACAACGTCGCAACGCCGTCTCTTCATTAAGCATGAATGAAGAAATCTGTCATTACTCACGCTCCGGATTGCAAACGAGAATGTCGAACGACACCGCGCCCTCCGCGTCAATCACGGCGATCGCTCCGTCGTTGTACTGAAGTAAAAATTATTATTTAAAAAAATAATAGTAAAAAAATGTTAACCGTACATTCCTGGATCCGGTGGCTGTGAAGAGCGTCACGCACAGTCCGCCGTTGATCTCGAAGCCGTTATCCATGATCTTTAAAAAGTTCAAAGATCAAAGATCAAAACTTTTTCTTTTTAAGTGGTTTCCATAATCTGAATGAGGGGAGGGCGCAGTCAATATTAGACACAGAAATTCTCTCGAAACAGGTTCATTTTGATCGATGCTACGCCGCGGATGCGAACGAAATTGATCTTTGATCTTTACCGAATGTCCTCGGAAGAGCCCGGTGCACTTCATGTTGTACAGGGCATGCGCGAGCTCGTCCATGCCAAAGTTGATCGAGCACATGCGCATACCGTTGAATGTTGTGCTGCGAAGGATAAATAAAAAAATAATAAAAAAATAAAAAAAATAAAAAAATAAAATGCAATTCGCTTCCTAGAGGCCCTAGTGGGTAAAATCGATAATGAGCAAGCAAGCAAAACGTTCCGCATTATGCGCTAAATCTAGCATTGTCAAAGCAAAGCAAATGCATTTTTCGATATGTTCTCTCACCCCTTCAGTCCGAGTGCGGGATCGGCCCATTCGCAATCATGAATGAGACAGTCTTTCTTATCTTCAACAATAGGCTTCTGAATCTGAAAAATCCAAAGATTCGAATGGCCCCGCGAACAATTCGGATAACCTAAAGCATTTACGCAATACATTTGAACGTAGGTTCTCAGGAAGGTCCGGAAAACTTACGGCTAGCAAAGCTCTTCTCGTAAAGGATTGCGGAGAGACGCCTCCGTGACAGCAGAAATACGAGTTTCCTGCAAACAGTTGACTATGAAATACTATAATTTTCAATAATTATATAAAATAATTATAATAATATTCAAATTTAAATAAATAATTATAAAATAAAATAAATTTTCCTCACCAACGATGGCCGCAATCGACAGGTAGCAGAAGGTTGAATTCACTTTGTAGTAAATCTTCGGATACGTTTCCTGAATTGAAAAGTTATTTTTCGAACGATACCGACGCACTAACCTCACAGTATCGATCAACAAAGTCGATCAAGAAGCCACCCTTCAGGTTTATGGTCACATACTCGTGATTGCCACGCAGGAGAAAGATCTGCAATGCATTTCCTGGTCTTTGATCTTTGATCTCTGGCCAATACCTGATCGGGATAGAGCATCTTGAGGCAGAACAGAGCCATCACGATCTCGAGCGACTGGCGACCTCTGGAATTGGAAAGTTCAGAGATCAAAGATCAAAGATCAAGCATTACCTGTCCACATAATCTCCCAGGAAGAGGAACTTCATGTTTTCCCAGCCCGGTTTGCCATCCCGCTCTTCGGCTTTGAACACGCGTTCCAGGTCCCATAACTGAATTTGCTTTAGTAGGCTTCCGTAACATTCGTAGTATAAACGACTGCATTTTGCATGCGGGAATCAGAGTCTACCGACAAAATACACCATTTTTGCTTCAGCAAGGTAGGCTTCAGACTACAATACCCACCTGTCCGTGCAAGTCAGCGACAATGATGATGTTGAAGGGCAGGTCCTCGATCAGAGTGGGTTCCGATTCGAGGTACGGCACCACTTTGTCGCACACCTCCACCACATCGTCCGGATCGAACGGGACCTGTCAATTTTATCGTAAAATTTCATTTGCTCCGCTTTGACGATACTGTGTTTAGCGTGCAATACGGAACATTTTATTCGCTAGCTCATTATTTATGCGATAGTAGGGTCTCTAAGAAACGATGGGTAACGTCAGATAGTGCCGTAGGCCCTTCAGTACAATTTGGGGATGGCAGACGGTTTGAAATTTTCGTAGCCATATTAGCTTATGCCTTAGGTGAAGTACTTGGCGACTATTTGTAAATCACAATAGTAGCATGTGAACAACGTCTCAGGGACTACTGTGCAGATCTCGAGATCTCGAAATGAGAACCCATTGCTTACCCGAGCGCCGAGGGTAGCGTCGGGATGGAAGATCTCGTCGAGTAGGCCGAGAAACTTCTTCCTCTCGTCGGGCGTCAGACGGCTCTCCTTGATGCGCGGTTCCGGGACGTAGTCTTCGAACAGCTCGTCCGGCCCGGGCTCCAGACCGCACAGATCGTCCGCCCATTCCTGCAATGTGTATTATACTCTTTCAGACGCTATACTGGACACCCTCATCACCCTTTCATTACGAGTCGTGCGAAAGTCGTGCCAACACGGGTTGTTTGCTTTCTTGATGTAGCCCCAACGACAGCTAGGCATGCCTACCAGGCCCCGTTGCTCACCGGGTCCAGTGCGAGGGCCGCGCGCATCGCCGGGCTGACTTCTCCGGGCGGCACGAGCGACGGAAACACGGGCGATGGGTCAGCGGCGGCGTTGTCGGATCCGCTCGGCTCCTTGTCACCGCCCTTGTTGCCTCCAACGGTAGTGCCGGCCACGCAGACCCCTGATCCGCCGGTTTCCTCGCCCTTGCCGGCGCTTGCGCCAGTGGTTTCGCCTCTGGTTCCGGCTACGCAGACTCCCGAGCCGCCGGTTTCCTCGGCCTTTCCGGCGTTTCCTTCAATGGTATCAATTATTAGTCTCGGGTATTAGTATATTTTGTGGTTTCCACCAATGTTCAATGTATTTAGTTCGTTTTTGATGATTCTTTATTTATTTTTTTCTGGTAGTAGTTTTGCAGTTCTCTGGGAACTACAAAATTTTTTTCGCTCATTAGCGTATTGGCGTGATTTTTTGGGCTATTTTTGCTTTAATACATTACAATTAGCACCACAATTACCCGTTCCGGTCGTAGTTGCATCCTTGCCGCCGCTCGCTTTGGTATTCGATGCGGCCCAGTTGTGTTTCGCAACTGGCGCGCCAGTGGTCGTTTCGCCAGTCACACCAGTTGCGCCAGTGACGCCAGTGGCATCAGCATCCGCGCCAGTGCCCGTCACTGCACCAGTCACACCATCCGCGCCAGTCACGCTCATGCCAGTGGTGTCGTTGCCACCAGCGGCTCTGAAATGCTTAATAGGTGAATCGTTCAAAAGTTATTCTAAGACATATGAACGGTACCGGAAAACCAAGGTCCCCTTAGACCACCAGAGGCACCAGGATTCATTGAATACCGTATGCTTATGCTATGAATCACTACCATGCTATTCAGGGTACCACAGAACCATGAACACATGGTATACGGTGTGGTATCACAGAACTACGAACTGTATACGGTTTGAGTACCAGAGACCCATGGGCCTATGGTATACGATATGGGTACCACATAGACAAGTTCCCATAGAGTTCGGTGTTTGCGGTTTCCACCAATGTTCAATGTATTTAGTTCGTTTTTGATGATTCTTTATTTATTACCACCCATTGTATAACATACCACCCATTGTATACTGAAAAATTCTCCATTCTTGCGCTCACGACGTGCGGTCGACTCTCAACCCCGCTCTCTTCCATCTCCAGTTTGGAGAATCCTCGTCCGACAGCTTGGGCAACCGGACGAGTATCGCCCATTTGGATCATCAAGAGGAGGACCCAGGACGGATTCTCATCGGCTCAAGTGATCTACGGTCAAGAAAGGCCCCACTCAAAAAGACTGCTTCGTGAGTTTACTCTTTACCACGCAAGTCAGAACTTCGGCGGCTGGATGGACTACTTCGATACTCAAGAGCCATCGACTAAACGCGACGGACCATCGACAACTAAAAGCTAAGAAGAAACCATCCCTTGACCCATTGTCACAGAGTGCGAAGAACCCGATCCCCTTCATAATGATGCTTCCCCTTGCAGGCACTATGCCTTGAATCAGGATAAATGTATGTATTGTATACTGTATGGGTGATACCACAGAACCATGGACCCATGCAATACTGTATGGGTACCACCGAACCATGGACCTTGACATACGGTATGGGCACCACCGAACCATGGACCCACAGACTACAGTATGGATACCATAGAACCAAGAACCCACGCAATGGGTACCAGAGAACCACGAACCACTGTATCCGGATACCATGGATCAATACCCTACTCTCTCTCGAGCAGCCTTGCTTCTTCCTCATCATCCCTCGTCCAGATGTCCCAGATGTCACTAGGCGCAGTGGATGAGTCACTCGGGGTGTTGCCCATTCTGAAGCATTGAGGGTTACTGTAGGGGGGAGATCGAAGACAAACCGATTGGAGGAAGGCGAGAGGAGTAAGGCAAGTGATCTTCACGAAAGAAGACGGATTGAATGAAGAAAAAAAATGCAATCGCGTCCTTATATACCTTGAAATGTAATTCAATTTCAAATGTAAATCGATGGGCGATTTACATTCAATTTCACACTTATTCGAAAATACGAATAACAAGTCGATTCTCCTCTTTCCCTCATTCGCTCGTCCTTCGCTCATCTCGAACGGTTCTTCACTCGAGTGCTCCTCCGATGCCACGTTGCTGAAGAAGAATAATGGTGAATTTACTTCCTCCGATGCCCGTTGATACCCTCGATACCCCGATACCCAGGTACCCTCAATACCCCTGGTACCCAGGTACCCTCAATACCCTCGGTACCCAGGTACCCTCAATACTCTCGATACCCCCGGCACCAAGGTGCCCTAGATACCCCGGTTCCCAGGTGCCCTCAATATTTACGGTACCCAGGTACCCTCAATACTCTCGATACCCCCGGCACCAAGGTGCCCTCGATACCCCGGTTCCCAGGTGCCCTCAATATTTACGGTACCCAGGTGCCCTCAATATCTACGGTACCCAGGTACCCTCAATACCCTCGATAATCCCGTACCAGGTCCAGGTACGGTACCAGGTACTAGGTACAGATACCCCGGGTACCCAGGTACCCTCAATATCTACGGTACCCAGGTACCTTCAATACTCCCGATATCCCGGTACCCTCAATACCCCAGGTACCCAGGTACCCTCAATACCCCGCGTACCCAGGTACTCTCAATACTCCCCGGATCCATGTACCCTCAATACCCCCGATACCCCTCCCCCGGTACTCCCGATACCCCATCCAGGTATCGATGTGTGTACTGTAGGGATACTGTAGTATGCCGCGAATACTGTAGGGATACGGTGGTGGAGTATGGGTAATGTAACGGGGTAAGCATACTGTGGCGAGTATCGAATACTGTAGGTGTACCGTAATAGAGTAGGGATACTGTAGCGTGGTACTGTATGGATACTGTAATGGAGTAGGCATTCTGTATTGTGGTAGTTCGAATACTCTATGGATACTGCAATTAAGTATGGGTACTGTGGCGTCGTGATACTCTCCTGTTACTTTAGGGATACTTTAATGGAGTAGGGGTTAGGGATACTTTAGTGGAGTAGGGATACTGTAACCGGATAGGTATACGGTAGTGGGTATCGAATACTGTAGGGATACTGTAAGGTCGTTGGGGTTGGAATACTGTGGTGTAGTTATACTGTAACGTAGTAGGGGTATCTATTGTAACGAGGAACGGATACTGTATCTAGTAGACCTTGAATACTGATGGGATACTCGAATGGAGTAGGGGATTTGCCACGGGTAGAGATGCTCTGCTGGATCTCGAATACTGTAGGTATGATGTTATGGAGTACTTTAGTGTGGTAGGCATACTGTAGTAGACATCGATTACTGCATGCATGCTGAGATGGAGTAGGGGTATTGCAACGGGGTACGGATACTGTAGTGGGTCTCAACACTTTAGTGATACTGTAACGGAGTATTGGTACGATGTAGGAATTCTGTAGTCGATCATCGAAAAATTGCCAAAGGTCACTTGAATAGTTTAATGGTGGTGCAGCTTGATAGGGAATGATCTATGATATAATTCCGTCCTCATGGTAGCTACTAGCAGCTAGGTAGGTTTGCGAGGTTACAAACCCGATGAAAATTCGACATTTAAATTTGGCTCGTTGACAGATTCGTTTTGAATCCTTGATATGAAGCTGTGCTTGAGGAACGAATGATGAAGGATCTTTCGAATCTCTAAACTTTTCAGATAATTCTCTTTGCTCTTCTGCCTGCACTGGTGTTCGGTGCAGAATCAGCAATCGATTGGACGAAATGCGGGGACAGTGAAAATGTAAAAAATAAAAGCAACTCGGAATCAATAATCAATTATTTCAGACATGTCACTGCCGGGATTCACCAACTAACAGTAAATTACGAAGTTTCGTGTATGATGCTGCTGAGGGTTTAACCAGATGCGCCGACTTTGGAATTCAAAACATGTACATCATACCAGAGTGAAATAGAAATTATAATATTCATCTGTTCAGATACTATTCCGAAAAGAAAGTTGTATTCCTAATGCAAGTGATGAACGGAGATGCAAATACTATTGATTCTACTATGGAGCTGGCACTTTTCAGTGAAAAAGCTGGTGACAGCGTCAAGCTATTCGGTTGCGAATTGAAAGATGGAAAAGTTAAACTTGCTGCAGATCCTGAATCCATCGCCAAGTATAAAATAAGTATGTTGTAGCGTTAGACGATTGCTTATATCATATTTTTTGAGGTCTTTTCGAGGAGGGTGATCGAGGTACTCTTGGTGATGCATCGTTTTTCAAAAAGGGACATATTCTTTGTGCAATTTTCGTCGATCGCGGAAGCGGACTTGTGAGTTGTTTAAGCATCTCGGCTTTCCTTTAGTGCCCAAAGATAGAAAGCTACTTTCTTCCTCGCTCATTTTAACGCTCGTTTTCTCATTTCACGCTACTTCCTTTTCTTTCATTTCTTTGGGCACTAAAGTATAGAAGTGCCAGTATCTCATATTAATATCCAAGCGTCGAGTTTTTAGCATAAATATATGCAAACCAGAAAAGGTGCATATACAACAGTCATGAAATTGACGGGAACAAGCCCTAAAGTATACAAACTTGAATTTGCGGCCGATATTTTCAACATAGCCCGTAAGTCGAATTGCTAAGGTTCCGATACGACGAAATCAGTACGTTGTATGTAGGGATATAGATGTGATTACAGAAATCAGGTGTCCATATTTTTCATTCCAAAGCAGATTGCGATCAAAGCCATACGAGACTAAACCAGTGAGTTTGAGAATACCTCATAATTGTTTAAAAAATAAATTCCAGGTGCTAAACAAAGATAAAGATGTACAAAATTGTGCCAACTACGGCAATTCTTATAGCATGAAGTTCGCAATCATCATTTCAATCAATCTTGAATTAATATTCCATCTTTAGATATGAGAACTTGTCGAAGTCTGAGACCGAAATGGAAAAATTAGAGTGTATTAAGGACGGCTCTGGCTTTAATTTGTTTCTCACGTACAGTTAGTTTCTTCTTTTGTGGATCCATAAATCAGATTTTGTTCAGATACGATAAACGCAACTGGACATACTGTGCAAGAATCAGAAAAAATATTGAACCCCGAACCGTACGCTATCTTTTGCGCTGCTCCTGGTAGGGATATATTCATCAATTACTTTCAATCATAAATTTGTGCGGTGTTTCAGTGGACGAGCTCTGCACGAAACCGATGACGTGTGACGAAAATAACGATAAAACATGCCCAAAATTCAAGGCAGGATCGAAGGGAGTCAAAGCGGAACTTACGGTATCTTTTAACTCTCTGTTGTTCTCTATAGATGCATTCCAGTGCACCGATAGCAAGTGGCTAATCAACGACGATTACTTCATTGGGACTGTGGAATGCCGCAGGGACGAGTATTTTAATTCGAATGGGCCCGCATTTTTCGCGAAGCTTCCTACGGGACAAACGGAGATCAAGGACACTGTCCGATGTTTTACGGAATGTGAGTGGCTTAAAAATGCTGTTTTTGTTCGATGTTTTGACTTTTAAAAATAATAAAATATCACGTATAATATAAAAATAAAATAAAATATGAAATAATAATAAAATAAAATAAAATAATAATATATTGAGATGATTGCGAGAAGAAATCGATCGTTCGTCGGGCGGGCAATAATACGGTCGTGATCGAGAAGGGAGTTATGAGGTGCACGGACGGAGAGAAGCAGTTGACGTGAGTTTCGTCTTTTTTAAGCGTGGATTTGCAAGAAAATGAGCAAAATTCCTTTTCAGCATTTACCACGAGGAATCGAACGTTACGCTGAACGGGAACAGCTCCTACACTTGCGATCCGAAGGATGGATTGTGGAAGAACGATACGTTTGTGGTGCCCGTCGGATCGATAGCCTCGTGCAAAGGTTGGGCGAAATAGCGGAAATTTGCAATTATCAATCTTGAAAATCATTGCAGCTAAAGCGAAGCCACAAGAAGAGGCCGCGCCGATGATCTCAACTGGAGCGGGCACGCTATATGCCGTATTTGGATCACTTCTCGTTATCGCTGTCATCCTAGCGGTCGAGGCCTTGATTTACTACTGCGTGAGCAAATGGTGTTGTTGTTGTTGTTGTTATTGTTATTGATTGCAGTGGAAGCGCGGACTATTATCGAAGAATAATATGAAGGTCACTGCGATAATGGGCAAGCACTACAAGGATATGCCACGGTCGGAGCTGATTGCTGACTGCAAGGAGCACTTTGGCAATGTGACATTTTAAAATATTTTATTTAAAAATAGGCTCTTGAGATTATGGTGAAGTAAATCTCACGATTGCAATACTGCAATACTGCAAAACAAACTAAAAAAAACGAGAAAGAAGTAGCAATATAATATTAAAGTAGTGGAAATAGTTCATTATTGTGGTTTGCAGTGCCTGCAAGCGACGCCGGACACCTACTATCTCGTTCTTGAGGGCCTCAAGAAGATTGACATGCTGCTTAAGGAGGAAGTGGAGGACGCGGATGCCTGGGGTGCCTCTTTGATCTTTGATCTTTGATCTCTGATCTATGAACTTTTTGCAGAAGAAGCGTACAAGTTCCTGATGCGCTTCCACGGCTCGATCAGGCTGGTAGATCGGCAGATCTGGCACATGTTCTCGCGCTATCTCTACCTGGAAACGAAGAAGATAGTGGACAAGCACGGCTGGTGGGCGAATGAGCCGGTCCGACTCGGTGAGATGGATTCAGAGATTACGTGAGAATAGGAGGTGGATTCAGAGAAGACTACTATACTTTACCGGACCAACCCAATATTGGTTAGTGCTTGCACATTCTAAACCTACGCCTTTTGTGCTGCGTGCTTCGTGAAATTTGGTCGCGAGCATTTCACCAGTTTCGGTTCATGATGAGGGGGTCGGGCGATTGTTGAAACCTTCTGGAAACCGTATCCGCTTGCAGGCACTCCGAAGGGCCTGATTCGCGCCGTTGCCATGCACCTGCTCTCGTTCAGTCTGCACGATTGCGAAAATTACGACTCGGAGAAGGTGATTCTATAATAAAAAATCTTACCGCATTTCTCTGGTCATTGATATCTAGCATCTTCCTAGCAGCATCTCTACTTGTTCCTATGCTTTTGTGGGAGACAGAAGACCACCTGCCAAATTATTTTAAAAATATTATAATAATAAATCCAATTGCAGCTGCTCATTGCCGGCTTTCGCGCGCTCGGCTTCCATGTGAGTGATATCTTCAGTTCACACGCTCTCTGCTCGGTCAGAGAGGGCGAGAGAGCACGCGAATTGAGGAGAGTCTTATGACTCTTGCCACCCTGGCTGACTCTCTCTGATTGGTCAATGATAGTGAGAGAGACACTGTGAAATGAGACGGTAAAATCATGCTAATCAATCCCCCCTTGCAGGCTGTCGGGCAGTATCCGCACTGCGGCCTGATGTGGTCGCTCGTCTACCACACGCGGCCGCGCCTGCTCAAGCGCAAGACCGGCCCGAACAAGATCCAATTCGATGGCAACAAGTTTGAGGAAAGGCTCAACCACTTCGTGCACTCTAAAAGCAGTGTAAGCAGGGAATCAGCATCTGTTTAGCTCTACCAGTTGTCACCATTAGTTCTCGAAAAGTTTGGGTCCTCGACGTTTTCCCGACGACTTTTGGGGTTTTCTGGGTCCAAGAGTTCCTAAGCGATCAGAGATCAAAGATCAGAGCCAATGGTGTTTCAGATCCCCGCTGACGAGATCATCCCGGTGTTCGGCACCGTTCCTCACCAGGCCGCGTTCGCCATTGGCGCCCTGCCCGACACCGCGTACATACACGCCCACTCGGAGGAACTCGCGCTCGTGAGTTGATTGGGTGCTATCTATGTCGGATGAGAGGCGTTGTATTTTGCATGGGTGTTCTAAACACCACAAACGGACAACAATAATTGTTGTCGGTTCTCATCCGACATAGTACCGTTGATTGGCTGAGGATGCTCGCATTTGTCCATGTAAGCGTGTGCCGACAGCAGAGTCTTAGCTGATAGCTAGTTTCAGCTGATTGTTAGCTGATAGATACTTTAGATAGATCGATTTAATATATGTTTTACATGTAGGAGTAAATGAGAATGGGATGGTAGAAGGGGGATTCGTTATTTTACAGTACACTTTGCAGAGAATGAAGCACGACGAGAACAAGGTGCAGACGGGCTTCTTCGAGGGTCTCTGCCAGTCGGTCATGCACAATCCGATCACGAACATTATCTCCGCCTTCAACGTACGGTTTCTTTGTGAAAAAATGGCTGAAATTTGGCAAAAATCATGGAGAATTTCACCAATTTTGGGTTGAATATGGCTTCCATCGCATCCCCGGAATGCACGAATTGCAGTTGGCCAAGCCGAACCCGGAAACGCTGCAGAAACTGCACAAGGCGGCGCCCGAGGCCGAGTGGAGCGCGGTGGCGCGCGAGGGCGAGCGCACGATGACCTACTACGGACACCACCTTGACGCCAAGGTTAGGGGGATCCGGGACCGGATTTTAGGACCAGATGTTCCGGTTCTGGCTCTGATCGTTCAACATTTGTAGAGACTGCACGAGCGCTTCATGCCAGACGACAAGGACACGGACTTTTTCAAGGTGACCACATCTAGCCGTACTCCTGTGTACACCATAGGGTTGCAAGTTCGGGATCGGCAATCCCGAAAGTCTGGATTACCGACCCTATTCCCTAGCTGTCTCTCTCACTTTCGCACGCTATTTCTCATCTCTAACCGCCTGGCGCGAGAGAGTGTCGGTATTACCGATACCGAACCTGCAACCCTAGTACACCACCAATTTATGTAGATCACTTTCAATGTGGAAGTAGCTATACCTTTACTTCACATCTTTTTGCTGCAGTAATTCCCTAGTTTGATTTATCCCGAGTAGTGTGGCATATTTTGAACACGATAACTTTGCAGATGCAAATGGACCAGCAAGAGTTTGAGGGAGCGGTCGAGAAGGCCAGAAACGACCTGCGCCCGTGGTTCTCGGCCAGAACTGACAAGGAGGAATTCAAGCAGAAGCCGGCCGAAGTCACCAATCCGCAGATTCTCGCCAACGTGGACAAGAAGTTTGGGGACTATGCCGTGCAGCCGAGGCCCGCCCCACCGTCCAAGAAGGCCTCTGCCGCCGGCTCCAAGTCCACGTCCGGATCCAACCACAGCGCAGGAGGCGGAGGCGGATCCAGCGGCTCGAACAGCTCGGACGGCAAGTCTCCAGCCCCGCCGCCCCCTTCCGAGCCCAAGGAGGCTGCAGCCCCTGCAGCAGCAGCTCCCCCGGCCAGCAATTAGAGAATGAAGAATCTCCGTAAACAAACTGTTACAACAAATCCAAGACAGTTTCGATAAACGTAGAGATATCGAGCGGTGATTGTGTTGGCATTGCATGAATGAAACAGGATGAGGGTTGAGTAGTAGTGAACGTGATTCTTGGCTTCACATTGAAAATGTGTTTCACAAAATTTAGTTAAGGAAGAGCATGATAGCTTGATAATAGCTTTTTATCTTTGTTTCATTGACTTCCAATTCATGGACCTCCCGTCATTGGATTCGATGATCCCAACCCCTAGTATCCAAACTGCCCCATGCCCATTTCCTGATGTCAGAATAAAATTATGCATATCAAATATATTTCGTTGTTGCTGTTTGCGGCGACAGAAAACGACCGTTGGAGGAATTCGCAGGCATGACCCCCCCCCCCGTAAGATGGGCAAGAGTTATTGCAGCGGTCCTTTGTGGAGACAGAGCAAGTTTAGCATACGAGGTTCCTCAATCATGCGAAACAACAATGAATGGCTTGCTGCCGAAGCCCTGATCCGAAATGAGCGATGGTATGATGATGCGATAGATCGTCGTGGAACGACCAAGAGCTGAAGATAGGGTAGAGAAGAATTGACGTATCAGATGCAACATCGATTCTTTCATGTGTTAGAACGCCAAGCATCACTTTTGCATGCAATTTTTCAATGTTCGTTCTATAACTTGATTAATGCATATTTGCATGCTCTTTATTTGTTCAATAAATTTGCCATCCTCCCTCTCATCCCTTCATTTCCCCCACTTCATTCCACGCCAAGAGGTCGGATCGAATGGACGAGCAATGAGGTTTATTTACTTTCGTCTCATGCTTATTTACGTTTACCTTTTTTTGCAATCTATTCCACCTCCTATTCTCACATTCAGGACGCTACTCATCTCAATCGTACTCATTTGCTCATGGGCGGATGGAAAGCTCGAACCAGGCTGTGGCGGAGCAATCTACGTCAGTTTTTATTGGGGGGGGGGATATTTATGTATTTTAATAGTTATCATTCATTCGGTTCCTAAAAACATAACAATAATAGTGATTTGAATTGCGTTTCTTCATTTTGTGCCAATGAGTTTCCATTTGCAGAGGTGCTGGGTTCCCGAAAAGTGTATTGCGCCTGTCCCGAATGCCCCTACAACTGTTGCTGCGAGTGATGTGGTAGAAGTGAAAGCCGAAACGGAAATATTGGAAGATTGCGATGCCATAATCCGTTTTCAGTGAGTAAATATGGCAAACCTCTCTAGATGTGCACATTTGGGATTGAAACCTTCTGATTTTCAGCCAATACAACTTGAAATGGACACATGTTTCGATAGAGAGCTACGCAAAACATGTCAAGAGTATCGATTTCATCCACACAAAGCGAGATGGAATTACCGAACTCAACAAATTTTCATGCGTAATTGATGACGCCGATTCGAAATTAAAGGGCAAATATTTTGCTGAAAATCAAAAATTAATAGGTATAACATCCAATTAATTTTAGAAAAAGCTGTAGAAACAACAGTTACAGACTCAAAGAATTCCGACAAAATATCTTGCAAATTTGACGTGACTAAGAAGAAAAAGCCGGTTAGTTTTTGCGCTAATAGTAAAACTAATTATAAATTCTAAATTTTCAGTTCTTCGACTCCTCTATACGGGACCGCATCGCATTCACAATCAATGGGGAAAAGTCTAAATCCACTGAGGCCATGCTAGTCGACGATGGTAATTCGTGCTATTAATAATTTCTAAATGATTCTTTTTTTATTTCAGAACACTGCGACCCAACGTATTTTGAGTATATAAATGATAAAACAGACGCAGCGAAACTATTTGAACCAGTTAGTTAGCTCACCTCTCTAAAATTGTAAATGTATTCTCCAGGTCAAGTATCATCCAGGAAAATACTTTTGCGATGAGAATAATCATTTTAAAATGGAGTGAGTTTCGTCCGTTTTATGCGTAACTTATATGAAGTGTTCATATTCAGATACCGGGAAGTTGGATCGAAAGAGCACAAGAAAGTTGATGAACTTATCTGTCCGAGCGATGAATTTAAAATAAACGGAATACCAATAGCTAGAGGAAAAATGATTATTATAAGATGCAAAGCTGACGGTGATTAAAAAATACATATAAATAATGTACCCTCATTCTCTTTAGCAAGTAGAGTATCGTTAAAAAAATGTAACCTGAAAATATTTAAATTTTTGAAAAATATTTTTTCTAAATTTGTTCATTTTTTTACGCAGATTAGGCATTAATCACTCCAAAATTATGTCTACGTGTTTTTTCAGTTGAATTTTTCTGCAAGGATAACGTAAAAAGAAAAGATGTTGTAAATGGGCCCGCTTTCTCAAAAGATTCCGAAGGACGAACCTCGTTAAAAGTAAATTTGTTTTAAAATTGTAGATAAATAAATAATTAATATTAAATTTGTAGTGTCCAGACGACAAGCCTCATCTAATCATCGGTGGTGCGATGGAAAGGATTATAGAGAATCCGACCTTCAAATGTTTGATGTTCGGTCTCAACCCGATCTGGACTGTGGGCACGGAAAAGTTCACTCAGAAAGGACCGGAGATTTACTGCACGAAAACGCGTGAGTGAAACGTGCGAATTTGTTGATCGCAATCCATTATTCTGTCAGTGAAGTGCAATCTTCGTCACTCTATTGCTGACAGCGCAGTTGAAGGAGGCTTTGTGGTAAAATAGATATTTATAATTTTTTCAGACATTTTTTTTTCATCATTTCATTGTTTCTCTCAGAGTCTCACTGATTTCCTTCCGAAGTGCTACAGTGGCGGCATTCTGAAGACGCTGTACGATGTTTAAAATTAACAAGAAATGATTGCATGCAAACGTTCAGGGCGGACAAAAAAGAGGCCACTACTAAATGCGATAGTGATATTGGGCAGTTTAAATATACTGCTGGAGGAGAGGAGAAAGTGATCGATGCAACAACCAAATTTTTCTGCGAGTGTCAGTTTGCCACATTCCTTTTTTTCGGATTTCATTAAATCAACAATAAACAATACTCGGATATTTTCGACATAATGTAGAATACCGTAATGTCTTCTCCATACCTTGATGCACCTTGATGTCAAGGGTTGATAATTAAAATAAATCAACACACCTTTCAGATCCACCCGATACTACTGTGATCGCAAAGAACAAAGAGAACAAGGAGAAACTTATGCAAGCCACCATGATAGCGTCAATAGTCTGCACAATTACAGTAGCTGGTACGATTAACTAGTGATCATTTTAAGCCTCAAAACCTGTTTAGGTGTGGTCGGTATAATCTGTTTTTGTGGAAGCATTTACGTCAAGAAGCAGAAAAAACGATACGAAGAAAATAACAGAGCAACCGTTTTGAGATATTGCCCAACTCCCAATGAGAAAAAAGCGTACAAAAGACTGCAGGGGGTTCAAAGCGATCAGCCCCAAAACACGGAAAAACTCATGGTATATATCAATACCATAAATTATACAAAACAACCTTTTTTACAGCCCGGCGCTGAACAGGCTCAGGAGAAATGGAATGCAGAGATAACTTCGTCTCAAAACAAATGCATGGTAGAGATTTTTATGCTCTTATCTATAATTTCAATATGAATTTTTAATTGCGAATTTTTTTGGTTAACAAAAAAAGGGAAAAAGGGAGACTAACCAATCGTTTCATAGAGATTATAAAATTGATATAAATTAATTTCGAATAAATCAAATTTTCAGACTCTCATTACAACCGTAGATGGAACAAGACTGCCAATAATTACTAAACTGGTATTCGGAACGATGTATTTACTACCATATTTTCCTTGCTTCCAGAAAGGTCATACCGGCTTCGATGTGGTTCCTCAGAATATGTACAGTCTTAACAAACGAATTGATTCGGTGAGAAGACTGTCATGGCTCGTTAATTGATAAGCAATACAGATTAAGCACATGATGAGTGGCGTGTTCGTTTGGTTGAAGGATAGATACGACGGTGATTTGAAGAAGAACTACAAGCATGCTCATGAAGAGAGGACTGGAAGCAAGAATAAGAAGAAATCCGATCAATCTAAGAAGTAGCAATTTCGAGATAAAGCACATTCGATCGTAGCTTATTGAGTGATGTATAATCAAAGCAATTGTTATCTTAGAATTTAGAATTTTTCAAGTGCTTTATTTTTGACAGAAAGTTTACTTTTTCCAATGCGATATATTCACATTGCATTTTAGCTTCACAAAAGGTTTTAACGCTAGGAACTTGTTCAATGATTGTTTTATGAAATACATAAAAACTATCATTTGTGTGTGATCTCAGCATTCTCGTTTCTTTCGTCTTTTTTTGTCATTTTGAGAATATGAACTGTAGGATTGGTAGCAGAATCTTATGCCTTGCGAACAATTACTTCTGCTACGAGCTTTATTCGAGCAGGTGTGACAGTGACCGCTCGGGACGAGATGGTCGATCGGGAGGAAGGGGAAGCACTACTGCTGGACATTCGCAGTCTTGCCGTCGTCCTTGTCGTTGATGTCCGCGCATCCTCCATCCACGCCCTTCAGCGTCTGGTCCCACGCGACTCCTGAAAGAGAGCCATTTGAGTGTAATATGATGCGATTCTGCCGTTACGCATAATTTTTTTTTGTAGTTCCACTATACGGCATACTAATGAAAATTAGCATTTGTATCATACAAAAGTGATAAAACCAAAAAAAAAAACACTTTTCGGATCGCACTCCAGGATGCGGAGGGACACTTTGCCATCGGCGTCGACGACTGCGACAGCGCCATCGTTCATCTGAAGTCAGAGATTCTGTCATTTTTAGGGTTCTTTGATGGAATTGTTTCCGGAATTCGGATATGAAGACCAAGGCAATGGACTCAATTGGAAATCAACTATAATTCTAATCCAATTTAGTTCCAAGATGAGAATTCGAGTAGTTATTTTCATGCCATTCAGCCCGCGTATTTCCCCTGAAAGTTTCCCCAATGCTACATTAGATTTTGATTGTTACTCGAAATGGGTACGTGAATTGGCATTATTAACCTCATCCGACGCTCCGGACGCCGTGAAGAGGGAGAGGCAGAGGTTGCCGATCAGCTCGTAACCGGCTCGGATCATCTGCAAATTAGGATTTGTGTGAGGATTTGCTAACGCTATAGGACTGCAGTATTCGAGGGCGACCATGAAAGAAATACAATAGGTCATTTCGCAATACTTGCTAGACACCCGAAAATGTAGTTGACCAAGCATCCTTTTGCAGCCCGCAATGTTAGTTCGCTAGATCGTGGTCTGATCTATGTTATCTCCTGCTATCCCGTCATGGATTGTGGGTACAAAGATTGTCTGATGTCAGGATCTGAAAGTCCGTGGTAGATGTCTTACCGTATGTCCGCGGACGAGCATGGCGCAGTCGACGCAGTGCAGTCCGAGGGAGAGTTCGTCCACGCCAAAGTACATCGACGTCTGGCGCTGTCCGTTGAATGTCGCGCTGCAATACCAGTTACAGTCCACCTAGATAGTAGGGTTCGGTATCAGTATTACCGAAATCCCTCGTGCCAGACGGTTAGAGACAAAAAATATCATAGCACGAGCGAGTGAGAGTCTAGAGAAAACAAGAAGCGGTAGTACCGCATTTGACGGGAATGCGGGATTACCGATATCGATCGTGCAACCCTACTAGATAGTAGGAAAGGATAAATGGGCAGGAGTAGCTCGCACAAGGAGAACAACCACCGTCATTCCAGCTCATAAAAGCAAGGCGGGCTCTTGCGATTCGACACACATTACTTTTTCACGCGTTGTTTCTCTCCAGCCTTAGTGCGCAATCAATGGTCAAGGCTTTTTCAGTTCGGCAGCTAAAGGCACAATTGCTCACCCGCGCAGTCCATTGGCCGGATCGGACCAGACGAGGTCGTGGACGATCAGGTCCTCTCTCGAGTCCATGATAGGCTTTCGAATCTGCAGATAAGATCATTGATTAGACAAAGCAATTTATTGTTCTGCGCGTATGTGCGAATCCACCATGGACTTTCACATCATATTTATCCAAGTCGAAACGTTGCAATACTTTCATCAGTAAAAGTACAGGAAACTGGTGAAAATATGCGACCGATCGTATTGCAGCGCGGAATAAGTTCAATACATAACCGTGGTCAAATATTAATCGGATCAACTTACACCGAGTATGCGTCTTCTCGAGAGACCATGCAGCGAGATGCCGGCATGAGCGCAGAAGTAGGTATTGCCTGCGCAATAGGTGGGTTATGCAGCGAATTTTAAATTCCAAATATTTGCAATACAATGATAATATTTATAATATCTCAGTAGCAGCATTCATGGAATCTCTTTACTTTTCTTCACTTTGGTAGTAGTTTTAAAATTGCATCATACACTCCCCAAATCGAAGCCGGCTCACCGACAATAGCCGCTGCAGAAAGGTAGCAGAAGGACTCGTTGATCTTGTAGTAGAGACCCTTCCAGGTGTCCTCCTGAAATCGGTGATTTTAGGAGTACGAAGAGACGCAAAAAGAATAATAAAGGCAAAAAAATACAATCAGTCAGCTGACAAGGGTGAATCGATCGGAGAAGTCGAATGCGAAGCCATGACGCGAATTTGTCATGCAAAATTCGTGATTGCCGCGCAGGAGGAAGATCTGCATTTTAAATGGTAAATATATTGCTAGTTCCACAATAAAAGCCATTTGAAAGTCGTTAGATGACGACCACGCTTGGTGTACACAGGCATAGCCGAGTAGGGCCGATTAAATGAGCTAAAAAGCAAAAAAAAAGTGTTTACTCTGTCAGGGTAGAGCATCTTGATGCAGTAGAGAGCCATCACGGTCTCGAGCGACTGACGACCTCTGAAGGGGGAAATAAATCAGTTGTCGATAACATCTTGACTAGTGATCCTCGTACTCTTTCACCGGTTAATTTGGAAGGATTTTTTTCTTTTTTTCTGTTTCCTTTTTCTTCTTTTTTCTTTTTTTCTTCTTTTTTTCTTCACCGTATTATCCGTACCGTATCTTCACCGTACGACACATTCGTCCAGGAAAAAATGAAAAAGTAAAAATCAACGATCAGCTTACCTATCGACGTAGTTTCCCAGGAACAGATACTTCATACATCCCCAGCCCGGTTTGCCATCCTTCTCATCGCCATGGAACATACGATGTAGATCGTGTAACTGCAAAAAAACATTAGTTTTCCCTGTTTTACAAGAAGAATAAAAGTATTTTTACTCAGGCAACTGATGTATTTCGACACAAAAAGAGGTCCAAATTGATCAACATTATTTTAGAGTGATTAAAGGGGTTTGGGACCAACAAAAAACATTATTGCGTACCTGTCCATGCAAATCGCCGACGATGGTGATATCGAAGGGAAGGTCCTCGATGAGCATCGGCTCCGATTCGAGGTACGGAATCACTTTGTTCGCCACCTCCACGATATCGTCCGGATCGAAATCGACCTGCAACGATTGGAGCAATAGTTGATTTTTTTGGGCTTTTTTGCGTCTAAATTTCACCGCAAGTAATTAGAATAGTGTTGGCATTTTGATTCTTGGCCGACCGCTCCCTCTAGTGATTTGAGGAATGGAATGATTCTTCAAAACCGATTCCCTCTCACTCGCGAAGAATCGAATGATTCCTCGAGAAAAGAGTTGAGGAATCCAGGATTCTTCAACTTTTTTTGACAATTTTTGCGTTGAAATGAGGCTAAATTTTCCAAATTTTGATGCCAAATCGCAATAAAAGGAAACATATCACTTAGGGAAGCCAGTAATTTGAATTCCATCCACCTTGGTTCACGGTCGATATCACAGGTACAAGGGAGAAAATAGTGTTAAATCGAATTGATTTGATCTTAGATGTCATGAAAACTATTTAGGAGGATGAATTTGATCGAAACTTGTCAATTAGATGAATACTGAAAGGAGTAATGCACCAAAAATACGACAGGATTTTCTCAAAATTATGCTAGACATATGAAATTTTAACACTGTATTGGGATAGGGATCCTTACCCCACTCTCCAAATTTCAAATCAAAATATTGATTTTGAAGGAAGTTATGGTTCGAAGAATCCGGGATTCTGAGAATCCAGGATTCTCAGAATCAAACCGCTCCGAATGAGAGGGAATCAAAAGTGTCTGAGAATCATTGAAGAATCAAATTGCCAACACTAAATTAGAATATCAAGTTCCTGGGGGAAAACGTATCTATTAAACAAGTAACCATACTAGCTATAACAAATTCCAATACCCTATTTGAGAGCTTTGCTTCATCTCACCCAATTGCAAAATGATGAGCTAATTGACATTCCTCTAACAAAGTTTATTGAATAGAAACCAATCACACTTACGCGCATTCCACGCAAGGCCTCAACAGCGAAGATCCTCTTCAGAAGGCCTTGGAACTTAGTCTTCTCCTCGGGCGTCAGAAGGCTCTCCTTGATGCGCGGATCGAGCTCGGCCTCCTCCCACTCGCCATTCGGATCTGGCGGTAGACCGCACTGGTCGAGGTCCTGTAAGATCTATGTAGCATCAAATAAAATAAAATTTTTTATGTCCTGCACATGAGAGATTAGGGTTGTTCTGACTTAACCCCACGACAGTTTTTGATTGATATCCTCCTACCTAATTTAGCTCGAGCTAGTCTCATCCTTGCTCACATTCATTCGTATGTTGCGTGAAAAGTTGAATGTGGAGACCTAAATATCCCTTACCGACTCCTTCAGCTTATCATTGCGCTTAACTTCCGGCTTCGCTTCGAATCCTTCCGGCAACGGACCGGCGTTGCCCGAGTCATCTCTGGCCACAGCAGCCTCGCTCCTAGAGTTCTCTTATTGCAACTAAGTGCTATTGGAAAGTGATCTTGTATGGAGGGCTACTTTCGAATTCCAATACCAATTGGAATTCCAGAATTGCTAAGAGAACTCTACCCGTTCCGAAGTCCGGCCTCCGTCCAGCCCCACACAGCGACGTCATCGTTGTTCGGGCAGCCCTGTGTGTAGATCTATGAACCACCGCCTCTTCATTTAGCACACTCTAACCGCTCGGTCAAGATACGCGAGAGAGAACGTGCTGAGGGGAGATACTAGCCAGGTGATTTTTTCCCTCCCCCACTGGCTGATGCGCATACAACCCAATGCGTGCGAGAAAACAGAGGGTGGTTCATGTTTTAGCCCTACCTGCATGTCATCCGATCCGTACCATCTGCCAACGGTCGTGCCAGCGACGCAGATGCCCGAGCCGCCGGTCGTCTCGCCTCTGCCAGCAATTTCTGCGAAAAAAATTGGGCTGAACGATAAGGTAAAGGTAAAGGTTACCCGCAGCAAAGTTGGAAACGTCGAAGTGATTGCAATTATTAAAAATATAACGAGACTAATAAGATAAGAGGAAATTTCGTTCGTCTACCCTCGTGCTAGTCAAACCCTCATCGAACAGATTACCAGATCCGGTTGTTTCCTCCTTTCTCGCAGTGAGATCCTTGTCGCCGCTGGCCTTCGTGGGTCCACTGGTCTCCTCCCTTCCGTCCCTCCCGGTAGTGCTGGCTTTGGTGTTTGCCGCGGCCCAGTTGTGCTTGCCAACTGGCGCGCCAGTGCCGTCAGACACGCCAGTTGCGCCCGTGACATCCGCGTCCGCGCCATTCACCCCATCCGCGCCAGTCACGCTCACGCCAGTGGTGTCGTTGCCACCAGCGGCTCTGGAAATTTTTTCGATATTGAAGATCTCGTTGGTGAGCTACTATCTATAAAGGCAGGCAGAGGCAGAGGCGCAACTGAGAAATGCCACGCAAAAACGATCTTGAAACGTTGCGACATCAGAAAAAAGCGCCGGATGCGAATGGGAAACGCTGGTTTCATAGTAACACAGAAACGTACTCTCTTGTCAGAGCGCACAGCCTCGCTTCTTCATCATCGTCCCTCTCCCAAATGTCCCAGATGCCACCAGGCGAAGACAAGTCACTCGAAGTGTTGCCCATTCTGAAACATTTCCTGGTATTGTTGGGAGTATGGAAGATCATGAATGATACGGTAGGGGTACTATGGGTACTCTACTGGATCCCGATGTTAAACTCTAATGGATCTCCATGAGATAGGGGGAGGAGAGCGAACCAACCGATTGGAGAAGGGCGAGAGAGCTGAAGTGAAGCGTGAGCTCTTCACGAGAAAAAAGGAATGGAATGAGTGGAGAATAACAACTCTCATCTTTAAAGTAAAAAAAATAATTTAATCATTTCATTATGTAAATTTTCATTATGTTTGTGACAATTCTTCCTTTACATTATCAAGCTGATGTAAAGGAAGAAGCACTTTGACGTTTTAGAGTCGCGATGAAAAATGAGTATGAACCGACCGCCATATTACCATCGCTCTAGGAAACATGCTTTCGATTTGCTCAAGATAATCTGATTGAATTACTCATGCAAATTTGAAAACAATTTGCATGAAATTTTAATCAATAACATGTACAATGATCGTTCTCCTTCCCTCATTCGCTCGTCCCTCGCTCATCTCGAACGGTTCTTCTCTCGAGTGCTCCTCCGATGCCACGTTGCTGAAGAAGAATAATGGTGAATTTAACTCACCGAAACCCAGGGCCACTTTACATCACGATACTCCCGAAGCCACGTTTCCACTGGAAAGAAATACCAGAGTATTTCAACGGCGATCCTGGTTGTTCTTGCGAAATCGTTATTTTTCCGATAAGTTAGAGGCCGATAATTCACGAGTCATTGATATACGAAATTTAATAATGTTCTTTCTTTCAGATAATTCTTTTCGTGCTTCTGCCTGCACTGGCGCTCGGCGCAGAAATCGATTGGATTGAATGTGGAGGAAACGAGAATGTGAGCTGAAATGAAAATAATAAAAAAACTGTCAAGAAACTCCACATGAACCTATCGACGGTTTCTTGATCTCATCTCACTTCTTGTAAAATTGCAAAGCAGTGGAAATATATGAGCGAATGAATACATGAATATTTCAGACCTGCTACTGCATGAGTCAACCGCTTCAATTGCACTCGTACACTTACGGTACGGATCCCGACGGAATCAAACACTGTGCGGACGTCGGAATACAAACCATGTAAGCCTGCCGTGTAAACCGTGTGACCGTGTAAACGTGTAAACCGTGTAAACACTTTTTTTTATAGTTATTCGTGTTTAGTAAAGTAAACACGAATAACTATAACAAAGTGTTGTGCAAAATGCGATAACCCAGGCACAATCATTTAATATCAGTTTAATTTATTTCGGTCGTTTCAGCTACTTCACGGATGAGGTTGCGTTGATACTGATGCAAGTGCGCGGGGCGCATTCGCGTGTGCTCGGAGACAGTCCGAGGCTGACAACGATTATCGATGAGGGACAAGGAGTGGAAAAAGAACTGTTTGGCTGCAAAATGAACAATGGAAAACCTGAACTGGACACGATCGATGACGACAATAGAATAGGTTGGTACTCTGCATCTTTGACAAACCGATTCATATTTGTTTAGAACTTTACGAAGATTTAACTCATTTCGAAGCTGAGAATGTTGTTTGCGCTGTCAAAATAAAACGAGCAAACGACATAGTTAGTTTAGCAAGCATTTCAAAGTTTAAAGAAGATTATTCCAGTTGGAAAAGATCATAAACCTGCTTACTTCCAAAATAACGTTCATGAAATTGCAAGCGCCGAGCGCACCGGCCGAGGGGTACAAGTTTATGTACCAAGACCCTCTGTTTTTCAAGCAATCAAGTGAGCAATGGTACTTGATAATCGTTGCGAATGCGTGCGTTTTTTTCAGAAATAAAATGCGACCCATTTTCGCTCCAGGAGCTAACCGATTCTCCTGATTTCCAAGTTCGACCAGTGAGTAGAATCGACTACTGTTGGCCTGTCGAACAGCGTTTTTAATTCAGTTGAAAAACAAGTTGAAAAAAGTCCTAAACTGCAAAAACTATGGAGATTCCTACACGATGAGGTCTCCACTTGGATATGCCCTAATGTCAGCAAACTCATTTTCAGATACCAATCAGAAGATAACGATAGCGAAATGGACAATCTGGAGTGTAGTTTGGAGCAAAGTAGCGAATATGTTTACAAAATAGTGAAAAGTAAGCTGAATCATGCATTACTCCTTGATTTTTATTGCTCAGAAGATTCAAATGGAAATGCGATAACGGAAAAAGTAACGGATCCGAGACTGTACTGGTTCTATTGTGCCGCTAGAAGTGAGCACCGTTGGCAAAGCCAAGCTTCAGCAATTCATTGCAGTGGAAGAACTTTGTGAGTATTCGCTGGATTGCGCTCAGACTGATCCCAAGTGCCCCATTTACACCAAAGGCAGGAAGGGATTTAAAGCCAAACTCGAGGTTTTATTATTTCGTTATTTTTACGAAATCTGTTCTTGCAGTGCCCTGGCAATAAATGGATGATCAATGACGAATACCAAATAATGGAGGCAATTTGCAAGAAAGACGAAATTCGAAACGCGAATGAGGCCGCGTTTTACCCCTCTGCAGGAAAGGATGAGCCGATTGCGATCTCGGCACTGTGCTTTGAAAGTTGTGAGCGAAAATTGCAATAATTATGAAATATTGTGTGAACTTTTTCCGATGACTGCGTGAAGAAATCACACCTCGGCATTTCTGGTTCAGTCAATGCCACAAATGAAATTATGCAGTGCGCTGATGAGAACTTTCAACTAACGTGAGTTAAAGGGGAAAGGCTCCTTGCGATCGGACTATCGCGCGAAATGGGGAAGGGAGATAATGCTCTCATCATGCACTCACTCTAGCTGTTGCCTGAAATGAAAAGTATCTTCGTTCAAACAAAAATTGAACAATTGAAAACATGGGAACTTCGAAAAACATGGAAACCGTGGATTGTGAATACTCTGCGAGACCAAAATTCGGTACTTCAGCATTGTTCATGCGGAGACGGGCGTCACTCTAAACACGAGCAACAGTTACACGTGCGATCCGACTGATGGACAATGGAAGCACGATCGGGAGATTGTACCCGCTTACTCGGGAGTGAAATGCGTTGGTGAGTTGTTGGAGAGTACTTCGCACTGTTTTACCAGCGCACTACTCACTAAGCCAAAGAAGCAGGCTTAGTGCTTGAGGGTTTAATTTTGCACATTGCAGGCATGAGTGATCCCGGGCCCAAGGAGACGTTAGAGTACTCTGACCAGCAGATTGCTCTTGTCATCGCAGGCACAGTGCTAATTATCATTGTGATCGGAGTTGGCTGCTCAGTGGCCAGTGTTTGCTGTGTGAGCGTCGCTTCTTCTAATATATCACGCCTATAAAAATCGAATTAATGTCTTGAAATGAGCAATAGTTTTGGGCATCGTGCCATGCTATCATGCATGCCAAATATATCTCTGATATTTGTAACTGTAGGGGCTTCACTCCGTAGTGAGAACAGACAGAAGATGAATTGAAAAAATGGAGCGTTTTCAGTGGAAGCACCGACAGGAACTCAAGATGAAAATGAAGATAGATTTGCACAAGAAGGCGAAAGCGGAGATTATCGAGGACTGCAGGGAAGATTTCAGCCAGGTACAAGATTGCCAAATACAAAAAAAATCTATCATAACATCAAGACAATGGGGGAAAACAGGGGAAAACAATCATTTGGGAGGGGATTGGGATCTTTGTATTTCGTGACACTGGGCCAAGAGGTGTTTTCTTCTTATCTTTTTTTGTTGTCGATGGCTTGAGCTTTTTAAACTAAAATATAAATAATTCTCAAAAAATTTGTTGCAGTTTCTACAAGCAACGCCGTCCAGCGCTGGACTCGTCCTTGAAGGGTTCAAGAAGATTGAAATGTTGTTGAGAGAAGAAGTGGATTATCCCGATGCTTGGGGTACTTTTAAAGATCAAACATCAAGGAAGAAATCAACGATAAATCATGGTTCCTTTCAGAGGAAGCGTACAAGTTCCTACTGCGCTTTCACGGCTCAATTAGGATGGTTGATCGGCCGATCTGGCACATGTTCACGCGCTACCTCTACCTGGAAGCGAAGAAAATCATCGACAAGCACGACTGGTCCACGCCCGCACCAATCCGAATCGGTCGGTCATTCTCTGGTTATGGCCCAGGAATTTCTCGCAGAGCGTTATTGATAGGGAAAGCAAAGGAACGTGCGCAGAATGAGGAGAGTTTACTTCATTTGCCAACCCTAATTATTGTGCTAAAGTTCATATCGTCTAGCGAATCTGAGCACGTACAACAACACATTTCCATGCACATTTCCACTTTTCAGGCAATCAGAGCGGGCTTATTCGAGCGGTGGCCGTCAATCTACTATCGTTCAGCTTTAACGACCTCGCAGATGTCGATTCGGAAAAGGTGATCGAAAAGTGTAGTCATAGTGCAGTGTTCGGTACGCACATTACCGGCCATCTCACGCGTCTAGCGGTTATAGATGAGGATTAGCGCGCTCGAGTAGGCGATAAAGTGTGCATTCCAGCTGATCCTGGCCGGGTTCCGCGCGCTGGGCTTTCATAGCCAATCGCAGTACCCGCACGCCGGCTTGATGTGGGCGCTCGTCTATCACACGCGACCGCCGCCGTCGAGAAGGAAGGCGAAACCGACGGAGAGGGAGTACTTTGACCGAGTGCACTTTGAGCACACGCTACGCATGATCGTGCAGGGCAAGCATGAGGTGAGAAAATTGCTATGTCATGATTTCAGGTGTTTTCCCATTTTTAAAGCAACTCCAATATAATGCTTGGGGTAGAATGTTGTGGGGGGTTACCGTGTCGTGAACGATCCCAAGACCCCCTACATGTCTTGCGCAACCCAGCCAAGAGGGTCCCTTCTTGGCGCCAGTGCTGGACACGTAAGGTACTGGTTGTTCTAGGTGCACGTGCCTTCGGCTGAGCTCATCCCCTCATTCGGTTCGGTCGCGCAGCAAGCCGCGTTCGCGCTGGGCGCCCTGCCCGACTGCTACTACGTGAAGCAGCACTCGTTCGAGATCATGTTTGTGAGTACAATTTCTTCTGTGTTTCCCTTTACAGATAATCACAAAAATGATCATTTCCATAAAATTCGACTCTAAACAAGTTTAAAATACGAATTAAATATAAAAAATTCAGCGAACGAAGGAGGGCGAGAATGGCGCGGTGTCGAAGAGCTACTTCGAGGGCATCCTGCAGTCGGTCAACCGCAGTCCGATCGAGGCGGTCATCGAAGGCTGTGGTGTGAGTTCTTTCTGAATACGAGTGCATAAACGCATCGGCAAATGGTCGTGACGTCTAGGGTAGGCGAAAATATGCTGAAACCGCGGATTCTTTCGCGCAAGTCAATGAGTGGTTCTCGGCGACCCCGATGACGATATTATTCTAGTGTTCGAAATACGAAACGCCGCAGCTTCATTCCACGCACACTGTCGCTTTGCGCAGAATGAAGAGACTTTCGACTGCCCAACTCTCGCCCAACCGATCAATCGCAGATGCGAAACGGACCCAACCCGAGGTGCCTCGAGGAGCTGGCAAAAGTGGCGCCCGTTGCCGAGTGGAATCGGCTTGTGGACGGCGGCACCCGGCTACTGACCTACTACGGACGACACATGGACGCAAGGGTATGATTATCTCTGATTTTGACCGGGACACAACCGACTGATAGTTCAGTGGAGTAACCCCAAGGATAGGATGATATTGACTAAATGGAGTATAAGATAGTTTGGCTTGATTCGGGGAGTAAGCAACGTGAAAAAAGTCAAAAACAAGAAAAAAAAAAGTATTTTTCAGAGACTGCACGAGCGCTTCATGCCAGACGACAAGGACACGGACTTTTTCAAGGTAATTCAGCTCCCAAAATGTCATTCCAAGACATTTTTTTTAAAATTTGCACTCAACAATGTACACATATTTGCATCAATTATATGATATGCTGTATTCATTATTTTTATGCTTCAGATGCAGCTGGATCAGAAGCTGTTCGAAGAGGCCATCGAGAAGGACAAGGAGGACATTCGCGCGTGGTTCGCCGCCCGCACCGACAGGGACGAGTTCAAGAAGAAACCCGCTGCATTCATCAATCCAAAGCCGGCGCCGGCCTTTGTCCCACCCACCAAGAATGCCGGCTCCGGCTCCGACCATGCTGCGGCCCAGTAAAAGGAAATCCCCGTTGCACAACTGGGTGCAACAAAACAATTCGATAAACTAATGAATAACTAGCCAGCTACGCTCGCTCTCTGGAAAGGTTTTTGGGTTTATGAAATTTTCGACTCTTCTTTTTGTTACGATTTTACGATTTACGATTTTTAGAATCAATGGAACACAGTTATCATGAGTATAACACGTAAATGATGCGCTTCTCACTGAAATTGTGGTTTAATTCGGAGTGATATGCCGCTCCAGGCTCGCTGCCGATGATCATATTGCACTCCAATCAACTCGATAAATCTATTCAGATATATTTACTATTTTTAGAATCATTGGAACACAGGTATCATGAGAAAAACGCGTAAATGATGCGCTTTTCACTGAAATTGTGGTTCAATTCGGAGTGATATGCCGCTCCAGGCTCGCTGC
>LS486008.1:0-16648 GCA_900490705.1 Pristionchus arcanus
GAAGGGTCGAATGATATGGCTAGTCGGGGAGAATCGCAGGACAAACGCTCATTCGATTCCCCAACAAGACATTGGCCCACAAGGCCCACAGCGCGACTTTAGAGCTGTAGAGAACTTTAGAGAACTTTAGCGACTTTAGAGAAGTAGAGAAAAATCACCAAATCGCTCGCGACTATTGCTGCTGGTGAGCGCTGCTATCACAAACTGACTCAATTGAGAATGACTAGGGAGAATGGTTCAAAATGAGGGGGCGTGAAATTCAATTATTCATTATTTGTTTGTATTCTAATGCGCTCGCGAGCATGGCGCGCATGAGAGCGCATTAGAGAAGTTTTAAATGGAAACGGTGAGTGTCCGCCAGAGTACCTGCAATGTGTCCAATATTATTGTGTCAGAATGTGAGAAACAACCGTAACGCTCAAACGAGAAAAGGAACTGCAACTCATCTTTATCTCGACTCCAGAGGGGAAGAGCAGAGCAGAAGGCAGAAGGAGGAAGGGGGCTGGAGGGACGGGGGAAGAAAGACGAGGGAGGCTGTAGGAGAGGGACGACGGGGCGGCTCCTGCAAAATATAAATAACGATTTAGTCAGAACAGATGTGTGTTAAAAACGTAACTCAAATCCTAAGCCACTTACCCTGTGAGAAGAGGGAGGCGGCACAGCAGTAGTTAAATTTATCGCTTAGATGGTATTTTCTAATCATGAGTCAATGAAACACTGAATTACCTCTTAATTAATTGAAAGCCTAATTGAAAGGCTAAAGCTGGTGTGGGACGGAATAATGTAGATCGGTAGTACACCATGGATAGACTAGACTAGGAGTGGGATACCTACCACCTACCAAGGAAGCTAGTCTTCCTTCTCACCCACTCGCTTGTCATTAGTATTCGAACCAACTAATGACAAAGGGAGTGAGCGGGAAGTCGGTAGACTAGATCGATGATGGGGCAGTGGATTCAGGAAGAAGGTGAGGAGTGATCAGCAAGGGAAGCGAAGGGGTGAAGGATGGGATGAGAGAAGGGAAGGGGGAAGGATGGGATGAGAGAAGGGAAGGGGGCAAGAGGAGGGATGAGGTGGAGGAAGAGGTAGTAGATCAAGTGATCAATGATCAACCGTGAACCCGTGGACCAATGAGGGAAGAGGTCAACAACCCCCTGACCACTTGCAGTCTGTATCTAGTTTGATCACGCAAAACGCCCGCCAAATTAGGCGGGTGCCATTACGCTGTTTTTGGTCGTAGGGGATAAGGCTCCCCTACCAGCCGAGAATGGAGACTAAGACGGGATCCGGGCAGATATCCGGGCCGTCCGTCAAAGCAGTAGGCGGGCGCTAATTTGCCTCCGGGACCAGCCTCGGATCGACCCCGGCGACGGCCGGCCGACCAGCGTACCGACCGTCTGTGGGGCAGCGTCAACAGCCCCTGCCCAGCGGACGCAGCCCCAAGAGAGAGACTGCGCCCTTTGCGAATGACTAGAGGCTAGTAGCAGCCTCCCGACGACGATGTGAGAATCCACGACTGGAATAAAATAATAATTATCATTCTAGTATTTGTCGCAACTAAATGACGCTCACGCACAGTAAACTAGAGTCAAAACTGTCATCGAGTTTCCCTTACTACAAAAAAACAAAGAAAATTGTATGCGTTGCGTGTGCGAGATAGTGTAGGGCAGTGAGAGAGTGGCGCTCTCGCACCCCTCGCCAGCCAATGAGCGTGATAGGGGGCGGAGTCGCCGCTGTTAGTGGAAATTAAATGTGGGGGATGGAGCTGTTTGAACCTCCGTGTTGTGGAGCTGTCGTCGTCCTTCCCCAAGTCGGCCCTTGACTCCTCGTCAGCAGAAGCGGCCTGCAAAGGGGATAAATGAGTGTATGAAGGAGGACGGGGAGCGGCGGAAACGAGAAGCGAACGTGGGAAGAGGGTACATACACAGGAAGACAGTCGAAAGACACAGAATAAACGAGAGAATGTCGAAGATTGGGGATTTCTGGCACAGCTGCAATGCACGGGAACACGACATAGTTCGGTTTCACGCCACGCCACTCTCATCTCTCTTCCTCAATGGCAATATTGACGAAAACAATCATACAAATCGAGAGCTCGAGTGAGCCAGCAAAAGTTGAAAGTGGCGTGAAACTCAAAAGTGAGGGGATTCGCGAAAATTAGAACAGCGGTGGAGTTTCTCCAGCGGCAGCGCATACTTTCCCTAGAAACTTGAACGCACACGCTACAAAATAAAGCAAGGATTGACATCGCTTTCAATCGGATCAGACGAAATTGTGGACGTTACCTCTGTAAACTCGGGAGCCGCTCACATTCTACTAGTCTTTTCTTCACCAACGTTAACGCTTTCTCGGTCAAATGAACGCAAACGACTATTAGGGACGGCAAACAAATGTTTCTAGCGAGCATAACGCAATGAAAAATCGTGAGCCATGCCAGAACAGACGAAAGCGGGGGCCGTCGCTCGTCAAAACGCGTTGATTAGCTGACGGTTTAGCAACGGCTGCACGTTGAATATGCAACTAGTAAGATATCTAAACAACGAGGAAACGCGCAAACACAAAATTTTGGCGAACAAAGGGAAGGAAAGGGCAAGAAAGAGGAGCGGCGACGGCAGGCGCACTCATCGCGGGAGAATGATGATAAATGAGAGATGCGTGAACGTGAGAATAGGGAGGGGGAGATGGGAAGAGGGGGTGGATCAGACGATCAATGCGGTGGAGAGTGTCGCGTCCGGGCAGACTGTGCACTGATCTACCGAGCAAACAGGCTCCTTCAGAGGCCAAAAGATCAAGCGATCAGTCGTTGGGAAGACCGCGACGCGCAACCGCAACGCGAGTTCGGCGAGTCACTCGGTGTTCGATGGAGCGCGTTCTCCTTTCAGAAATTCGAAATTCCTTCACTTTCGTTCAGATAAAAAGGCGAATAACCTTGGCCTTTGCCACAGCCAGACAACAAGTTGTTAGGACAACAATAATAAAGAAAAAGAATTTAACATTATTTATGAAAATGGAATGCGAAAATAACACAGATTCACAGGGTAATGAAACATCAAAGGCGTGATTATATTACAAATTCAAACAGATAACTTAGTATTGAGATCACTACATATTATCAATAGAATGAGAAGCGAGATTGCTAAACACCGTAATGATTCTCGATCGCATTCACGATTTCATCCTTCTTCTTCGCTCCTCCCAGCGAGATTCCCTTCTCGGTTGCTGCCGCCTTGAGCTGCGGAATCGTCCACGACGAGAGCTGCAAAATTAAGAATACAGTGCTGTATATCCTCCAATGGCCATTGAACGATAGGAAAAAAGAACAAAGATCTCTGCGTACCTTTCCCGATTTCGCAACTGCCTCCAGATCGGCTCCTCCGTCATCTCCACCAGCAGTTTTACCACGCTTTGGCGCTGCACCGCCAGATGCTGCAGCTGCAGGCCCGCGCTTTGCTGAATTCGAAAATGTGCATTACAAAAATTCGCTATCTCAAAGATGCACTTGTCGACTACTTTTTCTCAAAGAATATTCATTTCCTATCGTTCTCACTATCTGCCCTATCCACGCTCAGAGCAGTTAATTTTTGGGCAAAAACAACTGAGAAGTTCCCTTGTCTCACCCTTCGCCGGTGCTCCCGACAGATCGCCAAACGCGTCCACAACGGCGTCCAACTGCGGCTGCACACGCGCCAGCGCCTTCTCGTTCGAGAAGTATGGTTCTGAAGATTACGGTATCATCGATTTTTCATAATCAATTTCGTCATCAAGCAGGAATACGGTATTGGTAGGTTGATTTATCTCAATCAATTTCGTAATCAATGATGCCTTTCGTAATCAATGTAAACTCACTGATGCCGTCCTCGACGACCCTCGAATCATCGCCCGTCGCGTACTCGATCAGCATCGAGTAGAATCTCTGCAGGTCTGAAATTAACAAATATTTAAATTAATTACAATTCAAATAATAAAGGAATTGATCCACTTACTCGGATTCTCGAACGGCTCGAACTTGGCCGTGAGCTTTCTCACGAGGGCGCGCGTTGCGTTGCGCTGCTCCTCCGATTCTGAACGACTTACACTGATTTTGGTGACAGAGGCATAACACACAACACAGATTAACCATAATTACCGATGTGATTTATTAGTAGATCTCTGGCGAGAAGAATCGTGATCTACAGATGAAACACCAACATAAATGGTCGAAAATATCCGACCTTCATCATCAAACTTGGGCGCCTTGTCAATCTCGCTGCCGTCCACACAATCGTCAGCCAGAGGGAGTTGAACAACGTGGAAGCCGTCACACGACGAGTCAGAGTTCTGAGATGGTAATCTACAGTAATCACTCTCCCAGTGTATCCCAGTAGCATTGGTCGTACAGTCTATCCACAGGGACTACAGGCCCGATGATAATGATACCCCACAAACATTGCTACCGTAGTCCTAATCAATACCTGCTACCGTAACCCCACTCACTCTCGACGGGACGAGCGTGACGAGACGCGGACGCGTGTGCGCCGCCGTGTTCAGATAGCACACGATCATCTGCAAATTTAAATTTAAAAAATATAAAATTAAAAATAAATAAATAAAATCGCTGACCTGTTTCCTCTCGGAGCACCGCTCAAGCAGCGCCCGGAACAGCTTGCGCGAGCCCTCGGTCGTTTGCAGAATAACCAGATTATTTATTCCTACATAACGTTTTCGAAATTTGCCAATTTCCAATAAAAAAATTGCTTGAAAGACATACATTTTCATATTGATTTGGAAGCATTTCGCCTATTTTCTCTTCCCATCAGTATTCCTAGTTTGTTTCATCTCCATGTTTCTTTATCAAATACCTTCTCATTCGGGTAGATGAACCGGGGCGCCTCGACGTGTCGATCCACACGCAGGTTCGCGATGGGCTTGAACCCTAGCAGTACCAGGCCTGAGAATCATTTCATCAGTATTGAAATCTTGATCAGAGATCAGTATTGAATAGTCGGTTTCTTTAAGTTTCAACAATGAGCCAAAATATCCGTGAAACACGAGCGTTGATAATGAGGATATACTTGTGAAAGGAACAACACAAAATGACACAACATTTTGATGTATAGACTGCGTGAAACACACCCTCACTGGGTTTCTAAACCCTCTTGCTTCAGAAATACCGTACCCTTCCTGAATCTCTTGAGTTTGGCCAATTCCTCCTGACTGAAGATGATCTTCTCTCCTCCCAATTCGATCGCCTGCTTCAGTTCGGAACGCGCACGATCCGCTTCGCCAACAACGAACGGCTTCACACCTGACAACCAAATTTTGGTATATTGTCATCTCATTTTCGTTATCCACGTTCGACAACACTACAGACAGGTCCAAACATCAAATTATATTACGAGACTGGGACAGAAAGTTATCACAAAAAATGAAATATTCTTGAATACTAGTTAACATTGAAACTCATTTGTGCTAGGGCCAAAATTTGCAAGACACTCGGTTTCTCAACTGACCACTCGTATTCGGCTTCTCCTCCTTCTCCGTGAACTCGTCGTCGTCGACAGCTGCAGGCTCTGAAATATTTAGTTAATTATTTTTTATTTACCAAAATACAAAACAATGGCTGCAGTAATCTCACTGTCAGTAAATTTCAAAGTAGTAACGATCGCTAAGATATTGCAAGAACTGCCTGGCCGCGAAGAAGTATAACTGTTGAAACGCAGAACACCTGCCCGGTAAGCGGAAGCCCCGGGTTCGGCTCCCGGTCTTTGCAATTGGCCTTTTGTTATCTCTAATGCTGAAACGCCAATCTCACCTGCCGCCTTGGCCTTCTCCGCGGTGACCGCAGCCTTCGGCTTGTACACCGTGCGCGATTGTACTGACTGAAATAAATTATTTTCACATGCGAAATCTGGCCAATAGCAAATCAAAATCGAAGGAACCGTAATAATGCATTCTCAAAACGTTCTTGAATGAAACGAATGTAAATTTATAATATTTTTCAACAAAATCGGTTCATTTCATGTAAATTGGCTAGAGTGCTAGCCCAATTAGAAAGTAATGGAAGCAAAACTCGAAATCACCTTCTCAGTCTCAGCATCCACCCACTTGGGCGTGGGCCGCTTCGTTTCGGCAGCGAGCGTGAATCTGGAAATCCACAAAAATAATTATTGTTTCATCTTCTTTATTTATTCGGGTAATTCAAACAATTTTGAAACGGCAAGCTAACCGTTCCACATACACGATGGGCCAAAAAATAACAAAATAATTGTTCCCTAACCCTCTATTTTTCGGATATTTATACAAGAATGAAAGCTCAGTGAATAGGATGCAACCATTCATTCGATCTATTCACCAAATCATAAAACACCAACTGACAGTCCCACATCCAGCTGCACACCGGGCGCGATCTCGAAGGGAAGAATTGAGTAGGCACGAGGGGCGAACGCCTTCTGGTACACACTGCAATGCGGAGCATCGACTTGGTTCAGTTGGGTTTCACGGGAAGCTCTAGTGATTGCAGCAGCCACTCCAAACCAATGACCCTGAGATGTACTGGATTACCACTAACAAGATAAATTCGTTAAGATATCATTATTCATTATCAACAGTGATGAGCACCATCATTGCATAAAATCGGGGGTTTGGTAAGAAACCTGTTGAAAATCGCGAGTTTTGCCACCGAAATCGGGGGTTATAGGCTTCAAACCCGGGTTCAAAAACGGGGGTATGGTTCTATATCCGACCCCTTGCTCATCACTGATTATCAAAGACAAATCAAAAACTAACATCGTTTCCAGTTCTTCGAACGAGTCCAGCGAGAAGTTCGGATCCAGCTTTTGCTGAAAAAAGTTTATAATTTTACGACCTCCGTTCTACAAACAATCATAACGAAAGATTCTCTAGCAACTCATTCATCTTTTGAAACTTCCACTCCCCGGGTGCTCAGTGTATTCTGCTTCGGCTCAGGAACGGGAATATCGTGATTCTAACCTGTGGGAGTACAGCCTAACATTATCCTGGCCACTCAACACTCACCAGAGAGTCCATCTCTCCCTCCCCTCTCGGCTCTCCGATGTAGAGACATGTGAACTCGCCGTTGTCGACGTCCCTCAGATCGGCGATGTTCTTCAGCGCCGAATTCTGGAAATGCTTATCTAACCTTGTATATTGAAAAATCAGCAATTGGTTTTACCGTCCACGTTCTTTATTCAGTCAATGAAACCTTTATGTGGCTGCTTTTGTTTTGTTCATTGTCAGATTTTTCAAACTTTTCATTTTCCCTCTAATCTTATCCGGCCCCTAGATTGCATAGCTCTACCACTTGATCCCATGCTCAATGATTCTACGGAACACGGACTACGGTACCATTCGCCCTTCCTCCCACTCACCATCGCCGCCCTTCCCGTCACTCCCTCTCCACACGGTCGCGTGCTCGCCGTGATGTAGTACACGGCCAGCTGCCTGCTGGACTTCGCCTTTCTGCAATGGGAGGAAATGAGTTTCATGCTTGTGACTTATCCGTGAAACTCTAAATGCCATGATCATCGCATCGCTTTGAAGATAATTAAAAACTTGTTGTCATGTGCATGTGAGGTACTGATCTCGAATACGGAAAATATCTTTTGCAAGGAAGTTAATGTGTTTCATGATTGCCCCTTAACCATGATAACCGGGAAAATTGTGCAGTGTAAGAACCATGATTTCCGTGTACTTGTACGATAACTGATGGCACATGCGGAAATTATCTTTCGCAAGGCGCAAGGTGAGATCATGCAACGTGATTGCTCCTTAACCCTGATAGCAGAGAATACAATATTGAGAATTTCTTTCCGGGTAGTAAAAACATTCTTTTCTTGTGCATGAGGTGCACCGATTGTGAATGCAACAAAAAAAGGAAATTATCTTCGGCAAGGAGGAACCATGTTGCATGATTTCCACTTAACCGCCACACTCACAAAACAACGATCGGGATCGGATAATTCTGTAGAAAAACGTACTAAACATCAATAGAGCTAAATTTGCCAATAGATCATACATATCCACTCAGACATCTCACCTCTTGGCCATCTTCCTCACATAGTAGATGATCTGCGCTAGGTCGGCCGTTGCGTGCCCGCCGAATTGGTCGTCGAACGTCGCCGAGATGTCTTCTGGAAGAAATAGACAATAGCTTGGACACGAATTGTAAGAGATGTTCAACATGTTCAATATGTTCACGATATTGGTGACCACCAACCTTCATGAAGCGTATATTGTACAACACCAATCAACCAGGGGAACTAAACAAATCAATATCTCTACCGTACCCGCATTGCCCAGCTCCTTCATGGTCACTGCAGCCTCGCCGGAGACGAAGTCGAGCGGGAGCACCTAAACAAAAATTCAATTCACCTTTCAATTTCATGTTCCACGAAATCTACGTAATGATCTGGTTCATTGTTAGTGCAGTGGATCACTGATATGTATAAAAATTTATAAAAAAGTAATATAAAAAAATGTATATAAAGAAAATCAAATGTATACCTCGTGAAAGTGCTGGACGAGGCCGGATTTGGGTTTCGACGACGCCTGAAGAGTATGACTCATTGCTCCGATCCGATGGTCACCATGGATCCCGTATAATACCTAACCCGACCGTACTCCCTTACTACAATCACAAACATCTATAATGTATATTCGATACCTCTTGTCGATACCCGCCCCTATCGCTTACCGTATGCACAAGCACCTTATTGAAACCTCATATCATCAATACTACACACCTCTACCCCGCCCCCCTACCGTGTACACATACATTTTATCGATAATATCTAATCAATAACCCTACCGTACCCCCCTTACCGTATTGGCGACGATGACGCTGACCATGTGGTGCAGACCTCCGGCCGAGCTGCAGCCCACCTTGAGCACCTGCTCCGCAACCGCCTGTAATTATCAATCAGATGTAAAATCAATAACACGGCGTTCTACAGTATCCCATCAGCACTAGGTCAGATGGGCACATTTGGAAGACTCTCATTGCAGGCTGCTCTCGTCGCAAAAAGCGAAAGACAACAACAATTTGTTTGATTTCATCTAGAACAGATTCACCCTAAGTCATTATCCAATCATCGACGGGAAAAGCGACACTGATAACTACGGTATTGTACTGTTCCAATCTCAGCCGGAATACGGTATCACCTCCTGATATTGATTTCTACAGTACCCACCCCCTACCGTACCTTGGCGGCCCTCGTGAAGGGCGGCTCGCCCGTCTCGCTGTGCGGCTCCAGCATCGCCGCGCCGCCGTCGATGATGTAGAAGGAGAGCTGAAAGTATGATTACGGTAGCATGAATTATCGATTTCTCTCAATAATTGCTTGCCAAGATTAACTACACACTACCTTATAAACCGCACAATCCACGGGCTTATAGGAATACTGAAGCATGAACCATCCCGTGTAAATTGTATACAAAATGTCAGCCTAACATGCCGTATTAACAGGTCATGATTTACAATTGTGCTGTGAAACCCCAACTCACCTTCTTATTGCTCTCGAACAGTCTTCCTCCTCCGTCGATTCCCTCATCAAACTCGTCGAACATCGGCTGGCCTTCCTCGTCGAATTCCATCGCTTATTTCAGGTCCTCAAATTGCAAAATACACTCACTCATCAAAATTTAATAAGATAGACTGTGGAAAAGACCGTCAGAAATGAGCACAACGCAAGGGATAAAAGGAAGAACTGAATAAAAAACCCATGGAGAATTCCCGCCCCAATGCAAGGAAAACAGCCGAGCGAGCGCGTTTTGTCGCGTTTCCCTCTCTTTCCTTCCTTCCCGCTCTACCCACACAACACAACACACCCTCTCCCCTCTCTGCCCGTGTCTCTATCTCTCCCTCTGCTCTCTACGCACAACACGATAAGACACGAAACTGTTGAGTCATACGCGCCCATGGAGACCTTTCTTCAGAAACGGAAGCGAAAAGGAAAAAAAATCACTCACAAGTGAAATAACGATTCACCTACCATTCCACCCCCTCGGAACCTCCATTCCCCCCCCCCACACATCCTCAAAATACTGCATTTCAGATACACTCACTGATTAACCACGCACTTCAAATGCTCCAATTTATGGATTTAACCGAGTTAGATAAGGCATCTTACAAAGCAGCGATCATGAATAAAACGAATTAGTTGGATAAAAGGAAATTGGTTGAATACACAGAATAAGTCGAGTAACGTTACGCAATCTAAAGTGATCACAAACTATTAGAACAAAATATCAAAAAATACGAAACAAAATGCGGAAATACCGGGACAAACAATACTCATCAAGATATTCGAATGTTAGCTACGAAATCTGTCTAAAGGGACAATCAGGTGAGGTCAAACTGCCATTGAATTAATGTCTAAAACTGAGATCGAGGTGTTCTCTCGCTGGTTAGAGACGGCGAGAGAGCGTGGAGAATGGAGAGAGCGGTGCTCTCTCACTTGGACATCATCGGGCCGAACACGAAGCAGAGATCCACAATGTTGTACGCGTTCTTCGACATGTATGTGTCGTTCAGGCGCTGCAAATACGAAGTTATTTAAAAAAAGATTTTTTTATATCAATTTTATTTATACTAATATTTACATTATATTATCCCCAGATGTAAAACATATACAAATCAATCTATGCATCTCAACGTTCCGAATACATGAGAGCTCTCTCCTTCCCTCATTTCCAGTTACATCCATCTTGTGAAATAATTCATGCACGTAATTTTCATGTTTCGTCTCTCGCATAAGAAGCTAATAATTTATGAATTCACAATACCGACGAGAAATCTTCGTTTTTATCTAACCAATTAATATCGTCGTTCGTCAGGCGTAGATGGATGCTATTACAACTACCGTAACCCCACAACCCCCCACTGTTGAGATCGAAAGGTGACAGAGTCGGGGCATCCGCAAAATGGCTCTGGGTATGCCAACAGACATCCGTAAATATAGATCGATCGCCTTTTTTCAATAGGCGACTGTCAGCCAGTGCCTATGAGTGCATCCGCACAATTTGCAACTCTTTCTGAGCTCACCTTCAAATCATGGTAGAGGCCCTCGACTGCCTTGAAGTTGGGACGGAACTCGATCGTGGCTGGAAAGAGTATTTTAGGACTTGTGGAAACAGAAGATCACCTTTCCTGAACCCGTATAACGCGAAGTAGAAGAAAATTCCATAACATCCCTGGCCTAACTTCCCATATACAGGAAATAAATGATTTGATTTGATTTAAGAAAAAAACCAACAAATTATCGATTTTCGAAAATCGCAAATCGCCCCCACTTCTCTGGTCCTTGTTCTTGATGGCCTTGACTGCGGCGAAGAAATCGAGCAGACGATCGAAGAAGGTCTGCTGCTCGAACAGCGTCTTTGCCGTGTACTGTAATCGGGGAGAAATCGATAACTACCGTACCCAGAAATTCGAAAACTATCGTAATCTGATACAATCGATAACTATCGTAAAATGATACACTCGATAACTACCGTACTCTGAAATTTGAAAGCTACGGTAATCCTTAAAAAATCGATGACTACTGTAGACTGATAAAATCATGAACTACCGTACCCAGAAATTCGAAAGCTAAGGTAATCTGTTAAAATCAATAACCACCGTATCCTCTAACTGACCTCCTTGTGCATGAAGTTGGTGCGGCACTTCGGGCACTCGAGCCCGTCGCGGGTCACGCGCAGCGGCAGCGATCTGTGAGAACTCTCGTTAACTATTGGTACCCGAAATTCACACAAAGATCACAGTGAGTCCATTAATTAGTAGTTTCACTGTGCAATAATTGCTCGTGGAATAGGCAGGGGTGAGAGAGTATGGCAAACGAGGAGAGTCAGAAGCACGACGATGACGACCTACCGCATCTCGTGCGCGCAGACGACGTCATCGCACACGTACGGCGCCATCTGCTGCTTCTCCACGAGCGACGAGAGCTGACTGGAAAGGACAAAACATTATTCAGAGAGAAAAGTACTCAAAGACATCGCCATGAAGTTTCAGGTTTCAGCATTTCCATGAGAAGCTAGCGACCGGAATATTTACGATGACAAGAATCTTCTTTCTTTAATATACTAATCTACTGAGCTGAGGAACTGGTAATTGGAGAGACTGATGAAATTCAGGCAGTCACACGTTTCACCGACTCCATGAGAGGCAAAGCACTATCGAGTATTCAATTGATGAAACAGTCATGATAACTATTCCAATACCAAACACCCCAACACATGCCAGGTTAATGGAGTATGACTAATATTTCTCACCGACGGAACTGGCCACATACAAATATAATTTAACAGATTACAAGCTCACTAAGGTTTCAGCATCTCAACAATACTGAGTAAATTGATCATCTTTGCACTCGAATAACTCTTGATACAAAAACAAGGTTTAAGAATTATCACAAGAAGTCTGTAGTGAGTAAATCTTCTCACCGACTAATCGATTTTCAGAAGCGTCATGTTTCAAGTCAAAGGAAAACCAGGCTAGTTCAGGTTTCAGCGTCTCCACAACAACGCATAATTCGCTCACCGACTGAACTGGTTGTACACGGCGGCGGCCACCTTGTAGAAGGGCACCGCGCACTTCTCACAGCAGTCCAGCGCACCACGACGATCCATTCCCTGCAATGGATTGCATGATCGTTAAGGAAGATAAGTGTGCCAGCATTACAATCACTCACAAACATTCCCTGTGCAAGGATATTATGAACATGTATCGACATCATAGTTGAATTTCCGAACTTCTTCGGTTTTTGGCCCAGTCAACAACCGCTCCGAATGTGGAGGGGGTGGGGAATGAGAATGGTAGGGAGGGAATATTCTGCGAGAAAAGGTTGGGCCAAAAACCGAAGAAGTGCCGAATTTCCTACCTATGCCCAGACGCAACAAACATAATATATTTTATGGAGACATAGAAAAGGAACATTGTTAATTTCTCTACATGCCGAAGTAATAATGTGTACATGAAACTCAAACCTTAACGCGCAATCTAACATCCACTCCCTATTTCTCAACGACAAACCTCTCCTCTGAACATCTCCCTGATCTCATTCAGATGCTCGCACGACGGGCACGTCTGCAATTAATTACATTATTATTAATTTAATTAATTAATATTAATTATATAAAAATATAACTTACAATCTTGATGCCCTCGCAGTGGTCGAACGTCTCCTGCCAGGCACTGCCTGCAAAGAATTCTCTGATGTTGTTGTTGTTTTGAAAATTTGTAACAAAAACAAAAACAACAATAACAAAATAATCTCACCATTATCAGCAGCGGCACTGCTCGCCTTGCTGCGGAAGTGCGCACCGTCCAGACCTGTAATGAATTTGTCATGATAATCAAATCAGTATCCCTTTCCCACCTACATATACGGACCATGGAACCCCAATCAGCATAGTTAGATACCATGTTTTCGAGTTAGGTATTCAGAAAATTGAAGCTATTGTCTCATTCGGCTCGAGCATTGCACTTATCTACCAGCTGGAACCCGAATCCGCCGGAAAATCAATAAATCCCAAATCTACCGTACCCAGCAGCTCGGCGACCCTGACGGCGTCCAGCTCCTCGATGGGCGCAGTGAGACGGGAGACGACCGGATGGACTTGCTGCGACAGGTAGTACTGGAAGTCTGCAAGCGGAACGAATTAATACTTCTTTTATCTTAAGAGTAAAATATGAAAAAAATAAGATAGGGTTAAAGTTGCAAGGAGATATCTGTGAAAGTAGGGAACAGCTTTTCTCGTGTTTCACGATATCTATGTAGCAACCGCAAACATCAATCCAGGATTGTCATGATCCATTTGACTTTCTAACCACAAGTACACGATGACTCCCCAAACAGTAGGTCCCCTCTCGGTTTTCTCATGTTTCATGCTATCCAAGAAACAACCATAACTCACACGCCTCGATTTCACTCCTTTGCCACAGTCGTAATTCACTAATCAATCTTTTTTATTCACTCAGCAATCTGCAGGTTCTCTCGGTTTTCTCATGTTTCACACCATCAATGTAACAACCATAAACGTCTAGCGTGGATTCCCCTACCTCCTCTTTGCCATCCTAAACCCAATACCATCAAATCCACTCACCAATCTGCAGGTCCGCTCTCGGCTGTCTTATGTTTCGCAATATTAATATAACCACAACTCTCAGGCGCGGATCTTCCTTATTTTTCGCTTCCCAGTATTAAATTCATCCTCCCACACACCCTCTCTTGGTTTTCTGTTTCACGTTATCCGTGTAACAACCGTATTCCTTCAGTGTGAATGCCGCTCTTGCTTACACTCCCTCAACCACAAAAGAGTGCTATATTCACTCACTCAGTAATCTGCAGGCCCACTAAGTTTTCTCATGTTTCATGCTATCCATTTAACAACCATAAACGTCTATCGTGGATTCCATCCCCATTTTGTCATCCCAACCCCAATACCATCCCCCTTCACTTACCAATCTGCAGGTCCTCTCTCGCTTTCATCTCCTGCTTGTGGTAGGCGCGCTGCGTCGCCGACGCCGTCGTGCCGTCCTACGATTTGAAATTTAATATTGTGTAAATATCTTGCGAACCTACGTAAAATTCTTCTGAGCATCTATCATTTATTATGTTCATCTTCATCTGATACTTATCATACAAACATGGTACACCAATGCGCCGTGTAAATAGCTTCCTACACAATGCATCTCTATTTGATCACTCAAAAACATCCGAATGTTTTTCTACTCTCTTCCTTATCATATTGCTATAACCCCATCTCACCGTGCATATCGCATACTCGACAATATCTCCCTGCTTGTAGTTCTTCTGGCCGCTCTCGTTCATCCGCTTCGCGACCGCAGCGTGCGGCTGCTGCTGCACGTTCTCGTACTTGGACGGATCGCGGGTGAGCGACTGCAATTAAAATATTAATATTCCCATTTATTGAAGAATTATTTGAATCTCATCCCAGGTCCTGATATCTACACACGGTGAAACCCTCAAGTACTTGGTCTGATCACGAGCCAGCGACAGATATAATTTGATCTATTAACCGGATCCGTTCATTCCATCGCAATCACCAGTCAACGCTGTATTCTCTACTCACAGCGAAACCCGAGGTTTGCTTGTGAACCATTTCACATTGCTAATATCTTTGAGAGGTCTAAATTGTTGTCTAATCGGATCATATGTAATCGACATCATCACTTCGTCACTCGATATTTATCATACTAGTGATGAAACTCAACTCTTCCGCCTGCTTTCACCTTCCAAAATCTGCAGATAACAACAAAAAATTTATGGCATTCCCAACTTGAAGATTCTGCATAATATTTGGGGCTTAGTCTATTGAGAACTGCTCACTACGAACATGGGAAACCCCCATATTGTCCCAGAAATCCCACCTTGAAGATGCTGAACATATCCACATCGATGATGCCCGCATCGAGGTCCTCCTTCAACGTCGTCAGCAACTTATCGATTTGCTCGACGAGCTCCTCACGGGAGAGCGAAGGGTCGAGCATCACGTCCACGACGTCGGATCTGAGAAGACAATTACCTTGTTAATTATGTGTTTATTTTTTTGTAAAATAATGATTAATTATAAAAAAATACAATATTATCAACTAAACTAACCCAATCTTCTTCGCGAGCATCGACCAATCGCGTCGCACAATATCCAGGCCCTACAAAGATTATTTGCTTCTTACTGTAGCACAAATGTTCTTAGTTACAATACGAATATTTTTCTATTTCACAGAAACAGCTTTTTTAAAAATCAATTTACCAGATGGACTCCGGTTTCACTCTCACCTTGAGCTCCTTCTTCGGCTGCATTCCCGGCTTGGGCGGCATGATGAGCGCCGCGTACTTCTTCTTCTTCAGCAGCAGCATGCGCTGGAAAAATTCAGTGAGATGTATCCAACACAAAAATTCAACAACAAATTTGACCGAAGACACTAGGGTTAGGGATGGCAAAAAGTGTCTGAACCGACCAATCCCTTCTCGAGCCGAGAGTCAGGAATGAGTGGGAGAGAGAAATGATCTCTCGAAACTGAGATATTTTGGATTTTGGACACGTCACTAAATAATTTTGCTCTTTTATGGAATCGTGAAACATAAGCAAATGAAAAATTTCCCGTTGAACTACGATAGAATATCGTAATTCGGTGAAACGGTTGTGTTATTTGTGATGCAAAATGATATTGAAATTCTTAAAAATATTTTTCTGCTTTATCATAGTCGCCATTTTTAGTTGGGACACTTTAGTGTCTGAGACAATTTGGTGTCCCAAATTTGGGACAATTCATTGTCTGAGACTCAACCGATCCGAAAAGTTCGGAATGAAATTGTCTGAGACAATCCTTTGGACTATTTTTGCCATCCCTAACTAGGGTTCCGCAATTCGAGAGGCGCCTCTATTTCCTTTGTTCATTTTTGGCTTTGTTAAAATCTACTAATTCAATCAAAACCACATTCTAATTCTACACCGCCAGTAAGATTTGGAAGGGGGGAGAATGGAGAGGCGCCTCCCCTCTCCTCCTCACAAGAAAGGAGACAGGGAAAAGTAATATTAAAATCAAGAGAGGCGCCTCTTGTCTCCGATTAAAAATGGAGACACGAGTCTATCCTTTGTTCGATGTCTCCACAAATGTCTCACT
>LS486009.1:0-13643 GCA_900490705.1 Pristionchus arcanus
TCGAGTAGTTTGAGTGAATCTGCTTCTACAAATCAATCGATAATCTCTCTATCCCTTCCCTTCTCTCTCTCTCTCTCTCTCTCTCTCTCTCACCAGAATGGGAAGAAGCAGTAGTCATGGGAACTCCGATTGTAGAAGGAGTTGAAGCTGCGATGATCGAATCAACCATCTAAAGGGAATCAATTATGGATGAAGGGACAAATGAATTTACCTGAGTGATAACAGTGTTTCTCTTTTTAGGAATTAATTGTTTCACTCCTTCCATGAATAGATTTGATCCATGAGAGATGAACTTGCTGAATCAATCTCCCTTCTTTCTCCCTTTCCCTTTCCCTTCCCTTCTTCCTCTCACCTGAACATACTCTTACTTCCTCCTCCTGCTTCAGAAAGTGATGAATTCTCAAGGGAACGAGTTAGATCAGAGACACATCTGAAGGAGGGAATCAATCAATAGGAGAGAGAAGAGATTGAGTACTCACTTGATCTTCTCAATGAAATGAAGTGCACTTTCATCCAATTCCTTCTCTCTCACAACTTTCATAACTTCTTCTTTCTCCATTCGACCAAGGGAAGGATGACATAGGAGATAGATCACTGCTACCTGAATAAGGGAGAGTGATTAAAGGGAGATGCGCTCCTTCCTCACTCTCAATACATCATCTCCATTAGTGAGAGAGGCGATCTCATCCACAAGTGGTTTCTCTGTAACACATCTTCCATTTTCTCTTCATCTTCCTTCTCCTCACCTAATTGCCCTCTCTGCATCATCTTCTGTTCAATCTCAAATAATGAATCCAATCTTCTTTCCTTAATTGCCTCCAAAAGAGAAGTCGCCACTGTTGTGTGCTGCAATCATTCATTTTGCTAGATTATCATTAAATTGATTACATAATTTATCCACCGTAAGGTAAAACTCTTGCCACTCACTTGATCGATAAGTCTCTTTCTCTCCAATAACATTGGTAGACTGGTTACAGTACTTCCCAATTTACTGGTTGCATCAGTAAGGAATGATCCCATTGCAGCATCCATTTCTGTTCCTTCGCCCATTCCCTCAAGGAAGATAGATTCTTATTGATAATCAGAGGAATGATCAACTAACGAAGTTCTGTTTGAGTCTTTTGATCTCTTCTTCCTTTCCCTTATATTCTTCAACTTCCAATTGAATAGCTTCAGCCACAACAGGGAAGGCAGCTCCCTTGTGTCTCGACCACAATTCATCCCTTCCTGTATTCATCCATTCATTTATCTCCTTCCTTCCCCTTTATCTCTCACCTCCAGTAGATAGATCATACTCCTTCATCCTTCCATTTCCATCATTCATTCTCACTCGATTCTGCTCCAGTTCCTACAATAATCTCTCTCTTCCTTCCCTCTCCTCTTTCTCTCTCTCTCTCACCAAGACATCATGGACGAGTGCTTGATAACTCCATGTGTGATGGAGCATCGTTGTCAGATCGGCACTACGATCAGCGATTAGAAGGAGAGGTCTGAAAGAGAGAGAGAGAGAGAGATCACATAGGGGGATGGGAGGGGGGAGAGGGTACCTCGAGGAAGACAATTGACCACTTCTAATGGAATCAGCAACGAAGAGATTATTACGGGCATCTCGTAGATTATCACGAATCTTTGCTTCCACTCTCTGGAATCACTCCCTTCTCCCTCTCATAATCTCTCCCTTCCCTCTCACCATGGCAATTCCTTCAGCTGCATTTCCAGTTGGACATCTGATAATGGGGACAACTCCGAGAGTTGCACACACTGAGAAGAGACCATCGGCTATCGAATCGATTAGAGTAGCCATCTCTTCCTCTGCAATAGAAGATATATTAGAAGGGAGAGGGGGGGAGGGGAGTACCTGAAGTGGAAGGATCATTGATGATGTGATAGGGAGTGTTAGTGTTAGCATTGAAGGGACGAAGAACGAATAGATCATCTTCCAGAGAAATGAAGTTAAGGAATTGATCAACCACCTGTAATTATATCCAACAATTAATATTCAGATAAAATCTCATTTATAAGTTCTTTAGATTCGTTCGGTTAGGTAATTCTTTTGTCTTCATATCCACTAACCTTCTCAACCCTTTGAATGGTCGATCCTTGGTAGGCTGCTGCTGCCAATTTCTCCAATCTCACTCTATTAAGAGGAGAAATCGTATTGATGAAGAATGAACCATAGAGGGCAGACTTCAGATCCTCCTGAGATCACATTTATGATACTTCAATCAATGTCTCATCTCTACCGTACCTCAATCACTGCAACATTCTCATCAGTTGGTGATACGAAGTATACAGCTGGAACATCGGGGAGAGCTTCTCTCTTACGTTGCAGAAGACTGACAAATTTTTTTTCAGATATAATAAATGGTGTTGGCATCCTTTACGATCAGGTTCCTCACAAACGATGCAAGTTCTAATAGTGTACTCACAGATGAAGAGTGACTCCCAATTCTCTTAATTGTTTCACAGGAAGAAGTGGAGAGATGATCTCTTGTCCATACTTGTCCATCACCAGCACCTGTCATTCCCTCTCATCCATTCCATCCTTCCCTTCTTTTCTCTCTCTCATTCTCACCTTCCATACTGGTTCAGCAACAAGAGTATTCACTGCAGGTTGATTCAGATTGATCATTGCACGAAGAGCAGCTGAATGCAATCACATATCTTCCTCTCTCCATCCCCCCCCCCCTCTCCTTTCCTTCCCCTTCGACTAACCAATCTGCCTTCCTCGTAGTGTCTCCATTTTTGTCACTTCTTTCCCCTCTCCTTTCCTTCCCCTTCGACTAACCAATCTGCCTTCCTCGTAGTGTCTCCATTGTTGGCACTACTGTATCCATTCTACAACCAATTCATCTTTTCATCGTTCTCTTTCATCCAATATTCAGATATCGAGAGGCATTCAACCTCTACTCTGTATTCAGCATCTTCGTAAGATTCAGATCAAACTATTTTATCATAATATCATTTAGTTTCTGATCGATATGCTAATACAATTCAATGAGTCAGTCCTGGATGTTCACAAGCATACAACAATCTTGAATCGTATCAAACGAAGAAAGGAAGATAGGGATAAAAGTTGATTCAGGCTCTTCTTACTCATAGAAAAGAAGGAAGTGGAAGAGAACTGGGTACACTTAATTGACAAAGACACGTGTTAGGATTCAAAAGTACAATGGATACAGTGATAATTAATGTTACGGTAGGAAAGGGATACGGTATAAGGAACTGCACCAGGAAAATCGATACACTTCAGCAAGTCAATAGAGATTACGCAGCGGGAGGAAGAGATGGAGGCAGGGAGTGTATACAGACACGAAGGAAACTACGGTAATCGGGAGAAAATATCGATTGAAGAGAGAATGAGACAAGTATTGTAGCTGCCAGTGATATCACGTAAATGAGTATTACGCCGGAATTAGTTACAAAGTCTTCGAATACGAGTACTGAAGGAGGAAACTAATGGAGAGAACTAAAGAAATGCACAGAGGATAGGAAAGGACTAGATGGCTACGAAAGAAGAAGAAAGGAAGATACGGCACATTTGGAAGTAAAGAAAGAACGATGAATGGTAAGGCAAAAGGCAGAAATGAATGAGCTTAAGCGAGATATTGATATTCATCATGAGTATCTGTTCGAGTGAGATACATCTTCTCAATTAGATCCTCAATACTCTTCTTGATGAAGGGAATATCGGGAGAGAAACGAGTTCGAGTCTGCTCAATCACCTACAATACATTCAATCAATACGAATCATTCCAATCGTCTTCCCTATCGTATCCATCTGAATGACTCACCTCCTGTACGAGTGCAGCATGTCTGAGTACCTTCCTTGTCTTCATTATTCTCACGATGGCACATTCCATGTAGTACTTTCTGTCCTGATGCACTGTTGTGTTCACCTGCAATCCAGTTATCAGAGAGGCATTTCAACGAATCAGAAAAAAATATAAACATTATTTGATTAAATAACAAAAATAGTAATGATCATACATGCTCAGATTCCTTCTCCTGTTGTCGCTGCATCTGAGGAACCGAGACCTGAAGAGAGAAGAACATTTTACACTTTCAATTTATTTCCTTTTCCACTCACTCCTCTCCATCAACCAATTTCTTACCTTGAACTTGATCTTCTTATTGGTGATTCCCTTATTGAGAGTGAAGATACTGTCAGAGGGAAGCTGCTCAGTCACTGCCAACTGAAATGGCTTTCTTTTCAACGTGCTGAGTCACAAAAAGTAGCCTAGCAAGACACAGTTCATGTCTGTATTTCCTTCCCCCATTGTTTCTTCCCTCTTCTCACCTTCTTCTCCATTCCCAATAGTCCACTCTCCGTAAGTGCCTTCACATTCCTCTGCAACAATTCTCCCGTCAACTTCGTCTGCTCCTGTAATTCCATTGATTCCATCCCAGTCCCATCGCTCTTCATCTCTTACCTCAAGACTCTGGAGTGTCATTGAATCGGCCTCAGAGAAGCAATAGAGAAGTGCCATCTGATGCACACTCATCACTGCGATATACGGCTTGTCCGCGTACGTCAGTTTAACGTCCACTGAAATACGACATCAAGAATAAACTATTTAAATTACAATGATCATCCTAGAAATGTAACTGTAAAAAGTAAATTACCATTGGATAGATGCCACAACCAGGTGAGCTTCCTTCCATTGTGACTGCCCACATAGAAGGCCTGATATTAGAGTATTATTTATTTCATCCTCATACACCCCCCCCTGCCTCCCTGCTGTCTTCTAATGATTTACCTGGAATGCTTGTGCACTATCAGCCAACACAGAGGGAATGACGAACGATAGTTGAGGAGTGTTGCCCTGAGAAGAGAAGAGTACTGTAGGAATGATCATTTCATAGTACCGTACCTCATTATCATTATTCGTGGGAATTGGTGCAGTGGGAGTGGCTGCGATCGGCCATGCTCCTGCCTGAATAACAAACAAATTAATTGTAAAAAGGTGTCGAATAGCAGCGTATTGATGGCTGGGTGTCAACTTGTGAAGTTTATCTATTAAAAAACTGTGTGACAGTACCTGTAGTACGAAGGGAGTCATAGTGGGATTAGCCTTGATATTCTTCTCCAATAGATAATCCTTGAACCTCAAAAATAGACGTTTTATAAATATTTTCGAATGGAAGCGACATGCGATCAATGAATTGACTTACTTCGTTCCGAGATCCTTACTCAATCCAATATCAGTGAACATTCTGTTCAATTTCGAAGTGAACTCATATCCACATGCATTCTGTAAAACAACATAATTGATAATCGATCAACTAACTCTCTACCGTACCTTTAGCTTGGTGATCATCAATTCCTCTGCATCCATACTCACTGAGAGGGAGAGAATGAGTCGTTGAGACAACATCTTCTGATAGTACTGAAGAGAAGGAATTAATATGACATGGAGACTGTATTGATTAGATGGACGAACCTTTTGGAAGACGTCCTTATCTTCGATGTATCGGAATATGATAATAGCCTTAGAGAGACTCGATTCCATCTCAGGATCAGTGAATCCCTTCACTGATTTACGAAGGAGCAGATCAGTGTATCGAGCCAACTCAAATTAATCATTCAATTAATGGAAATGGATAATGTACAGTACCCTCTCAGACGCCTTGGGTGGGCCCTTCTTGTTGTCTTCGCGCACGTTGACCACTGCCTGAACAAGCAATATTAATTTGTTTCTTGATACCCCTTCCCTTCTTCTCTCCAATCTACAGTACCTGTAATGCCTTATCGAGAGCACCAGAGAATTCTGGATTCTGCATGAATACTTGATCCTTCATTGCTGCGTACTTTTCGTGCACCTACAAAAATAATTGCTCACTTCATAAAACATTTTCTATCTTATAATCTTGTGAAACAAATAAACTGACCGCGAGTACTCTCTCCACGAACTGTTGAGGAATTGTGTCTCCTTGGAGGGATCCCACCTCAAAGGAATTATGAAATTAGATTAGAATTCAGCCAAGGATTCGCCAGATTTTTCTGTTAGCTTGTCGAGAAAAAAAATTGATTTATAACGTCTGCATAAAATAAATGCTGATATACTTAAATGGACTAACCGCTTCATGTCCCTTCCTCTTCACATATTTCTCGAATTCAGCAACAAGAAGAGAAAGACCAGAAGGAAGAGGCTTCAGAAGAATGAACATATTACGAAGATCTACAATGATTCATTGAAGAAGGCTAAATAAGGTAAGAATAGACTAAGGGGCAATCATGAATCTATGATCACCTTCAGTCTTCTCATTCTCGATCATCTCTGGGGCGACTGCATGAAGTCTCTCCTTATGACGCTCGATCATCACCTACAATGTGTTCAATAATGAATAAGAATTTTAAAAATAAAAGGGAAAACAATTCTTGAATGTCAGACATACAGACATACAGGCTTTATAAAAATCATCGATAAATGATTTTTTTTAATTGTTGATGTTTTTTCATCGCAATTGGTCACATTTAAAAGACTTGGCATTCCTATTTCCCAAAATATCAAAAATGAAGGAAGGATAAAATACCTCTTGACAAATCTTGGTGCAAGGGATCAGAGTGATAGTGGGACAGAATCGATGAGTTCGCTTCTCCTCCTCTTCCAGTTTGCCAATCACCTAAAACGAAATTATCATTGATTATGTCCTTTAGATACCATAATCACTTCTTCTTCTCTCCTATTCACTGACCGTCCTCATATACTGACTGCAGTCCATTTTCTCAAGTAGTCGATCAGCCAATTGTCCGTAGAAAACCTTCGTATTATCGAGAAATTTATTCTCGAACGATTGCCTGCAAATATAAGGATAAATTGAATTAGAATTAGTCAAGGAAATGTGAAAACAGCTGCTTTAAATAAGTGATAAAAGTACCTGTAGAACTCAAAGTTGACCTTTGGTTTATCCTGAGGAATTATGGCGACGAAATCAGATCCAAAGCTTTCCTCCACCTACAATTAAAATTAAGATGAAGAGACTAGTCCATTGTTTCCACCTGTACGAATGATTGAATGACTCCAGATACAATTCCCGGATCTCCGACTGATTTTCCCTCTCGATCATCTGCAATTGCAGCGAGAAGAAGGGAAGTGAGAGATTGGAGAAGAGGACACATCACTCGACTACGCCAGATCTCGAGGGCCAACTGAAATTATATTTACTGTCTATGATTGGAAGGATATCACAAGATCGTTAGGACACTTATCCATGTGAGTCCATCAATTGAATATAAACAGACCGATCCAATCTCCTTCGTCTCTGGTTCCTGAATGTACATAGCGAAGTTCTGGTAATCGGGCATCGTATTCACTTCCGTTGTCTTGCGAGTCTTCGCGTACTGACGATTCAGATATCTGAAAAGCACATCCATATTTAGCTCCACTATTATATGACAGCAATTATCACATACACACAATTAACCGACCTGAATAGACTATGTACATATCTGGCTCCTGCATGGTAAACCTGCCATAGACGATGATACTCATTCAGCAGTTCAGCAGATGGAACGTCAGACAATTTCTAAATATGTCATGACTGAACCAACTAAGTCTCGTATCTAATTTTTGGTTGTTTCTATAAATTAACCAAAATGATAATGGTTACCTCGTACTGAGTTGTAGCATGTCTTTCCAATGCAGCCTTCACAGCAGCGTACAACTTATCAGTGAGAGGATCAGGAATAGCAACGCAGATCTCGTAGATATCACTCAAAAGCCCACATTCAGCAAACGTTTATAATTTCTTAGCATGCAATTTCGACACAAACTTAAATATGCTTACCCGAACATGAAATTCCATTCTTTGTTCGTAATCGGCTTCAGCATAATGATGTCGATTATGCTCGGCTCAAGACTACCCCACATCTGGAAAATAAACATTATCAAAAGTTTTTTTTTGTTTATTTTAGAAATAAATAATGCATAACCAATAAACTCACGGCGTCAAAGTCGATTGCTTTGGGACGAAGAGAATACATGGTATTTTTTTAATAAATGGTTGCCTGACAGGAAACTGAGCCTGCGGAACAATGGAAGGCTGGTGGTGGTGGGGGAGTGCGCCGAATGATCTGGTGTTTTCCGCGACTATTCCGCGTCCCTGTAAGAAATGGCATAACCAAACATAACACGTGTTCAAAATGTGAAATGGTGGAGTCATTTAAATGGCACGGCGGCAAGGTAAAGTGCGTGATTGAAGAAGCGACAAGTGAAAACAAGGTTACATGAAGGTCAAATTGAGAGATTTCACAAAATTACAGCATTCAAACAAATTAATATAATGTTATTAACCCGCATGAGATATCAGTACATCGCTTTTCGTGCGATTCTTGAGAATTTGAAAGTGAAACCCAACGTGAAAGTTCGAAAACTGGAAATGATGAGATTCCACGAAGGTTCCACTTTTCGCAGCTGCGAGATATTATACAGCACGGACGTTAAATGGCAGAAGTTTACATTCAAATATTTAGTTCCGATTGATCGCGATTTGATTTAAAATAATAGCATTAATTATAATTAATTTAGTTGATTTTCAAAGATATATTTAGCATATTTCGACATGTTCATAGTTCTCGAGAACTTTTGTTCTCTCAGGATCGGACGCACGTGGCGGAATGACGATTTCCCGGATGGGTTTTTGTACAATCGGAGCTTTCTCTCAATCGTGTAGAAAATAGCTGCTCCGAACGAATCTACAATTCATCGAATCAGTAAGTAGCTTCAATCCACACTTGGGTATGGTTCATCACATCATATAATCAGCGAGCGAGCTTATCAGCGAGCGTTCTTTTTCGGAGATCATTCCATATCCGAACAGTTTTACTATGCCGCAACATGTCGTTATACGAATTATATATAATTGCATTGCATGTATACCGTACTCGTGAACCAAGCTACTGAAGCGTGTATTTTAAAAAAAGTACCTCATATATAATTTTAAAGAGAGAGAGAGAAAAGCGTGAGAGAAATATCGAGTAACCTAGACCACTTCCCATGTCTGTCTCCTCCTACTGATCTACCATATTGATGTCAATGTTCATCTTTAGCTGTGTGAAAACAGTGCACTTAGTGTCCTTTCCGACTGTTTACTCCAATCGCCTCCAGTGTTCCGTCCTTCTCTTCTCTCTCTAGAGAGAGAATATTGCTTCTCTCTTTTACCAAGCACGGTATTCTTCCTTTACCTCCCTCCTTTCTACGTGCCTCCTTCGTTGTCTCACTTTAATATTAGTGTTTCTTGTCACATTCAGATGCAATTTCCTTCCTCTGATTCACTAGTTGCATTTTGTATCGATTCGAGTAGTAGCCTTTCGTCCATATATGTAATCGCCCTATCACTTCACTTTTGCCTCTCTGCTCTCATTTGAGCGGTTAGTTGTTCTCTTCTTGATCTGCACTATTTCTAGCAGCAATTTTCTTCCTGATCCATTCATCTCACAGTGTAAAGTAACCTTTCAATGTCAGGGGTCTCGGTCATTTTTCAAGTCCTTCTTTTCCATCTCAATGCTCTTGTCCGATTCCACTCTCTCTCGTCCCTTATCTCTTACTCCTCCCCTTCTCCTTCGAGTCTCCTTCGAGATAGCAATTGATAACCGATTCTCACCCACGTTCCCAACCCGAATATCATTGATTGCTCTTTCGAGAGAGATGACTATCTATCATGGACTCTATCATTCATGTATCTACTGTAGACTGCAGATCATTGTCTCATTCTACAATGTCTACCGCATCATATTGACAGCCTGATATTGTTATCTCCAACAGGGATGTAATGGTTGCATTGTATTCGCCGTACTCATTCATTCATTACTATGTACTCCGACATAAATCGCATGATTGTTTATCTTGGTATCACTATCTTGGTACTCTTATGTAGAATAGATGATCTTTGCCCTTTGAACTTTAGATGACCATCCTTATCTGTTTGGATACCACTTCACGTGAAAAGCGTTTCTCTCGATACTTTGTGGTCTCGATTTTTTCTCACTTCTCTCAATTTATCTATTGGTTAAGCGAGATATCACGTGAATGTGAGAGAGTTGTATTCAATCAATTGATATTGCTACTGTTACAGTAGTACTTTAATTGTAAATGTCAGGTGCAATGGCAGCTCCATTTTCATTCGTTCGTTCATTTCTCATACCTTCTACTCGTTCAACGATATCACTCACTCTCAGGTTAGTCGAACCCTTTTCTTTCTAAAGTGGGTTATAGTACGATGTCATTTTGATACTATATATTAATTGCAGAATGAGTCATGATCAGTTCCAAGCAAAAATTCCCTTGGGAACAACGGTGATCGATCAATTCCTTGGTCTGAAGCCCCATCCCACAAAATGCCAGGTACGATAACTGAATGAGTATACTCCATTGTAGTGTCTTCTGAGAGGGGATTACGGTAGGGTCCATTGGCACTCTCAGTGTAAGTCTCTTTCTCACGTGTCAGTGCTTCGTACCTTCTAATCCTTTCGGATTAAGGTGTTTTGAAAGTAATCCAAGGTCCATCGAAGGAGGGGGGGGGGGTGCTTATCTGTGATCTCTTATCACTCAGAGAACTTGAAATGACGCACTCATAGCTTACAAAAGTCGTTAACAGATAATGACTTTCCAAATCTGCGTAGACTACAAAGTATTTTTTAATGATTGTCGTAAAGGGAAGGCTGACAGTACTTCTCAAGAAGACATTGACTCATATTCAGGCTACATACATTTGGATCGATGGAACGGGTGAGAATCTACGATGCAAGACAAGAACAATGGATACTCCTCCCACTTCTATAGATCGTAAGTGATGACGAGATAGAATGATGATTGATCTTTGATCTCTATAGAATATCCCGTCTGGAATTACGATGGAAGTTCAACTGGACAAGCAGTTGGCAGAGATTCGGACACGTACCTCAGGGTTGATTCACAATGTCTATGATACGATGTGATCTTTGATCTTTGCAGGCAGTCTCTGATTATCCCGACCCGTTCCTTGGAGGAAAGAATCGTCTCGTTATGTGTGAAACACTGGACAAAGATATGAAGCCGACTGGTAGATGATAACTATAGAATAGGATTAGGGCAAGAGATCGAATATACAGCTACGAATCATCGTGCAAAGGCTAATGCAGTTATGAAGCAGATCGCCCATCATGATCCATGGTTCGGAATGGAACAGGTAATTAACAATCATTCATTGACCCACCGTACACCCTTCTTATTCAGGAGTACTTGCTACTAGACAGAGATGGATATCCTCTTGGATGGCCCAAGAATGGTTTCCCTGCTCCTCAAGGTATACTAGAGTGTAGTGTAGCTGCAGTGATCATTGATCTCTTTGAGGACCATATTACTGTGGAGTGGGAGCAAACAAAGTGGTAGGAAGAGAGCTAGTTGAGACTCACTACAGAGCATGTCTCCATGCTGGACTAAAGATCTTCGGAACTAATGCTGGTGAGAAGACGAGGAAGAAATGATTGATGAGAGATGAATTGCAGAAGTAACTCCTGCTCAATGGGAGTTCCAGATTGGATGTTGTGAGGGAATCTCAATGGGAGATGAATTATGGATGGCTCGTTTCCTTCTCCATAGAGTAGCCGAACAATTCGGAGTTATTGTTACATTCGATCCCAAGCCTGCAGTGAGTTCATTACCATAATCCACACAACAACACTGGTCGAACATTGATATTCGTCATCTTTCAGATTACGATGGGAGACTGGAATGGTGCTGGCTGCCACACAAACTTCTCCACTGCTGAAATGAGAGCACCCGGGGGATTGAAACATGTCGAAGCTGTTAGTTATTATTCAGAAATAGAAACATTAACGAATGGATATTTTGTCTAATCTATTAATTCTGTAGGCGGTGAAGAAACTGGAGCCAACACACGATGAACACATGAGAATGTACGATCCGAATGGAGGAAGAGATAATCTGAAGAGATTGACTGGAAGACACGAAACGAGTAGTGCTGATAAGTAAGTGGATGGGAAGAGAAGGAGAATACACTAATGATATTAAGATTCTCATGGGGAGTGGCTAATCGTGGTTGTTCCGTTCGTATCCCTCGATCTGTAGCTGAAGAAGGAAAGGTACCGTATCCCATCTACAGTAATCAGTCATAACTAATCGTTGTCCAGGGATACTTCGAAGATAGACGACCCTCATCTAACTGTGATCCTTATGCTGTTACGGGAATGATCGCCCAATCTTGCTTCCTATAAACCATATTCATCTACCGTATCCTACCCAGTTATCAATTGATCCAGTATAAATGGGAAGATCGGTCCCATTTCTCTCGTTTATCTGTTGTGATTATTGATTGATGGATGAGCATTGATTAGGAAGTGAACGAATCGTCGATCTCGAGTGACCCTTACACTAGTTCATTCCCGGACATTCAACCCCTTCCTTCTCTTCCTCTCCTGCCCCTCTTACCTCCCATATCACACTAGAATCTGCTAGTGATGTAATGTCCTCACGAATCAAGAATCGTCCTTCCTTCACTTTAACATTACTCGCTCTTATCAGGCAACTCGATAGGTATCTCTAACAATGAACAAACATGACTGCTAAATAAATGTATAGAGTATCTCACTTTAAATTATGGAAACCGTTTTCGTTTTGATAAAACTATCTAATATCTCATTTTCGCAGTACATACACTTCAGTATATACGAAGTTCACAAATGAAGTCTCTATCACTTCGTAATGGTATATCTTAGATACAGACGATTCTAAGAATACAATAAGGGGGTTTCTTTTATTTCCAGGTTGAATGAAATAGAAATGAATCTAGTAAAGTGACACCTGCCAGATGCTTTTCTGTTGAATCATCACACACATCTTTCTATTGTCCCCTCTCCCTCCCTCTTCTCTACGATTTCGAAATAACGTAAAAATACGCTGAAGAAACACAATAGGGACATGTTAACGTTAGTTATAACTCATCGTTGTACAGACGCATGATTTAGTGTTAATTGAAAGTGAAGGACATGGACGTATCAAATGTTATAGACGATATTGAGTTGAACAAGGTACATTTCAACAAATATGTCCATAAATGAACAGCAAACAAATATGCATCAATTAAGCTCATGAGCTCACTTACAAAATCCTACGGTAATGACAAAAAAAAATTAAAAATTGGTATTCCGATTTTGCAAAATTTTGGCTTTTCAATTTTCTCAGAAAATTATTTTCCCTGAGAGAAAAAAATAGCTCTCTTTTCTCTGGATTACAATTTTTTAGGGAAAAAACATATTTTTTTCAGAAATTTCATTTTCTCTCATTTGAATTTATCGTTCCGTCGGTCTTAAAAATTCCTCCTGGAATAGTTTGTTTCTTTATGACTTAAATAGAACATTTCGTTATTATCGGAACGGCCGGGAAAAAATTCATGACACGACGGTAACCCCGGCTGGTTCACTCGAGAGGTTTCATGCGTCGCGGTTACCGTAGCACGCGTCGCGTTTTTGACTACATTTGGGGTCAAGTTTTCAGACTGTTCTAAATACAATTTTGCAATTGGTTTCCGATTGTTCAGCGCTCCCGATTTAGTGAAAGCACTGCAAATTTAGCAGGAAAACAACGTAAGAGATGGAAATCAATGTGTTCGCTAGGTCAGATTGCCGTCGGACTCGACTCAAG
>LS486009.1:32783-50571 GCA_900490705.1 Pristionchus arcanus
GAATTTCGAATTTCTCGTGGACAGAATCGGGCGGAATAAATTGGATTAGTGAGAGTCGAATTCATTCTTCATTCTTCACTCGCAAAGCGACCGCGAGCGGCCTTCGGCCGCTCGTCTATTACAACTAGGGGAATTTCGATATTTTTTCGGCGACAAATCTCGGAGATTTTAATCCTATTAGAGAGAGTCGAACCCTCTCATTCTGGGTCGCGCGCCGCTTGCGGCGCTGCCTTCCGCAGGAACTAGCATTCGAAGAATGCTAGTATACCTATCTATAGCAAGAATGAGATCTCGTAATAATTGTATTCAGGGATACATGGCAATAGCGGATCATGCATTGACTGATGGATCTGGTCGTCATCATACTTGTTTCCTCCTTCCACTCGATCGATCGGCCCTTCCTTCAATGGAATCACTTATGGATGCTCTTGATCAAAGCAGTTACGAGGTACATTTATCCATTATTAATTAGTTGTATGCAGGAAATCATTTTTATTTCTAGATTCAATCTCAATTCGGCTGGCAAGAATTCTGGCAGTTCGAACCGGAGCCAATGGATGCTTCTCTCGGTAAAATTTCCTTTCCCAATCAGAAATTAATTTCTTCCTTTCAGCTCGTGCCAAATTCTCAGACACGATCAGAGATTGTGCAGGGGCTAAATGGTTCCTTCTGAGACAGACTGTGTCTCCCAGAGGTATATTCCAGTCATCTCATTCACAGTCAATTCATCTATCAATCCATTATTTTAGATGGAAGCTGTTCTGATTGCTATGACTTCTGTCTTCCTGATTGGGCCGTTGTGAGAAAAGTGAGCATTCTTCCTCCCATTTATCTCATCTTATTAATCCCATCAATGTTCATTCATCAGATCAAATACGAAACTGAATCAACTCTTGGTGTTCGTCGATTGAATTGTTTCCGTCTCTACGTTCCCGAATGGAGAGAATTCTCAATCAAAGTAAGCTCTTCCCTTTCTCTTCATCCTTCCATTTCATTTCATTCAGCCTGATGTATCTGGTGGTCATTGGACTTATCCTCTTCAATCTCAATCGACTCGAAGGGATTCAAATGGAGAATGGGCCAATTGGTTGCCTAGTTCAATGACTGATCAAGTTATGCTTACCAATGGAGCTTGATCCTCCCCTTCTCCTTTTCTCTTCTTCTTCTTCTCCGATCTCTGTTAGTGATTGTAGAGAGTATTCTCTTCCCTGTGAATATCATTCCTCAACATATTTCACTCCTCCTTTAATGGTGACTTCTCTGTACATGAGTGCTTTTTCGTTCTATTCTATCTGCAATCCCAATTGAACTCAGACTGAATAGGTATTTTCTGTCTACATTCTTTCCGTGTATTTCATACCTCCACACAAATTGCTTTCATACGTCTTCAAACGCTCAATAAACATAATATTAATCATCTCAGGATACAAATTCGAATTTTAAAAATCAAAATTTGTAAAATAATTCATAGCAAACGTCATCGCAAAACTTTATAAAACCCTTTTACAAATATGCATTAGCTAAAAAAATGATGTCATTGAATTGAAGTACGTGAGAGTGTCCATTTATTCGCTGAGTTCAAAGTGTTCGCCCTCTTTAGCTTAGTGAAAAGTATAAAATAGGCCGATCTCTTCTCTTTTAGTCAGTTCACTTCTCTTGCACTTCTCATTCAATCAATCCGTTTAGATAGATCGCAAAATTCCAAATGTATTGTTTCGCTCAGGAAAAAGGAAGCGTTATTCTTTCTTTCTTATGTATAATCTCTTCTGAATTTATTTCCTCTTTCGGCAGTTCAGAAATCAGTTCTAAAAAAATAATGACTAATTCTCACCGAGTGATGCTTTTCTGTCTCATCATCGGTAAATAGGTCATCAATCAACTTGGATTGAATGAGAAGGAGGAGAGAGGGGAGAGGAAAAGAGAAACAGTTGTTTTCAGTCCGAACTATCTACTCTAGAGTTCTTCCCTCTGAGTAGGCTGAATTCTTTCCCGCCCTCGCTTTTCTCTTTCACCCTTTCCTCTGTTCAATATTCCTAATTGTCAGGATGCGTTTCCTCATTCTTCTCTGTCTTCTCGTTATATCCGTCTATTCTATCGGAATTGGCCGAACTCAATCCTCTGGAGTCAAGGTATCAATCAATAGTTTTAACTCGAGTCTACTAACATAATTGATATCCTAATAATCCTTCAAATTGAAGGGTCGTCTCATGTGCAATGACAGACCGGCCATTGGAGTGAAAGTCAAGTTGTACGATGATGATAGAGGTTATTTGGCTCTGTACGGATATTGTGGCCCGTCAAGATTATTGTGGCCCGTCCAAAATTTTTGTGGCCCGTCCAGATTTTTGTGGCCCGTGAAATTTTTTGTGGCCCGTATAAATTTTTTTGTGGCCCGTCCAAATTTTTTGTGGCCCGTCCAATTTTTTTGTGGCCCGTCACCAAAAGTTCAGTTTCATCATTATTTCGATGAGTATGTCTGCGCAAGTTAATTTAAATTAATTTTCAAGTATCATGACGATGAAGAAGACCTGTAGATACCCTTCCACTTTTACTGGTATAATACTCAATGAACATTGATGATAAATGAATTCGGAAAAAAATGTTGAAACATATCACAGTCAAGAGTGAGTGGAAGGGTATCTACAGGTCTTCTTCATCGTCATGATACTTGAAAATTAATTTAAATTAACTTGCGCAGACATACTCATCGAAATAATGATGAAACTGAACTTTTGGTGACGGGCCACAAAAAATTGGACGGGCCACAAAAAATTTGGACGGGCCACAAAAAATTTATACGGGCCACAAAAATTTTCACGGGCCACAAAAATCTGGACGGGCCACAAAAATTTTGGACGGGCCACAATAATCTTGACGGGCCACAATAATCGTGACGGGCCACAATATCCGTACAGAGCCGGTTATTTTTCAATAGTTACTTATTTGTTGTTGTAGTTTAAATAAAAATCTCTCCCAGGAATCGATGCGGATGATCTGATGGCAGACGGAAAGACGAATTCAGATGGATACTTCGAACTGAAGGGATACACTTCAGAATTCACTCCCATCGATCCGAAGTTGAACATCTACCATGACTGTGAGGATGGAATCAAGGTATCCCATCATTCCTCCCTCATTGTAATAATTCTCTCATTCAGCCGTGTCAACGCAAGTTCACAATTCTCATTCCGGACAGTTACATCACTCAGGGTGAAACTCCTCGTAAGATCTATGATGCAGGACAGATTCAATTGGCTGGTGCCTTCCCTGGAGAATCCAGAGATTGTATCAATTAAAAGGAATCGAAAGAGATAAAGATAGTCGCTATTTTGTCCCTTCTTTCACTACAACATCACACTTTTGGTGTCTAATTGTTCTCTTCTATTTGAGATCTAATTGTCCATTCTAAAATGGAAGGGAAAGCTACAATTTCTTCGTGAGAATAGTGAGAATTCTCTCAAAGTGCAATGACGCACTTTTTGTTTCTTCTGCCAATTGAAATATGATAGGAATAAGAAGAAGCCAATTGAATGAAGAAATAAAGAATGGGGAATAATTGAGCATCCTAATCATGCGAATGCGAAGAGTGAAATGATGTGATTCCCACTTGAATCAGCTCGAGGATCAATTTTACAATACATCTGTAGATAGTATCATCTCCAATCCAACAGTTCTTCTACGGTTTCCGTTCCAACCTCTCATCATCACTCTTTTCCTCCCTTTTCCTCCTCTATAATCATTTCTGTCACAGGGGAATAAGTAATGATTATGGGCAAGACATCTTCTCTTTGCTTTTTCAAAAAGTCTCATCGTCGATTTGCAATGACGCAATGGGGATTTCCATTGCAGGAAGAGATACGATACACAACTACACGTGCGTTTTCTCACTATTTTCTTGAATACTAAAATGAACAGAGATTGGGATAAAGTAGAATGATCTCCGAGAGATTATTGACAGATACAAAACGAGAACGACTACACATTATAATGAGATCTATCTGATCTCTATACTACATTGACTACAATGAACTTTTTTGCTTCCACCACTCAACTACTAAAATGAATATTTCTCGACCCCCTGAGTTCTCAATAGAAAAAAAACCTGGAGTGTCTCTAAAAATTGAATGATAATAAGGTCGTTTCATGGATGTTCATCACATGGTCGATAGTCAATCAGTCAGTCAACACTCCCTCTTCGAATGGATCTCTCCTTCGGTCTTCTTCTCTTCTTCTCTTCTTATCAATCACACGTTTCAGGGGCAATCACACTGTTTACGAGGCACTTTCCCATAGGACAGAGACATGATTTCCGAGCGAGCCAACACAAATCCAAGTGGTCTATCGACTGTTCATAATCTTGACCTCTCTCTCCTTTTTCTTCTCGTTTCTCACTACTAAAAGAGGGCATAAGAATAAGAAAAAGAAGTTTATGATTCACACTTCATTGATTCGTCTGTCATCATCTTTTCTATTATGGGAATCATCTAGATATTCTCAGTAACTGAAAGCACTCATTACATCAATCTATTTATCACAACAGAGATTGTCGGTAATAACACTCATTTGTATGCATGAATACGAATTCACGACTACGGACCGTTTTATTTGCAGATTCAAATAACTTGGAACTCACTCGGAATAATCAAAGATGCACTCTTTTGAATGATCATGAGATGAGGGGGGAAGTCCATTATTCCCTCTTCATTCCTATCATAATACGTCACGACGGACACATTAGATGGATGTAGTCCCTCCTTCCTCTTCCCATTCACAGATTCTTGTTATGTGACGTGAATATTCTGAAATCCTTCCGTAGTCTTTCCCCTCTAATATTTGTTGCCATGTATGCATGCGACGTCAGATGGGAATAACTTCATCTTTTGCTGAGGTAGTCAAAATATAGAGAAGAAGAGATGAAAATGTCGAGTATCGAGACTGATAAGAGGAAGGTGATTATTATCGTGAGAGAAATGTCAATTACTTCCGGTCATCACGACTTCTTTCCTTCATTATCAGAATCATTCGTTTGTTTTCATAATCGTTCCTTGTTTATCAGTTCTTCTATTCTGCCTATCATCCTTTTATATCTCAGTGGTAGGTAGGAACCTAAAGTACCTCGTATATCACTCCTCTCGTCATTTTCCTTCCCTTCTTCATCTCAATTCTGCTTCCATGAGTGGGCGGAGTTTCATCTCAAAAGTGGGCGTGGCCACTCCGAATCTAGCCATTTTCTCTTAGCATCGTAAGAGGGAGCGATCCTTGTTCTAACTGGGTCAGTCCTTCCTTTTCTATCTCTTCTCCTAATTCACACTTTGACAAGGTTGTAAACAATATTGTCTTGTATCTTGAGTCTCTTTCTCTTCCAATTCCTTTAATTCCATCTTATTCTCGAACGATCTCTATCCCGTTTGTAATTGTCCACATAACTAGTCCACTTTCTCTCAATCCACTCTTCCTTTCTGGTCTCGACTCTTTATCATTTTCCTTCTCTCTTTCCCTCTCACTTCATTTCACTTTCCCTATCCGCTTTATCTATTTCATCGATCCATCAACTATCGAAACTTATGCTTTCTCTTTTCAATTCCTTCCTTTCAGATGCGCATTCTCTTATTGATTGGGATCGCTTCATTACAGTATACCATCGCAGCGCGTGAGTACTGTAGTAATACAATAGGGAACAAAGGGAGGAAAAGGGAAGGGGTGGCAGCTTACATCACTAACAGCTTTGCATCATCTAACACTTGGGAGGTGAAGGGATATTTCAGCCCCATTCCTTCTTTCTAATCGTCCTTCTTCCTTCTCTTCACGAATGAGGAATCTAGCGATGTCAATGGATAGAAGTGGATTGATGGATAGTATGATGGAAGGAGAGGAAAGTGCAAAAGGACGACCAGATATTCTGATGAGATCTCCATTAAAGATGGAAAGGATAGGAGGGAGACCTTCTACTGGTATGTCCAATGGGAATTCATTCTCAATGTGAACACTCTTCCTAATCTGCATCACTAACTCGTCTCTGCAACAACAATTCACTAATCCTTAGTTCATAAACCAGAGTGCTTATCACTAAGTTGATACAACTAACTCCGTTCTATCTCTCAATGGTTTCTCAATTCTTCATTTCTTCAGCCCTTGAATCTCAAGTGGATCTTGATGGAGATGGAGCTCTTTCTCTGGCTGAAGTTAAATATGCTGCCTTCGTACACCATGGTCTCTCTGGTTCCGTGGTGAAGCAGCTATTCGAAGAGGTACGACCTTTCACGAACGTCGTCTACCACAATTTTCGACTAGAGTTGGTCATGTGAGCTTCAAATTGTAGGCTACGAGTGTAGGTTGTGATTAGATGGTGTGGTGAAGGAAGAAACGTCGACTTGGTGTTGATTGTGTATCTTGAGGTGGATGGAGATCACGATGGATTCCTTACTCTAAAGGAGTTTGATAATATTCGACCACTCGTTCTTGCCAGAGCTGAGAATGCTGCTGGCCATTATATGAAGGTGAGGAGGAGGAACATCTTACATAGGAACATATAGGAATATGTTAGGGTAACATTTATAATCGATTTGAGATAGAGACTCTGTTTAATACCTGTTCAAAATTTGACTGTATTATACTTGGGACGTACTAACCTACGCGGATTAGACTATCGTTTGAGTAGGAGGAAGGGATAGATGAGATAGAGAAGATTAGATGAAGATTATGGAAGAGTAATCAAATCCATTCAGACAATCGATGAAGATGGAGATGGAAAGTTGTCATTGGATGAAGCTCAGAAATATATTCTGAAAGAATACGGAATTGGATCGAGAGATGTCGAGAGAGTATGGAAGGTAAACAATTATTTTTAGCCCGTTCAGAAAGTAGTGATTATGATATGGCCCCACTTAGTCTCTTCCCTCTGGGGTGATTCACTTCTTGAAATGGAATAAGTAAACAATGATTACCAGAGAGATAATTTATCAGACTCTCGTCAACTTCTTTACTCCAACTGGCAAATTGTAGTTTTCTGATTAGAATGGGCTAGAATACGAATGAATATCTCTTTCTCTCCTACCTCTACGTATTGCGAGGGAAGGAATAGGCTAGATCCTATTTCAAACCTCTTCAATCGAGACGTCATCTAATATAGAACTGAAAATGGCGCATTTAGTAAAGGGGTGAATATAATTAATTTCGAATATATGGCGTGGGTTGATTTCGAAAAATATGACGTATTTATTTCAGTTGGTATCTCCTTCAACGGAACAACCAATGGATGCAGCTCAATTCTCAAAACTAAGAAGAAGAATAAGAGGAATGACCATCAGATTGGCAAGACAGATTATGAAGGTTAGAAAATCACAGTAGAACATAATTGGAAAATAGACACACCATGGATATATTCCACAAAATAACCTATTTCTGAGAACTTCAACTCCGTAATTCTATCGTACTGTTTTGAGACAGCGGACTCGAATGAGGATGGACACATTTCATTGAGTGAAGCACAGGCCATCGCATTCGAACAGGTGGGTAACAACTTGGAAGGCATAATTCATCTAATCTCTTATCCCTCAGGAAGGAATCGGTGCTGAAGATGTCGCTGCGATGCTTGCCTCTGTTGATGATAATGAGGTTTGAGGAGTCGAGGAATTTCGACATTCGAAAATGAGTGCTCTTCTTTTTCATGGTAATCTGTTCAGGACGGCGAGTTGAATGCCCCTGAATTCGCTGATTTCGAGAGAATCGTAAGGGCAAAAGCAGTGGAGACGAGTAAGAGAGCACTGAAGGTACTGATAGACCAATGATCACTATCCATCCTTCTCTCTCTCTCTTTCTCTCAGGTTGTGGATGCTAATGGAGATGGAGCTCTTACTCTCGATGAAGCTAAGAGAATCGCATTCGAACACTACGGATTCGATGAAAGTGTTAGTAGACCTGCATATTTATAATTTATGCGCATTAGTTAGTTGAGTAGACTGTGTTGTATACAGTTTCGGAAATGATGGGATGAGGAATGCCTTCCCTATGTTCTTCCATATATTAAAGGTGGAGTAAGGGGAAATTTAAATGATCATGCTGACTGCATTCTTGTGTCGCATTCATTAGCCGTAGCAGAATTCCCTGCGTCCACCATTGCATTTCTCGCTCGATTCCTCAAAACCCGCCTTTAATTCTTCATCATTCAGGTTCTCGGTCCATTCTTCGCTCAGGCGGATGAGAATGAAGATGGACAATTGGATTCAGTTGAATTCGCTGGATTCAGAAGTGTAATCAGGAGTAAAGCAGTGAGGAATGCTGTTGAAGCTATGCCCGTACGTTCAATTCCATCCAACTAAAGAATATGAAAAACAAGCTCACATCCTTCCGGAATCTCTTTGGTCGGGATTGATAAAAGGTTCAATTCAATTATTTTTCGTCCATAATTTGGAGGAACGGGAAATTGGCTTTCCATATCTCGTGGCTAGTGGAATTCCATGCGATTTCCTTACGAGTCTCGAGGGATTGAGAAGGAAAAGAATAGGAACAGACAGTGACAACACAAAAGAGAATAAGAAACTGAATAAGGAAGAAGATTTCATTGTTGTTTTCAGTCTGTGGATACCGATGGAGATGGACTCATTTCACTCATGGAAGCTGAAGAGAAGGCTAAGAAGGTATGGGAGGGGGAAGTGGAGTTCACAATTTGAATGAAGACTGGGGATGAAGAGGCTGATCTTTAATTGTTAATAGTGGAAAAATACATCTTTTTTCAGGAGGACGACATGGAAGGACCTGAGACTCGAGCACTCTTCAATATCGCTGATCAGGTTAAAGTTACTGATCAGGTTGAATTCATTTTCATGCTTTTAGCATGAATTTGATTTTCATGCTTTTTATTTTCATGCATTTTCATTTTCATGCATTTTCATGGTTACTGATCAGGTTGAATTCATTTTCATGCTTTTAGAATAAATCGGGTAAATTGGACCGAGTGGAATTCGCTGATTTCATTCGTCTCGTTCGATTATCTGCTATCAAATTCGCCAATGATCACTTCAGAGTAAAAACGATTTTTTAAAGTGATTTCATAGTATCCTTTTCTAAGGAATTCGATGGAAATGGAGACGGTAAAGTGACAGTTGATGAATTATCCGAATTGATCACTGAGAAATATGGAATCCCCGAGGAAGAGACAATAAAGATGTTCCAGAAGGTCAGAGGAATCAATCCTCTTTCCCATTCTAATCGATACTCATTCAGGTTGACGTTGATCAAAGTGGTGATTTGATGCCTGCAGAAATTGTCGACTTCCGGTAATTTATTTGCTCTACTTATTATTCTAAATTGTATCTTTCAGTCATGAAATTCGTTCATTTGTTCGTGCAAAAGCAGCAGAACAAGGATTGACTTCTCCCTTTGTATGAAATTCCCTCCTTACGGATCGAATCACGATCTCATAATAATCATTCCCTCAATAGATCATTCCTCTCCCATCTGCCCAATCAGTCCATAATAAGCCATAGATACTCCGATGAATTGCCCTCCTTATCAGTGATACTGTGCATAATATTTCTTTGCATAATAAATGAATGCGTTATCTTCTCCTTCTTCTTCAGTAGTTCTATCCGTTGTGTTGTACCGTAGTCCTAGCACCCTTCACTGTCCCCGTGTGTCGTGTTGTGCACGCTAGTCGACGTTTCCCACTCCACACCACCATCTGTCCTTGTGAGTGTTCTTCACCTGCACGCATCTCATTTCAGCCCACTCTGATGCCTGAGGATACGGTAGTAAAGACGAATCGATCGAAGGAGATTCTGTTCGAGACAACTACAATGGAATCGACTACGGTAAGGTGCACTGTGTGTCTCCTCTGTTTACCTACCGTATCCTCGGTAGTGTGTGGTGCACTTTCCAGATTGGAGAAATGATTCCCGAAAGTGAACAAGAAGAATCTCGAATGATGGTGACCCTTCGTTCATTCAAACTTACTCCAGCAACTACCGTATCTCCCTCCACGTCTCACCACGAGAATACTGTAATTGGTTTATTGATTGATTCAAATTAATAGTGATTACCGTAGACTCCATTTGAAGAAGATGAGAAAGAGGAGACGACTGAACATTCCGAAGAGATGGTAATACTCTATTGGATAGTAACAGATGATCGAATCCATAATCTCTTCAGGAAACGACTCCGATATTTTCTTCAGTGATTGATGAAGTTAATGAACATCAAGTGAAGGTTATTCATATTTCATAATCCAATCCATAGACATCCTTTATTCAGTCAGAATCTCCTATTCCTCCTTACACAAAAGATGATAATGATTACGTTCCCGATACTCCCATTCATCTCGATCCTCAGGTATCCGCCACCATAAAAAAACTAATATAAAAATGAAGAAATATTTTCAAACTTAATTAATTATTGAGGACGAAGCGTTGGAAGAATTGGAAGCTGAAATCGATATTGAAAATCAACAGAAGAAAATAATCGATTTGAGAAGGAAAGAACAGCTAATGAAGGAAATGGAGAAGAGAAACTCATCAACTGAATCTCCGTTTGACCATGAAGGTTATTTATTGTGAGGGAAGATTGAATTGAATCACCCTTCAGAAGGATCTTCAACTCCTCCCGATCATACTTTTCCTTCTGAGAGTTTGATGATTGAAGAGGAAGAATTGAAGAAAACTGAAGAGAAAATGAAACAAGACAAAGGTAGATAAGAAAGGGAAATGAATAAGTGGTTATTTATTCATCCATCCAGCTCCTCCTTCTCTTCGCGTTTCTCTCACTTCTCAAATTCCCGAAGGTGAAATAGACGAAGAATCGACGACAACGAAGAAAATGTCATCTGAAGGAGAGAAAAGGGCAATCGATTCAATGGAAGATTCACTTGCGCGAATGGATTCCGCTGAATTGAGACTCGTTTAATAATAATAAAGTTATTTCCTCCATAGACAATTTTTCGTGTGATCCCTCTATTCTCTCAATAAATCATTGATTCCTTCCTGTTCAATAGATGGTCTCATCTCGATCGGAATAAGTGGGAAGAGGGCAGATTATAGGTTGTTCAATGGAGGGCAGAGACAATAGAGAGAGGGAGGAAGAAGAACTGCTATCCATGGGGATTATCTACTTGTGGACGATTCGTGTGCTTGAGGGGGATGAATATTGGCGCATCTATTGAATGGAGAGAGGATCAGAGGAGATCAGTGAGGGCATCTATGGTCATGTGATGGAGAAGAGAAGATGCCAACCATGTAATGGAAGATTATCGACTCTCCATTATTGCAAGAGGTAGATCACTCTTCGAGATCAATCTGAAATGGTCTGCAAAATGGATTAGGAACAAATGCAACTGTTCGTCTATCTCTCCTCACCTCAATATTGTCCTCATCTCTCTCCCTTTCCTTCCTCCTTTCTTCCCTCAGTCTCTTTTTTTCCTTTGCTCTCTTAATCCCCTCACCTTCTAATTAACAGCTTCCTCCTTCTCTCCATATTGGATCCTCTTCTTTCTCTTCCCGACAAAGTGAAGGGCGGTCATGGATACCCCGTATTAGAGGGAATATATTTCATGCCCCCGAAGGGAGATACTTCAGATCCAAGGAGGAATAAGGAGAGGGAAGAGTGTTATGATCTCTCTCCCTTCCTTCTAATGAAGAGTCAAGTGGATAAAATGAGGTGCTATTCCTTCTTTTTCCCTCACTCTTCGCCGCCCTTTTATCCATCTCCTTTCATATGTTAATTATCAGAAATCTTAGCCACTTTGACGGTCAATCTGTGATGGTGTAGAGACTACCGTATCTCCTTCCCTACCGTATTCCCTCCTCCATCAATCTCGAAGCACCATCAATAAATCCCGGAAATAGGGATGGTAAACCGTTGTTTTTGATGGATGAGATGAGATTGCAGGTGAGAGAGAAGAAGGAGGGGGATAATGATAGTTGTTGATGTATCCTGAGGGAGAGAATGATAGATGACGTAGAGAGAGACGAAGACAGCAACAGAATAATTAATTATTGCCATGGTGGTTAATTGACCATCGTGAGTCTCTCCATTGAACAGTCATGATTATGTGAAGTGGATTGAGACTCTCTCTCTTGACCTCATTGATTATTACTTGTTGAGACACTTCCAATCCAACTTATAGATGAGAAAGGAAGAATATCTACAAAGGACCATGAAGACAAAGGACTCTCTTTTTATAGATGCAATGGTCAGATATCGTCTTCACTCCACTTCACACTTCACATCTTTCATCAAAATCTGATAGATATGGATATTCTTCAAGCCCCTTCTTCCTTGTGAGTGCTACCCATTCGGAAGGTGTCTAAAGGAGAAGGCTATAAACGATATCCCGTTATTCGTTCGATGCCGACTGTCTCGAATAGAGGAAGAGGTAGTAACCATAATCTCTATTATTCCATCTACAAATAGGACTCTTCCCCTTTAGATCTCTCCCGCATGAAGGGAAGTCTAATGAATAGTGCTAACAACGGTCTACTGTAGAGATCGGATTAGTTCCCCCTACTACTCCCCCTTTTACACTTCCGATCTTATTGGCTTCATTCATCCACAATGACAATGAAGGTGTTGAGAGTCTCGAGTTTCTCTAGTTACGGTATCCTCAGATTACTGTAAGAGAGAGAGACAGATGCCTAGAGGGCAGAACAAAAGAAAGAGACGCCACAATAAACAGGCGTGAATTGAATCAATTTCCGGATGAATGAATAGAAATGAAAGCAGAATGCCGTGATTGACTGTCACTCTTTCTCTCTCTCTCGTTTTGCCTTCCCTTTCACAGTCATTCTCGCGGTAGATTAGCATAATGGGCGGTGAGTGAAAAGAGAGTGATCAATCACTGAGAAGGGGAAGGGAAGGGAAGGAGACCCCTTTAAGGACACCCCATGGATCGACGCTTCTCCCATGGACTCATGCTGAGATTTATGATGTCGGCATCTATTCATTACTCATCTCACCTTTAATCCTATTACGAGAGTGAAGTAGAGAAGAATGAGATCTTCTTCGTAATGAGTTCAGTGAGCATGGAGTATGAGTCCTTCTTTAAATAATATTATTATGTATTATTATATTTATATTATATTTGGGTCCCTAAAAATGTATTCAAATCAAACGAGAAGGATTTCGATTAAATGCGGGGGGGGGATTTTATATCTCTTTTTTGATTACCTTCTAAATAAATCAAATAATTGAGGACGAGTCGTACCTCATCTTGTGATCGTTCCATTCCATTATGACACATTTATCAAGACGTTCCATGGCATGACGTTCCAACCGGTTTTTCTTGCTTCGTTGAGAAAGTTCGGGCCAACTGTCTTGCGGAAGATATCGCTGGTCGTATAATCTCACTAATGTCTTACGGATAATCTTCACAAAATTCGAAGAAGAAGAACTCCATGACTTAATTTTTATTTGGATCCTAGTCAACATTTGGAGCCTAGTCAAAAAATTGTATTTGAAAGAAGATAGTTGAAGAAAGCTATTTTAGGTCGTTGATCGAGTCCGGAATAAGATAAGAATGGAAAGGAACACAATAACAAGAATAAATATTGAAGAATTAACAAATCTTCAATTTTTTTATATTTCAAAATACTAGATCAAGCAATACAAAACGGAGTCTTCAACATATTCCTACAGCGTAAAAAACATTAGAATGTGAAAGAACACTGTTGCAGATTACCTATCACTATTCTGATGAATTGATCCTTATCACTAATCACTCTTCAATTCCTCTCAATCATTCTTCCTCTTGACCCTTCCCCTTCCCGACTGTCACCTCCCCTCTCTCTATCCACAGTCCTACCCTCTAGCAGTCTGTCGCTAGTCTCTTCTTCCATTCTCTCCTACCGTATCCCCTCTCTCCTCCCTCAATGTCGTCTAAGTTCGTTTCTCATCATATCAAGAGTGAGGAGATCGTTCCAGCCAAGCATCGTATCAGAAGGATCAAAGCTAATGGACGGTAAGTTCATTCCTATCGTAAAATCTTCTCTATTATCTCTATCTTCTTTCTTCCAGTGAACGGCAAAGAATGCATGGTCTCAATCATGCTCTTGATAATCTTCGTCGATGTGTTCCCATCTCAGCTCAACATCAGAAACTTTCCAAGATCGAGACTCTCAAACTGGCCAGGTACCGTACTCCCTTGGATACAGTAGATGTAACTCAATCCACCATATGCGGTAACCCTTCCACACACCTGTATCTACTCATTGTCCTAGTAAACAATAGATAGTGTCTACAGTATCAGATATCAGTGTTGAGTGGTGCTTGAGTGTCATACCGTGTGTCATATCCATGATATGGGTGTGGTCCATGGGTAAATATCCATCCATAAACCAATCATCTTCTTCTCTCTCACACGTAATGACCCCAGTTGGCCTCTTCTTTTACGACTTTCATCAATCGACTGTAGATATTTCTAAGAGAGGTCTATAATTGTTCTTGCCACCTCTCTTCATTGCGCAATATCTGAATTAGCCTAGGTATCTCTTCTCATTAAGAGTCCATCCCCTCCCTCCCATCCTTAAATTTTTATAGATGTAACAAGAAATGTAAATGAGTGCATCTGTCAATAGATGAAATCCATCTGTCATTCATTTCTTAACTACTTTCCTCATCAGGAATTACATCAATGCTCTCAATCGTATTCTATCTACTCCTACTCCTCTTCCTCCTATTGAAGTTGCTCATCTTCTTGCTCCTGGAATGAGTCAGACTACAACTAATATGATCGCTACTCATTATCAGGTACTCTATCTTATCTCCATTCATAGATGATGTCTATCTTCTCCTTTCTATTTATCAATAAATTAATTCTATAGGTTCAACCACGTATGCTCATGCAGTACAATGAAGTTCGTCGTCAATCAGATTCAGCTCCTCCAATGGAATGTTCTACTCCTACTTATTGGCCAACTCCATCAATCAACAATGCCATTGGTTCACCTCCATCTCAATATCATCTTTATGAATACTCCAATACCCTTCCTCATCCCTCTTCCGATTCGTCATTTGATTCACCTCCCAATTCCACCAACTCTCATCATTACCAACAATACATTCCCAGTTAAATCATCATAGATACGAATTATTGTGAAACGGGTCTCTTACGTGTTCATTTTATATAATAATTTCTCTCATTGTTCCGCGTGCAGTGAAAGGATGAAGCGCTTCAACTAATATTGCGTTCAATTGCACCAATTACAGTCCACGAGTAGGGAGCGGGCACCTGCTCTGACACATGACAGATCGGCGGAATGCACGATTGGAGACAATTAGGCCCTTTCGCCCATCACCATACATATTAATCATTCATGTCATATTCTACAAACAACCAATGTTACGTAGGGCTGCAAGCAAATTTGACATAACATTTATAAACCACTAAAACAAAACAACAACAAACAACGTAAATTCGACTAACAGAATTTTGAATTACTTTGTAAATGGTACAGAGAAAGTGCAATGATAATTGCCAAAAACAAATTTTAAATGTTACAAGCTGTTTCACAGGATATTCACAAAAACATGAAATTATAAATTATCAAACGACTAAATATGCAGGCATGCAGAAAAATGGGCCGTTCATTGACGTCCTCTCTTCTGAAAGGTCAAATTTTAATGCTGTTTTCTTAAACCAATTTACCTTGCTGCTACGCAGTCCCACGTTGCCAGGTGTTTTCCTGACAGCCTTCGATGCCTTCAGAGCCTAAAGAATGTATTTTTCAAGAGATTAAATATTCCAAGGCTCCATATTCACGTAAATACTATTCTGAAAGCTTTACCTTTGACGGACTAGCACTCTTCTCCTTCGATTGGCGTGCTTTCTTGGGCGACATCGATTTCTGCGCCGATTGACGTTCTTCGGGCGATGAGGCAGAGATACGATCACCACTCTTGTCTTCAATCTGCATCTTCTGCGCCGCTTTTTCCAAGTCAGCAACAACGCCTCCTCCAGCCTTGGCCCTTTTCTTCAAATCTTTGGGAGTATCAGCGTCTTCACTGGTGGTTGGAATTGCATCGAATGTGTCATTCTGAAAGAAATGAATGAGCAACCAATAAAAAGCTTTTCCCAGGTACCAAATTGTTGTCCTTCGTAGGAGTCGTCTCATCGATAGTTGTGTCTCGTGAATCCATCCTAAAATATATTCTGTAAATGAAAAAACTCAAGTAAAAGGATACCGCAAGCTATTTTGAATTGCGCTCAGATCACCGGATATCAACTCTTCAAATTCGACAGGGTCCTCAATTAACACACTGGTAACCTCGAAGTGGCAACTGCAAACAACAAATGAGAATACTAATGTAGAGGTAGCTATTACGGAAATTTTTAAACATACGCATGATGATTCGCCGAAGAATCGCCGATAACGAGTTTCTGAGCATCGGGAGCGATGGAGTACGGTTCCGGGCGACGATTAAAACCACGTGCTTGGAAGCCCTTAGGAGTTTCTGTGCGAAATTTTTAAATTAGATTTCAATTAATTACAACAACTGACTATCATCATTATAGAGAATGTAGAATGTCCATTGGGCGCTGTCCGGAAGATCAGCCAATTTCTCCGTTATTTGATGCAAACGAATAAGAAGTTCTCGAGTTTGCTCTTTTAGAATCTCCTTTCCTTTGTAATTGATTTCCACACGGCCCAATTCATTGCTCCTAGAGAATATTTATGATTAATCATTTGGAATCACCAAAAACGTACGAGAGGGTGACTGAAGGAGAAACTTTGTCATCGCCGTATGTGATTCCCATCTTGTACACTTCGATGATCTCATCCGCTTTCTGGGAATCGAGATATAATAAGCGATTTAAAAAAATAAGAAAGAAAACCAAACCCGCTTCTCGTCGAATATATTGAGATGGAGCTCGCGGAAGTAACCTTTCTCAATCGTCTCGCACACTGCACGCAACTGATCAGCACATTCAAACGCTTCTGGGACCACAGTATTGAAGACGTAAAGCCGAAGATCTATATATGTAACATTGTCGCAACGATAAGAACACCCTTGTTATGACTTACTTTCACATCTCCTTTTCTTGAAGCAATTGCTGGGAAGCAAGTCACGCGATGAAATTATCTGAGAGAAAGCGACATAGAGAAGGCGCTTCATGAAAAGGGTTGAATCTTGAAAGGATTCTTGATCAGCAGGGAACGTCGCAGACCACTATAATGATAAAACTGAACAGATATCCACATAAAATCTAATTGTAAGGAAATGTTTGCACACAATGAAAATTTTATTGGAACTCACCGATCCGCTCGCTGTCTTCGTATGAGGCACGGCAGGAGGCATATTTAAGGCTAAAAGTATGCTACGTATAACAAACAACGGAGAGATATAAGAAAACAACAGATCGATAAAACATTCGGACGAGGAATGGAGGGGATCATGAAAAAAACACCCTGATATTCAGGGATCCATGCAGAACTCATTTATTTTGAATTTACGATTCGAAGATTCTACGGTATATTTCATCGAATCGAATTCGCGAGTTTGGTGTCCTGACGAGTTTGTATTTGTCCACTACATTTTACTTTTGATATTGCTCACATCGATGTATCGTCTATGCGGGTCTGCATTCTTTATCAGTTGGAGTTCAAATATGTTCGATATCTTAGAATTCTCTCCGTGGTAGAATACTGTAACGTTTGAGCAAACAACGGAGGGAGGGGAGCTCACTCTATTTCTCTTTTCACGTCTCTTATCGGACGCTGTCTAGTGCTCACACTGCTTGTTAGTCATCTTTCTCCTCTCTACTGATTTACTCGCAATTTGCTCATGTTTACAAATACTTTTT
>LS486009.1:52165-66185 GCA_900490705.1 Pristionchus arcanus
AAAATCGAGAGATTGACAGTTGTGAGAGGGAATGGACACGTTCCTGTGATGAGATCAGCTGTTTTCTCTTGGAATAGTCGATACTTTTCTCTTGGAGAGTCAGACAGGAGAGATGAATTCCCTCTCCTTGATGTTTTCCTTCCTTTGTCTGATCTCTCTCCTACCCTTTCACTCTTCTACTTTCTTCTTTTCCTTCTCATATCTTCCTCTGATCTCCCTTCCACATGTGCGTCAATTGGGAATCTCCATACAATCAATTATACACTCCCCTCTCTTAGCTGTTGATCGATTTTCTATGATCTCAACGTATTATATTTTTGTTAAATAGTTAGGCAATGTTCGAGCTGGATCTGATTGTGATTTGTGATGTATTTATCAATCTTGGTTGAACTAATTAGCTTCCTCCTTTCTCCACGCCCCCCCCCCCCCCTCTCGCTCTCTCTTCCGCGCACGTTGAATGGCCAGAAATGTTTGCAGAGCTCAACAGAATAGAGAGAGAGAGGTCTCCGTTGTTACTCATGTTCGGATTATGAGTTAGAGACTACTTCATTCAGGAAACTACCATTATCGATTGAGTCTACCAATTTCCATTGAATTTCTTTCGCTAGTTTCGCAATGTTCGTAGTTGAAGTGAGGGAGGGAGGGGGATTTTTTCATTCTGTTCAAACGATACGGCTGAATCATTGGAAGTAATCGGCTGAAGTATTGAATGAGAATGAGGAGTGGGCACATACAGTGCCATTCTCACTCTCAATTCATCTTCTACCATGTACTAGCCCTCATTCCCTTGTATTAGATCCCATTGATGAGTTGAGTTGAAGTCACGCGCATTCCATTGTGTTTTCTTCCCTCGACCACACCCTCAGAGTGAACAATGAGTAGAATAAATATTCGCACTTATCTCATCATTTGAAGGAACATTCGAATGAGATGCGTCGTGGATTCATATCTAGTCGAGATCGTGACGATAGAGGAGATTACTCATTCTCTGTCCGAATGGTCAGCCATTCTTTCTTGTACGACGCATATCTAGTCTGAGAAAGCTGAGCTTTTTAATAATTTGGTGTTGAATAGATGAGATAATAGCACTTACAGCAACGTGGATTCTCTCCTCCCAGAGAAAGACGACCTGAATTGGATAGAAATCCATACAGATTTTACGATGACTATGAAGGAAATGAACATGAAGGTACTGTACGGCAAATATGATATATCATAGATACTAATAGTTGAACATAATATTTAAATAGTATTGTATCACTGCAGGGAATATGGTGTATCGTTTATCATCCGATCGATTATTTGCTCCTACGAGAAGGATAGATCCTCCCAGTAGAATGGATATATCCATGCAAAGAGAACGCATGCGGTAAGATAATTACCATTGATTAATCTGCTGATATTGACATGAATGACATGGAATTTCGCAATTTACTATGAAAATTGTGTAGAATTAGTTTAGAAATGAATTTGAATTGCTTATTATGAAATATGTATGATAACTTTGTTTGATGGGATGGTAGAGGAAACCGGTTGGAAGTCACAAGGGAAGGACAATACAACCGGATGATTCTATGAACTTGTGCATCTCTCTTTCTCCCTTTCTCTACGTTCTCTCTATATTCCTCAATCTTCCTACTATCCTCACTAACTATCGTCTATCGTGCATTCTTATTCATCTATGCATCACTATTCTATCAATTATATTCAGTCTCCCTTAATATTTATGTTTTCATCACTTTCATCCTCGCTACAATCAGTGATGAGCACGGGTCAGATATTGGACCATACCCCCGATTTTTGCCCCGGGCTTAAATCCTGTAACCCCCGAATTCGGAAGCAAACCCCGCGATTTTCAACAGGTTTCTTGCCGAACCCCCGATTGTGTTCAATTGTCCGAGGATGGTGATCATTACTGGCTACAATGTTTGGATTTAATTTTTCAGTAGACCACTCGGCGCCCCCTCCTCCATTCCTATCAATCCTCCTTTCAGAGGATTATAAAACGAATAAATTGATTTAGTTAAGGGGTTTCTTTCCTTACACCGTGATAGAACAAAATGAGTGCCACCTTTTAGATCGGGTATTCATAAGAAGAAGGGAAGGGAGTTGGAGAAAGGATGAGCTAGTGAATGATCCAACCAGTTGAGAGGGGACATCCTCCTCCCTTCCCTCCTCCCTCTCCTCCTCTCTCCTCTTTCCTCACAATGTAATGCAGGTATTCTGAGTCATCATGTATTTCATCTGTATGGATGGTTTCTAGATCATCCCCCCCTTCTCTCATCCCATGAACCCTCCATTCTCCCGTTCTCTTTCCTCTCTTCACTCGTTCTCTTTCTACTCACAACAGCCCTCACTCTCTCTCTCTATTTCCAATGGTCTCTAATGGTTTCCGCTTCTCCGAACCTCTTCCTCTCTCTCTCTCTCCTCTCTCTCTCTCCTCTTCCTTCACTCTCTTGTTTGGTAACACTGAATCGTGCTCCCTTTCCCTCTTTCTCCTCACCCTCCCCTCCCCTCCCTTTCTTTCTTTCCTTATTTCTCTCTTCTCTCTTCAATTCATCTTCTATTTCTCTTGATGCCCTCTCTTCACTCTCACTATTTACTCGATAGAGAGGCCTCTCTCGCTTTTCCCCTCAATTCCTTTCACTTTCCCTTTCTGCTTTTTCTTGGTTTCGTGCACAAATTGTCATCAAATTCACGATAATGGACAAATTTGTCGTACAGTTTCAATGGTGGATTCACTTCTCCCTCATCCTTCCCCTTTTCCCTTCTCTTCCATTGTATTCCCCCTCTCAGTTTCGTCCATTTCTCTCTTTCTTCCCTTAAATCGGTCCTCCTCAGTCCATTTCACAACCTCTGCGAGTCTCTCTTCCTTCCATTCCTTCCCTTTTCTTCCCTTCACCCATTGTGTCTTTATGCATTCTCATTCTCGAACGACTTCCACTTGTATCAGATGGAGGGAGAGAGAGAGGGGTAATATACATGCACTTATGAGTAGTTCCAACATCTTCTCTATCGATTCGTTTCTCTAGTCTCGATTGTATTCATTGTTGTCCCATCTCCAATTCCATCTATTTGGCCTCTCACTCTTGCCAGTCACATTCATATATACCACGTACATGTGATTATGATATTCCTCTCGAAATATTCACTTTCCAATATTCATGATGATCAATGGTACTCCATTTCAGTACTCCTTCTCCTCCTCCTTCGAGAGAGAAGAAGATCCCCGTTCGAGTACTCGATTCTCCTCCTGCTTATGAACTCGTCAATTTAATCGACATCGAACAGAATAAAGACGGTCAGTGGCCTTTTATGATAAATTTGGATGTTTGTTAGTGACACGATTTTCCCGATTTTGTGATATTCCCGTAGTAATGTAATTTTTCCTTGTACGATTTGCAGATATTATTGATAAGCTGATTGATTGATTGTAGGTCGCTATCAGCAGGATTCAGACGGCGAGTGGTATAAAACTGAAGAACCGGAGAAAACGGTGCCTGCAAGAACAAGAAATAAGTGAGACACTTTTATTTAATTCCTTTTCCTAAATTCAAATACGTTATACATTTGATATTAATTAGATTGGAAAAATGAATGGACGTCGATGGCAAATTCGACCATTCCTCCAATTCTTTTTTTTTCAGGTCTCCGCCCCCTTCAAAAGAAAGAAACATACCTATTCGTATCATTGATACGCCAGCAAATGCAGTAGTTGGAGGAGGGAACAGGACCGAAGTAAACAACCAAGGTCATCTTCTTGTTCATTATCGTTGGATTAAAATGCTTTTGAATATGATAATATGGTAATACTCTGTTTATTGCATAATTTTCTTTTTCCAGGTCTCTATCGCAATTTCAACAAAGAATCGAATTGGAACCCGGGAGGTCCAGGAAAACCGCCTGCTACCAAACCGAGAACCAAGTGAGAATTGAATTGTTTATAGTGTTCACTTAATTAGCCTACTAAATGATTACATTTTTTGAATAATTAAGAGAGAAATGAATGATTGCGTCGTGATCATCAGATTCGACTTTGATCCTCGAGAGAATCGTCCATCCCATCCTCCTTCTTATCCTCCCTCGTATCATCAACCCAATCAATCGACGGACAGAGATCCGTCGCGTGGAATAGGAAGAACGAACGGAACGGAGAATTCCTTGAGACATGTTGAAGGTGAGGAAGATGGAGAATCTGGGGTCAAATACTTAGGTCATGAAACAAATTATGTGGAATAACATCAATAACATTCGACAAAATAATATCCATTACAAAAATTTGAAAGCTCTTGCGGTGGTTAGGTTTCGGGTTCAATTCCACTGTTCTTGTCGATCGGTGATATTCCTTTCTCTATTTTTTGTTCAAATTGTCCTAAAAAAATGTGGGTCCCGTCGAGATATTTGACCTCTGTGGAGGATGGAGAGTTACGTTTTTCGTTTTCAGAAGAAGATTGGAAGATGAATGCGAGTCATTCGAGACCGAATGGCGGAATAATTAGAGAAGAAGAGAAGGAGAAGAAGAAAGACAAGGAAAGATCAGCGTCCACTGTCCAGTGAGTTGCCTATCACGAGTTACATTTCAATCTATTTAATATCACAAATTATTTGTCATGCATATAAGTCTATCAGTAGAATAGTGATAATTGATTGCAGATTGGACGCATTTCATGGATGGGCAGCAGGGGATCGATGTCAATGGACAAATGATGGAAAGACGAGTGAAGCGACTGTGAGATGGATTGGAAGACTAAGAGGACACAACAGTGTATATGCAGGACTAGAATTTGTTAGTTTACTCTTCTTATTCCCTCCAGCGATATAGATCTAATAATGAACAAATGTTAATCCAGGATGAACCAGTGGGACAAGGAACGGGAATGTACCAAGGAAAGGAATTATTCAATACTCCTGTCAATCATGCAGGTATCATTAAATTTGGATTAATGTATAGATACTATAGCAATACTTATGACATGGACTGGTTTAATGTAGTTATCTTGCAGGTTTCGTGATGATTGCGACGATTTCTCCATTACTAATTCCCATCTCATCCTATGCACATCCATCCACATTCCAGACTCAGAATCAAGCTAGAGATAGGCAAGATAGACAGAAGGAGAATGGAATGAGAAAGGATGGTCAGTTGATAATAACGAACTAGCACTTTTTTTTAATCTTCGTCTTCATCTTCAACATTCATCCAACTTTTTAAAATCAATTTTGATGAATGCCCAAAAAATTGTTTGTAAATTATCACCCTGAGAATTAATAACAATTGATTGCAGACGCATCGCATGGTTTCCATAAATCGTATCCAGTTGAGGATAAAGTACGCAATGTCAGTCCACCAAGAGGTATTCATCTTTTTTATTTCTTATTCGCATATGTTCATTTATTCAATCAAATTTTCTTTGCATTCAGACGTAGCAATCTCTGGTCAAGGTGCGATAGTCCCTCCGAGATATGATAACGCCCCTTCCACTTCCAGTATGTTAATATAACTACTCGATATTTTTCTCTTTCTGTCTTAATCTTAAATAATGAATAATGTTCTCTATATCAGATGGATCATCAGCCCGTCATCGACCTCTTCCTCCTCCTCCTTCTTACGATGCAGGTAAAACCCAGTGATTTAATATCTCCTTTGATTCGACTAGGGTCGAGAGAGAATACTGTAGATCATGAATATATTTGAGTACCTCTTCGTCCCTCTCCTCCTTCTGTTCCTCCTCGACCTGCAATGCTCCCAGAAGACTATATGATCGAGAGTTTCGACATCGGTACGTCATCACACATTTTACCTTTTTACCCATTTGTTTTCTTTCTTGAATATTTTTTTTTTCGAATATGGTCTATAACAAATGATGTATTTTCATTAGATTCGTGCGTTGATGTGTGCTACAAAGGGTGTGTTCGATCTGGAGTAGTGAGATGGAAAGGAGATGCATTCAATGATGAAGAGAGAAGACTTGAGACAAGTGTCATCGTCGAATTGGTATACACTCATTTATTTTGATTTTTTTATCATTTGACAAAACGACTGCACGACATACATGAAAAAGTTATGTGTCAAAATCCTACGAAAGCGTGGTATGTTTATGAAAAAGACCTTGGAAACCGACTAATTCTATGAAAGCGGGTGGTGTTTGCAATTCGTAGGTTACATGCCTTGTTCACGGAAACATCGAAAGCGGGTTATGTTTTCGAATTACAGGTAGTTTTCGACTAGCTTTTTCATGTATGCTGCACGAATTTTGAAGTGAATGAGGGAGGGATATTACAGGAGACATCAGAGGCCCCTCCCGATGGATGGAAACAATCTATGGAAGCAGGAATCTCCGGGGTCGATCACACTCTCAGTACAGTATTAGTACCTCTCCATGCTGTAAGGCGAGACAGAAGGTGAGTACAATGCAATTATTGATTAATGTGCAGAGGAAACACTTCCAAGAGGAGTTAGAGGGGTTTTGGAATAATGATGTGCTTGTCAGATTCGCGAAAGATTCGTCTCCTTTGATTGGCAATGGAAGTAGTATGAATGGATATGGAGGAGAAGGGAGAGGTTAGGAGAGAAAGGAAGGGGTTCATGAACTAATACTATATTCCAGGTCAAGACTTCGGTTCAATTGATTCTGGAATTGAGATATCGAAGAGAGAACCATGGGGAGGAACAGAAGAATTGATTGGACGAATGAAGGGAATTCAGGTATATATTACTACCTAGATTATCGTATAGGCTCTCTGTAAATGGAGACGATTTTTGTTTGACTGAATAAATAACAGGGTCATCGAAACTCGTGCTACCTTGATTCTATGCTCTACACTCTCTTCGTTCAATGCTCCGCATTCGATAGGTAAACGATTGTTAATCTCTAAATGGTGGATTGAGCGTTATAAATGGATTTAATTTAGTATTCTAACTCGTCGTAAATTGGATGGAGATGTCAAAGAGTATGATGAACTTGTGAGGATTCTCTCTACTGAGATTGTATGGCCGTTGAGAAGGTTTGTCATTCTACCCCCTTCTATGAAATATCTTAATCATTTCAACCTTTAGATTCCATTACGTTCGTGCTGATCATGTGATGAAGTTTAGAAAGGAATTAGAAAAGGCAATGCCAAATATCAAGGTGATAAATTGGAATGGACGGGAGTAGAAGGAAGAATTAATGAATTGAAGGGATTGACGAGTGAAGAGAAAGATCCAGAGGAGATTCTCTCCGCCTTATTCAAAGATGTCTTCAAAACTAACCCCTATCTCAATCTAATGCGAGTTGTACATCTGTGTTTCAATCCCTGTCAATTCTCATGTTCAGTAATTCTAAGACGGGAAAGGTTGAATCGACATGGTTATATCATGTGGTCGTCGATGCGGGAGAGTGGCAAGTAAGGTTATTTACATTGTTTATCAATTCATCGTTATCACATTTAACACGTACTCATTTCGTATATTGCAGGGGAATATTGCTAGTTCTCAACATCTTCTCGAAAGAAGTTTGAGGAAGGATCTTACCAAATTGTCAGAGTGTCCCCAGGTATCATAGGGGGAAAAGAGGAAGATAGGGCCCATTGAATATCTAGAACGAGTATTTAAGGTGTTTATCATGCAACTTCCTCGATATGGCGTCACTAAACTATTCGATAAGATTGTTCCTCTCGAGAAGATCGATCTAACTCCATTCATCAATAATAGTGAGTCCCTTCCCTTCCTCTCTCTCTCTCTCTCGCTTCTCATCTCCAATCAATCTATTCTTCTCTTCCAGCTGTGTTCGCATGTGCTCAATGTCAGAAGAATCCAGCTGAATTGTACTGTCATGAATGTTTCCTCACTAAAGAAGCACTTTATGGAGAGGTGAGTAAAAGGAGCAATTGATTGAACAATGAATAGGGAACGGATTTGATGCGAAATAGTTGAATATTTCCCTTTTTAGGTGACGTTCTGTGCTGAATGCTTCCGATCAGTTCATTCGAGAGAGGGATTGATAGACCATGCAGATCGACCCATTCCCCCACCAAGTCGACCATCCAAGAAAATGGTAAGTATCGTATATTGATGGGAACGGGGATGGGATACTGTAATAAACAAGTAATTTGAACGAGTTTCTTTTTCAGACTCGTTACACCTTCACTCTCGCTGGAGTATTGGCCATCGAGACATCTCACTATGTATCATTCGTGAGGAGTTCACAAGGCAAGTAGAATCAAGAAGAGCAAAGAATAGGGATAATTTGGATATTCCGCCAGTAATCTATTCAATGCAATCTGCAATTGAAAATATTTGACAATATTTAGGCCGATGGTTGTTCTTCGATTCGATGGCAGACAGAGAGGGACTACAGAATGGATTCAATATTCCACAGGTATCAAAAAAGAGAATGGGAAAACTTTACTTTATTTCATCTCTCTTTTTCTTTGTTTTTCTTTCCTGTAACGTATTAATCTCGATTTATATGATATCTGCATGATTGTAGGTGCGTGAGTGTGAACGAGTTGGTCCATGGTTGTCACTCAATGGATATCAACGGCTTCGTTCATCTCCTTCTTCTCTTCCTCATGATGATCCACTCGTTAATCGACTTCTATCTGATCCATACATTTGTATTTACACTGCCGATCAGGTTTGGTTTTTTTTTAATATTAGAGAGAAACTTCCGATAAGTGTCATTTATTTGACCTTCAATCATGGTATTGAGAAGGATATATTTCTCTTTCAGCCAACAGTGACATCTTCGAATGCGACGACGTCGTTACTGTCCAAACTTACGAAGCTAAAGATTTAAACTCAAGAATTATTTATATTGAGTCAAAGAGTATAATTAGCAACTAAGTGCATAATAGCCATAGGCTGCTCCGTTTCTCTCTTTCGTTGTTGTGTTAATTTTGTACAGAGTATTGATCCATCCTGATCATAGATTCTTCCTCGTAGGCTTAGCTAATCCATTTATTCCCTTTATTTCAACCTTCGGATATTCGTATTCCTTGCTACGTGAGTTTCATTAATACGGTTAGAATCGAGTGCTTAGAAGATGGGAAACCATTGTTCGTTCACTGTATCACTTCTTCTTTTCCACTTGTTTTGTTAGAAGATTCTCCTAATGTTAACAATCTGCTCTCCCCCGTAATTCAGTCTCCTTCTACGGGCTCATTCGTGTACTAAATCGTGTCTCTTCTCTATTACAAGGATAAAGCTTCTCTTGATACCGCCCTGCTTATTGACAAATACATATTCATTTCACTAATAATTGTCAACAATGGATCATTTTGAATTGATTGAATGATCATCTTTGGCCCTCACTCTTTTCCTCTTCCTCATTCCTCATCCCTTTCCTTCTTGATGGTGGTTGAACAGACGGATGCTTCTCAACCAGGCAGAATCGCAGCTGGTAAATCATTGTTATCGTCCTCGGTTCTATCCATCTGTGATCATCTACAGAAACACCACCGAAGAAAGATGAGAAGATAGATACTGGTACAATTCTACTCAAGAGATTCGAAGTATTGGGTGCACTTGGAAAGGGAGGATTCGGTCAAATATACAGGTATCTCTATAGTCAAGTCAGAGTACTGTACCTTATCTGCAGTGTAAAAGACTTGGAGAATGGAAAGGAATACGCATTAAAATGGCAAGCAAAAGATGGACGGAGAATCAAATTGGAGATGACTGTGTTACTAAGATTGAGAGGAAGGGTAGAAGAATGAATAAAGAAAAGGGGGAGAAATGATTACTTTAGAGACACATTCCAATGATAATTGCAAGTGGAACTCACAAGGATCACGGATTCATTATCATTCAAACACTCGGGAAGAATCTATCTGAGGTATCCAGTTAGGGTTACGGTAGTGAAGAATGAGTGAATAGATTCGGAGAGATATGCCTCAACGAAGATTATCCGATGGTACTGTATATCGAGTGGCTGAGCAGGTAAGAAGACACGAAAGATATCAATTGAATAATTGAGAGAATTGAAGATGTTGCGAGCATTGAAAGATGTGCATGATATGGGATATCTTCATAGAGATGTAAAACCAGAGAATATGTGTATAGGAGTGAAAGATCTCACTAGAATATATCTCATCGACTTTGGTGAGAGAGAAAGATTACAAATACGTAAAGATTGGTAAATTAGGAATGGCGAGGCAGTTCACTACCAATTCGGGAAGAGTGAGAAAACCAAGAAACATCGTTGGCTTCAGAGGAACTCCGAGATATGTAGCCAAACAGGTTGAAGAGATTACTCTCGCGAATGAGAGTTACCGTAATCCACAGGTTCATCTACAAGAAGAACAAGGTCCTGGTGGAGATCTCGTGTCACTTGTATATTCATTGGTATGAGAACAGACTGAATTGATTGAGGAGCGATGTTAAGATCGAACTGCACACTGGAACTCTTCCATGGACAAAGATTGCTGCTACTGACCACGAAGAATTGAAGAAAAAAAAAGAAAGTATAACACTTGAAAAACTATGCGAGAAGATGGCTAAACCATTGTTGGATATGGCTACGGTTTGTCTCTTTTGTATACGAAGTATCTACATACTCAGATAATCTCAGAGTATCTGGAATCTGGACTATGATGACTTCCCTGATTATGAATACTTGATCGACAAAGCCAAACAATGCTTATGGCCGGGATTTGATCCCAATGAATTATTCGACTGGGAATATCGAGAGTGAGTGCTTGAATGTTCTTTTAATCAGTTCAAATATTTTTAGGGCTGAGAAACTTGTGCATGAGCGCAACATGAAGAATCCTCAAGACCCGTGTCGAACTGTTCGAATTCCACCTCTCATTGTAGACCCAACGAAAGTTCACATTCAAAACAAGAATGTACCGGTCACGAATCTTCTCATCAACAACGTCGATCTCAAATACGCATTTCGGATCAATACCTCCCACGCAGATTACCATTGCAAACCGCACTATGGATTCATCGGACCAAGAGAGCAAGTCAAACTGGTTATCACAGCACAGAAGAGTACTTCTGCATCAAGACACGACTCGACGTGTGATTCAACTGTTGCCGAGGGATTTCACATTTACTACTGTATTGTCCCTCCAGGAAAAGAACACTTGGATCCTCGAGAAGTGGTCAGAAAGGACCCGAGGAAGGCGAAGGTTAATCTCCCCTTGACCATGGCGTGAAAATCCTACTCGCTTAACAAATTTCAAATAAAACATCTGGCATTGATGCTTGTGAAACACATTACCATTTTAATACCATTTCTAAAATGTTCATGACAGTTTTCATTTTTTTCTTATTTATAAAAAGTTAGTTTGCGGTTCAAAATTTTGAAGCAAATAAAGTTAGTTCTCGATTGACTATGAAGCGCATACTGTATGACTTAAATTCCCGCCTGCGTGTAATGATACTCAGTCTCAGTCTCACATTTTATATTTTCCGTATTTTTCTTTTTTTGTTCCTTTTTTCGTCGATATTTGTCCGTTTTGCTGCTGTTAACGTGTTTTATCGATTGGATCTCGTATAGGCCAATTTGTTCTGCTCATGGCGTAACATTATTATTGCGATTCTCATATTTTTTTTTCGAAAAATTGGATTCATAAGCTTGTATTTTGAGAAATTCTTCGATGTTTTTGAGATGTATGCTCTTGTTTCTCTGTATACTATCGTATCCTTATATTTCGCAGTTGATTATTATATTCTAGCAGAAACTTCGGTCACCATGGTTCGCATGAGCGTACTCGCCGATGCTCTTAAGACCATCAACAATGCCGAGAAGCGCGGAAAGCGCCAGGTCCTCATCCGCCCTTGCTCCAAGGTACGTGATCTTTTACTTATGTAGCTATGTAGGAAGAGACTGTACTTATTAGCTCGCTGATTTGTCGCTCAGTTAATATAATACCAGTGAATGCCAGCCGAAATAGGTGAGGAACTTTTTTTTATATGTGATGTATATCCATGGGAACTTCTATAGAAGCCAAATTTGCAGTCTGATCTCCATTATGATGGTAATAAGGCTATGCTCAGTGCTTTGTAAACAATCTGGATAAGGATGACTTTCGGACTGTTTAGACTCCAACGCATGTTCAGTAGGACAGTAGAATCTCAAGAATCTCTTCAGTAGATTCTCAACAGGGCCCGCGTTGTATAGAAATGCATCTAAATCACTCGTTGCCTTAGATATCAGATCCTCTTCATGGTCATGTGTCAAACATAAACCAAGACTAGTATGAATCTTTGTTTGTGAAGTCAGCTAATTGAACGAAAAAACGATCGTTTTATTATTTGTTTTTGCTGAATTTTAGCAATTTAAAAATCTTTGTTTAGTTCGTTCTTCACGATATTTTCTAGCCTGGTTCATGCAGAACTAGATGATATGGTGCAATTTTGCGGTATATGCGCTATTGCCTATCTAGAATATTTCTTAAACCTAGGCGAATGCTATAAAGCAGCGTATATGCCGACTTAAAAAAAAATATTTCTCCTTGCTGGGAGGTGTCGAGATCAAGCGAGCTTGTGCAAAAAATCTGAATTTATTATTTTAAAAAATTCTTCTACTGATTCATTTATTTTCAGGTCATCGTCCGTTTCCTGACCGTGATGATGAAGCACGGTTACATCGGTGAGTTCGAAATCGTCGACGACCACCGCGCCGGCAAGATTGTCGTCAACCTCACCGGACGTCTCAACAAGTGCTCCGTCGTCTCTCCCCGACTGGACATCCAGCTTAGAGACCTCGAGAAGTACACGACTCACCTTCTCCCCTCTCGTCAGTTCGGATACATCGTCCTGACCACCTCTGGAGGAATCATGGACCACGAGGAGGCAAGACGCAGACATCTCGGAGGAAAGATCCTTGGGTTCTTCTTCTAAGTTATCTGATTGTTGATTTGTTCGCCAGATAAATTGTTACGAGCTACAAATATCTTATTTATGAGGGACACATCAATGTTCAATGAACGTGCAATATATTTATAATGTAGTAGTGCGGGGAAGAACATGTATATTGTCTCAGATGTCTCGAATAATCGTACTTGTCGATATGGATTGCTTTTATGCACAAGTGGAACAAAGAGATAAGCCAAGTCTTTGGGGGAAACCAGTCGGAGTTTTGCAATACTCAGCTAATGGGCAATCCGGGTACGCAGTGCAGTTCAGCAGGCTTGTTATGATCATTTTTTGAAGTATGATCGCAGTTTCTTACGAAGCTCGTCCGTTCGGCGTGAAGAGGGGTATGACTGCTAAGCAGTGCAAAGAACTTTGTCCTGACGTGAGAATTTGAGCAAATGCCAAAAACAAGTTTACTTCATAGATCGAAATTTGTCTGGTTCCTCAAGGAGAGTATGCAGACAAGGCAGATATTCAAAAGTATCGAGATGCTTCAGCTGAGGTGAATAATGTAACTGATCGCACTCATTGATAGCTATCATTTCGTAGGTATTCGCAGTGCTTGGATCAATCGATTCCCGTATCATATTGGAGAAGGCAAGTGTCGATGAAGCATTCCTCGATTGTACTGCATATGTTGAGAGTAAAGTTGGAGGAGTAAGAGAAGAGACTATTCAAAGGGTGAGACAAACGATTGGGATTGAGTCGTAGAAGAGAAGGGATTCCAGTTACTCGATCCGGCCTGTCTTCCCACTTCTTTCATAGTGGATGGTAAAGAGGAAGAGAAAGATGGTTATGAAACAGAAGGTAAGGCATCTGAATAATTATGATGCGATTATACTCATCGGGACTCCATGTACAGATGAAGAAGAGACTCTGGATGAAGAGACTCGACAGAAGAGGAAGAATGAAAGAACTGAGATAAGAAGAAAGAGAAAGATAGAAGAGTTCATGGAAAAGTGCAGATATGATGATGAATGTGTGAGTTCCCTCTCGATAGAATTGATAGACAATGGAATATGTGTTAATTGCAGTTGAAAATTGCATTGGCTGCAGAATTCGCAGAGAGATTAAGAGAGAAAGTGAGGGAGAAGACACAATTCTATTGCTCTGCTGGAGTAGGAAATAATAAGGTATCGAAGGGAGGAGAGGGGGGGGGGGCATTGATAA
>LS486012.1:0-66447 GCA_900490705.1 Pristionchus arcanus
GCATGCATCGCCTCCATCAATAGTGACACCGCAATAGGAGAAAAAACATATTTCAATTTTTTAGTAAATAATGATTATATTCTATAAAGAATAATAATTAGAACCATTCCTTAGAACGAAATTCGTGGTCATTTCTTGCAGAGCAGAATGCTATCAGTGATTTTATTGTAGAAGGACAGAAGTGTTATATTTTACAACGACACCATACTGGCAACCTACTGGCAGTAACAATGTTCATTATTGATAACAAGGCTGGAAACTCTGGGTAATCTTTACCGTATGGTGGAATCCGCTTTAGCAAAAAGTGCAATACATTGTTGCCGTCGTCTTGACTTGTCGACTGATGACGAATTCGTCTCACTACATGGCAAATGGATGGGGAGAAATAGATGATTGGCTCCAAACTTGAATTTTCATTCAAAATTCTGAAGAAATCCCGAGAGATGCTGATGTATGCAACTGAGATGAATTTCAGAATATTTAGAAACACAAAAATGTTAGAGAAAGAATCTGCGCGATGAAAGACAAGTGAAGTAAAGTGAGTAAAAATCGTACATTTTCCTCTTTTCTCTCTTTCTGATTTGATGATTTCAGGCTGTAAAAGAAGAGCATTTGATTTTATTGGACATAGCTTTGGATTCTTCAACTATCGAAAGACATCGATCGTAAGTCAGATAATCTACGAATGATCGAGCCCCCTCTTTAAATCTGGAGGAGAGAAATGTCCGATTTCACAGATTCTTCAGATGATCACAATACTTTCACGGCAAACTATGGGATTGAGACGAATTGTGAGTAGATCTTATTCATCATAATGAAAGTGTCTGTACGCTATTTTTCTGTTATTTAATCACGTTGCAGTTTCGAACGATTGTAAGATAGATAAGATAAGGGTGTATTATCTTGATAAGATAAGGGTGTATTTCTAGATAAGTTCGGTCAAAATTGAATTTAGGCCGAACTTATTCTTCTTTGTTCTGCCTCACTTCTTATCGTCACCCCTGAAATTTAGATATAATTTTAATTTTTTTATATTTGAAAATGTCGATTTTCGGATCATCCATTTCGAAGTAGAGTTCGAAATACGGGTAATCGTCTATTCATTTCACACACTCTCTCGCCTCTCGGATCGGTGAGAGTGTGAAGAATGAAGAGACGGCGGTATCATTTCTCCAGTCCGAAGGCAGTCTCACTTCTTGACAGCAGCCGTTGGCTTATCTGCCGGTTTCTCCGCGGGAATCTTCATCACCTCCTGCAAATCATGGAATATTAAAATAAAATTCTCTTCATCCCGCCTGTAATCTCTTCATTCTGCGAGAGAGAAGGCGAAAGGGAGAGACGGCACTACTTTACTTTGCCGGACCAGCACAAATGGGATATTTTTCGCTGCTACAAGACAACTAAGTACAAAAAACAGACAACAATTCTTATTGTTAGCCACAGCAGGTTATTGTTCAGGCTTAGAAGCCCGAATATCACTCCATTTTGGGTTGGTCCGGTAGAGTAAAATCGAGCCGGGAAAGGGCTTCTTCTCAACCAACCTCGACAGACTTTGTAGCCTTCTTTGCGTCGTTCTTCTTGTCCTTGTCGGTCTGTAAAAATAAAATAAATAAATGAATTAAAAAAAATGAATTTAACTCGATATTAGTCGCGACATATGATTAGGGTTGGTTTTACACCAAATCATTAATAAGTGAGAGCTGCGCGAAATGATGATATCCATTTGTTGTCATGCCGCCCGAAAGTTAAAAAAAGGCAAGAAACCTCCTTGACGAGGGCAGCTTTCTTCTTCCCGTATTTGCTCTCGTTGTCAACAGTCTCCTGGAATTACATTTTTTAGTTTCCTGACCTCAGCCGTCAATCGCAAATATTTCCCCCGTAAATGTTGCATCGGCTTCATCTTGCAACGGCTACCTTTCACAAATGCTTCTCATCCCGTAGGTTCAACTCAAATCGCAATCGACAACTAGGGATGATAAGAGAAAATCTCTTCATTTCACGCACTATCTCATCATTCGGATAGGTGTAGAGAATACGCAAAATGAGGAAAGTCATTTCTAGCACAAGCTATCCCTACAGCCAACCTCAGTGGCTGTTGCTCTGGTCCTCCTGGTAGGGACATGGATCTCATCTCTTCCATCACTCGTGTTCGAGCCCTCAAATGGAAATATCGAAAATTGATCTTTAATCTTCTCTCGAGGCTCTTAGGTCGAGCTTTCTTGAGAATTGGCATAGCTTACCTCCGTCTTGCTGTTGTTTCTCTTCTTTTTCTTGTTGACAAACTTGCTTTTCGCAGCCACTTTAACGGCTGGTTGCACAGCCACCTTGACCTGAAAATTATTTATTTATTCATTTATGTATTATTTATATTTTATTTGCGTTCCATCACCAGTGCACGGGATTTATTCGAGGAGTGAGGTAGCGAGTAAAAGTAGCATCTACCATGCATACAGATAGCAGTCTTCATAGGCTTCTTAGCTATCCAATCAATTGCGAATAGGATAGCCGGGATACTATTTATCCGCTTTATATTACAAACCTCGGGTGCCTTGACGGTGGGAACATCTTTGGCCTTCTTCGCTTCTTTGGGCTTGTCCGGCACAACCTCCTTCTTTACCTGAAAGGACCAGAAATTTAAAATAAAAGATATGTTTGTTATAAAGCGAATGTAATTTTTATCTCTGCGCTCAGATTTCAGCTCAAACTATTTTTTCGACTTCATTGTAATGCTGTGCAGCAAAACGTCGTAAGACCAAAGTTCAAAGTTCAAAGATCAGATCTCTCACCACGGGCACGACTTCGGCGGGCTTCTTCTCAACGGCGACCTCCTTCTTTGCTTCCTTTGGTTTTTCCTGCAAATTTTAATTTTCAGATGTTTTGCAACTGCGGAGGTCCATTCATACTGCAATCCCTGCTCTAATTTATTAATAATTTTCCGACATAGCCTGCTCAGATTTCAGCTCAAACTATTTTTTCGACTTCATTGTAATGCTGTGCAGCAAAACGTCGTAAGACCAAAGTTCAAAGTTCAAAGATCAGATCTCTCACCACGGGCACGACTTCGGCGGGCTTCTTCTCAACGGCGACCTCCTTCTTCGCTTCCTTTGGCTTGTCCTGCAAATTTTCACTTTCTGTGTAGCTGCGAAATTCCATTCAAACTGCAATCCCTGGTCTAATTCCTATACAAGTTTCTGATAAAATAAATAAATCAAAAATGAAATAAATAAATAAAGTTTAAAAAATTGAAATCATTTGAGATTTTCAAGGGATCATCCCTATCAATTACTTCCGGAATCTTCGGCACCGCCTTGCCTTCCACCTTCGGTTCCTGCAAAGGATCGAAGATCAAAGACCAAAGACCAAAGATCAAAGATCAAACCTGCTTGCTGGCCTTGCTGGCCTTGCTGCCCTTGGCCTTCACCTTCTCGGCGGACGGTCCCTTGCCCTCGCCGGCCTAGAAATTGATCTTTGATATTTGAACTTTGATCTTTTCAGCTTTGAGCAGCTGGACGTCAGATCGATTAGGAGTTTTATCATCAATATCCAAAATGAAATTCCAGATTCGAAGATTGATCGTTGATCTCTAGACTCTGCTGCACGCACCTTCTTGTCGTGAACCGCCCTTTTCCTGGAATAATATTAATTAAGAAAAAAGTAACGAAAATAACAATAAAAATATGTAAAAAAACGAACCATCGCAAGTACGCACTGTAGCTCGACTTCTCGCTCTCGCTTCTCGGTTTCTGACGATAAGAACTTTTCTTAAAATTCAAAGATCAAAGATTACCACGTCCACTTCATGGTCTTCCGTTGTCTTCTTCGTGGGCTTCGCTCGCGGCTTCGGCGCCTAAAACGTAGTTTTATCGTCCGGTCCCCCCATTTCCCGGCCATGCTGAATTTCCCGGCTCTACCTCCTCCTCCTTGACCTCCTCCTTACTCTGCTTCTTTTTTGCCGCCGCCGCTGCTGCTCCATCCTGAAATCGATTAGCCATTTTCCGGTTCTGACGATCCGGTTCGGCCATTTCCCGGCTCGGCTAAATTTCCCGGCTCTACCTTGCCATCCTCCTCCTTGACGTCCTCCTTGCTCTTCTTCTTTGCTCCTGCCGCTTCCTCCTGAGAGCCGAAGATTAATTTATGGATTTGAGATATGCCAATTTCCGGACCGGCAATTTCCCGGTTCCACCGTACCTTGCCCTCATCCTCCTTCGTCTCCTGCTTGGAGTTCTTTCCAGCTGCCTTCTTTCCAGCCGCCTCCTAAACGGAGATCATTCACATTTTCCGGCTCCACCAAATCCCGGCTCTCACCTCGGCCTTTCTCTTCTTCCGGTCCAGGCGGTCCTTTCTCTTCGGACGTTCGGAGAGATTAGGGGCTTTCCCTGCCCAGTCAAACGGGAGGCTTTCGTTGATCTGTAATATTTTTTTGAGATCCGTAAAATATATCCCGGCTACTGTAAGCGCCCACTGCCCACCCGTTTTGCGATTCCGGATACGTAAAATACATTCCGGATACCGTAACCGCCATTGCCTATTCAGTTTGCGATTACTCCTCACCCCAAGATCCAAGCACATCAGGCTGAGGTTATGATTTATGCCTTCATAGTCGGGCGTTTGCTCAAAGTCGAGATCGTTGATCATGTCCATGATCGTGCACCAGATCTCCGGCATCTTCAGCTTTCCCTCTGCAATTTATTTATTTCATTTCCCGGTCGAGTATTTTACGGCTCTGCTTGATATCGATATTGTATTACCTCTGCGAAGCTCTCTTGAGTTCATCATGAGCTCTTGCCTGAAATACAATAGCCGTTGAATTGTGGATCCGGAAGCTCAGCCGGATCCTAGATCCGGCAAATAGATTCTATTCCCCACCTGGCTTCGATGTAGGCAAAGAGGTCCTCGGTGTCGAGCTTGCCCCATGTCAGGTTGTTGGGATCATAGATCTGCGATACGGTTATCGTACATTCGTTCTTTCGGTACACTAACACAGTATCCCTCCGTGACCCAATGCATCCTACCCTATCGTACAAAACACCCTGTCTGCCGGGTACACTACAGTAAACTTACCGTGCACATGCAGCACCCCACCGTGACCTAATGTAGCCTACAGTAGCCTACACCAACCTACAGTACACCCGCAGTACCCCATACCGTACATTACAGTATCCTACAGTAACCTACCATTATCTCCCTACCGTACCCATACCGTACCCATCCCCTACCTCAAGCATCATCCATAGCCACATCTCGAGGTCATCCCGTCTCGCCTGTTCGTTGCGCGCCAGACTCTCCATCGACGCGTACATCAACGTGCCCATAAAGTTGACCGTCTTGCGGGCCACCCTGAATGGAGGAGGTTACGGCAGGATACGGTATGATCGATCGATACTTAACAACTGCACTTTCTACAGTATGCGTGTCGATCTATCCTACAGAATATCAGCCTTATGATACGTTTGAAAAAGTCGATATCGATCGACAACTTCACTATCAATGCACCACTTCTACCGTATCCACACCACCAGCTACCGTACCCCTCCCTCACCGAATCTTGCTGTCCTTGTCCCGGTAGATGCGGGCGATGCCGAAGTCAATCAGGTACAGAATGTCGTCCTTGGGCGGCAGGCCAACCGCGTAATTGTGCGGCTTGATGTCACTGAAAGCCGGAGATTACGGTAGAGCCGGAGCCGGAAAGTAGCTCAACTCACCGGTGCAGAAAGCCGAGCTCGTGCAGCACCTCGATGGCCTTGAGCGTTTGGCGCGCCACCTTGATCGTCGTGCTCGGCCTGCAAAAGCCCGGTTCCGGATCTGTGATGCCAATTCCCGGCCCCGGTCACGGCCCCGGCTCACGAGAAGACATTGCCGCAAATCTTCTTCTTGACCTCCCGGAGCGAGAGCCAGATCAGATCCATCACGTAGTATTTGAATGCGGTTGTCTTTCCTGCAAAAATACTATTTGGTACCAGATTACGGTAGTGGTACCAGGTATGGCAGTGGTCCCAGGTAGGTGGTGGTACCAGGTACGGTAGTGGTACCAGGTACGATAGTGGTACCAGGTACGGTAGTGGTTCCAGGTACGGTAGTGGTACCAGGAACAGTCGTGGTCCCAGGTACGGTAGTGGTACAAGGTACGGTAGTGGTAGGTTCGGTAATGGTACCAGGTACGGTAGAGGTTACAGTAGATGTACCAGGTACGGTAGAGGTACCAGGTACGGTACTGGTACCAAGATAAGATATTGAAAATGTACTGGTGCCAGAGACGGTAGTTCTTGGTAATGGTACAGGTGCCATAACCTGGTACCGTAATCTGGTTACGGTATCGGTACCATCATCCTTACCGCGATCGTGCATCCTCAGAAAGTGCGTGCGATCGATCTTTTTGGGATCCGAGTTAGCGATCGCATCGAATAGGTTGACTTCGCACTGCAGAGGGTTCAAAGATCAAAGATCAAAGATCAGTCTGCCCGTACCTTCAATCTGAGCATGTGCTTCTTCTCGTGAAAGTTGGGCTCGATTTTCATGGCGTACCTCTTGTCCGGGTCGTCCAGTTCGGATACCTGGAAGATCAAAGATCAAAAATCATAAGGAGTACGGTATGTCAGGACAACTATCGACTACGCTAGTCTACGAAGGGTACGGTAGATATTGATTGACTCGATTACGACAGTAATTTGACTAATACAATCAGTTTTCGATCAATCACCCCTCTCATTTTGACATTCCCACTCCGAATTGGGTGGCCGTATTGATCGAAACGCACGTCGCGACTTTGTTTTTCGCATACAATGGACTGTTTGTCTTGACTATAGATCAGACTACAGACTACATAACTAGCCCTACCGTAACCCGCGTGCGCATGCTACCGTATCGCCGATCGATATCTACCGTATCGCCGATCGATATCTACCGTATCCTCGATCGATATCTACCGTATCCTCGATCGTCATCTACCGTATTCACCTTCCAGACTTCGCCGAATCCTCCCTGTCCGAGCATGCGTTCCACGAGGTAATCGCAGCCGCGCTCGCTGCTCACTATCGAATTGGCCGTGAGCTTCCCATTCGTCTCCTTTGCCTCCTTTGCTTCCTTTTCCTGCAAGGTGACCTTTCGGAATCAGCACACACCGGGCACACCACGGAACCACACCACTGACCGTTTTCTTCTTGGCGGGGTCCGGCTTCTTCGGTTCCGGTTTCTCCTTTTCCGGCTGGTCGGGCATTGCGGAGGATGGGAGGGGGCAACCGCGTCGAACGAGCGAACGGAAAGAGAATGGGGAGAGAATGGAGGGAGGAGGAGAGGGAAATGCTAATTTGATGAAAGATTAATAAAAAAATCTTTCACTGTTTATTTAGTAAATCATTGATCAAGCACAAAAAGCTCTGGTTGATCAGTTTAAGTAACACAATGATTGATAAGTTCACAATTTATGAAATTCTTCATTGATCGTCATCAAGAAAAAAATGAATATTTGTTCCAAACACAATGATCCACAAAATATTGAATGCCGGGATGCGTTATTTCGAAAGTATTGTAAATATCTAATCATTATTTCAATCAAAATATTCTGAGCACTAGTGATGACAAATCGGCATCCGCCTCTCTCATATCTCGCCGGCCAGACAAACGAGAGAGCATGCAAATCGAGGAGAGGATCGCGCCGAATTGTCATAAATACTACTCACTTTCCAGAACTTTTTCGGTGTACACCACTTCAATCTCTAATCATCTTATTCAGCAGGAACGTCATTCTCGTTGCACGAAGCAACGAGATTTTGGTCAGCAGTATTGGAACGGTGCGGAAGTCTGCGAGTATCCGTAGCCGCGTCATTGTGGATGTCCGCGCCTGTCCGGATGTCCGCGCCTGTCCGGCAGTTGATGGGAGATGCGAGCTGGAAAACATTGATCAACTCTCAGGATTAGATATCATTTCATCACACCCCTTTTAGAAAGAGCCGAGATATAACCCCTAGTCATAACCTTTAGAGATAACGAACCTGTCCGCTCAAACACTCGCTGTTTTCTTCCGCTGCCTCTTACTGCTCAGCATTCAGTTCTTGCTGATTTTCATTATCAGAATTGACCAGCCCTTGTTCATCTACGGTGGAATGCGGATAATGCAAGAAAAAACGTTAAAGATTCATCAGATAATCAAGTTCGGCCCTGTATTCGAAAATATCGAGAATACAAAAAATGAAGAAGTTTTGACTTCCATGTCTCTGTGACATATTTCGTAGTAACATTACAATTTGGACGCTCTGATCTTCTATGGTAACAGGAAGGGGTGTGCCAGTTTGGATGTATGCCGTTGAGGTAGTATTCTGAAAAGTACCGTTGAGCTAAAATCGTCGAAAAAATGTTTGATTAAAAAAAACAAACTAACATCTGCAAAATTCTACGCTATTTCTCTCGTGAATCGATGAGAGCCTGGTCGAAGCTCTGAGGGGAACAGAGCAAAGGAAGGGAGCCATGGAGGGAGATCGGAAAGCGGTGTAGACTCGAGTCGAGGGAAGGATCTTCAGGTCCGAGGGGGTACTGACGGAAGAGGGGCAGGGGGTCCGAAGGGGTATTGACGGAAGAGGGGCAGGTGTCCGAGGGGGTACTGACGGAAGAGGGGCAGGGGGTCGAGAGGCAGAGGGGCGACTGGCGACTGAAGAGTGACGACTGGGAGACTAGAGCACTGGAGACGACTGATGGCTCCCTCCCCAAACCGTCCGCCTTATATAGGTCCCAGCTGATCTACTCGGATGCGTCCGAGTAGATCAGCCGGGGCCTATATAAGGCGGACGATTTGGGAGGGAGGCATCAGTCGTCTCTAGTCTAGTCGCCAGTTCGGAAGTCTCCTCTAGTCTGCTCTTCTCTCCTCTCCGATCTTCAGTCGCCAGCCTGCCCCTCTTCCCTTCTCTTCTCTTCTGCCCCTCTGCCTCTCTGCCTCTCTGCCGATGCCCCGGTCTCGGTCGTCAGCCCTCGGTCGTCAACCCTCCTCCCTTCCCATTCCCCTCGAGGATCCCAGGATCTTTCCTCCCTCCCAGTACCCTCGAGGATCCCTGGATCTTCCTTCCCCTTCCCAGTACCCTCGAGGATCCCTGGATCTTCCATCCCCTTCTCAGTACCCCTGGATCTTAGGATCCATCCCCCTTCCCGGTACCCATGGATCCCCTCCCTCGACCAACTCTCTTTCCCTTCCACGCCCCGTCTACTCGAGTAGGCCCATATCGTCAATCTTCTTGGTGACGACCATAGTCGGAGTTGATCACCTTGATTATTGCTGATGTGGCCCTCGAGTCGGCCCTTTTTTCATGAGAGGTGGTATTACTGCCTCTGGTCAGTACGGCTCTTATCCTTCGGGAGAAAGAGTGGGGTGCTCTGTCCCCCGCAGACTGACCGCAACTCTGGTTGAGTTAAAATGAATTTCTAAGCCGACAAAGCTTTGAAGCTCCCTTATCGTAATCCTTGTCCTCCATACACAGAATAGAATGTTATAGAATAGTAAATAGAATAGAATAGTAAGTAGTAAATATAATAGAATAGTAAAAATAAATATAGTAAAATATAGTAGAATAGTATAGTAGATATATGTAATAAGAAATAGTAATTCATATCTAGTTATTTCTTCCTTCATAAGTAATAACAACTTCTTTCTTTCTTCCTGTCTTCTGAATATGCGCACTTTTATTACACGTTTTTCGCTACAGAAGAGTGAATAAAAATACAAGAAAGGAAAATATACTTCTCATACAATGCGCACATGTCCTTGGGAAACAGTGCAAGTAATCTACAAGCACTGGCTAGAGAAAGCTAACAACTTGGAAAGGTTTCGTCAGGAAATTATTCGGGATGAATGTTCTGCTTGTGGAATTTGAGTGAGAGATCGCCAGCATAGATTTTATCGCACTTGTCACATGCGTAATGCAATCGGTGATGTTCGTTTCTGGCTGCAATTTCATCATTATTTATAATTTTTTTATCAATTTAATCAATCGAGTGGAGATATAAGACACACACAGACAATAAAACTCGCTGTTGATGTATCTCTCGTTGAAATTAGTAAAAAAAACTTACCCTGTGGTTGCGTGGCTGGGGATTCTTGTGATATCTTCTTTTCCTTCTTTACTTTCCTTCCAGCACTTCTCGTTTGCACTCTGACCTCCGGTTGCTCCTCTTCTGAAGTAGCATTGATAAATTTGCAATTGATCTATTTCACTGATAATGGCCAAATAATGATGAATATTCGCATCAAACACAATGAAGTAATTTCAACAAATATTGAATGATGCCATCCATTATTTCAAAACTATTGTAAATATCAAGTAATTTGGTTATAGTTGTAGTTTTGCTCACCTTCCAATTCTACTTGCACAACTTCGATCTCTACTTCTGAAGGTCCTTCCAATGCAGAACCGTCGCCCTCGACGAATGACGCTTCGAGATTCTGGTCGCCGGCGTTGGGACGGAGCGGATGCCTGAGAGTATCCGCGCCATCGCGGACGTCCGCGACTGAGCGGCTTTCTTCCATTGCCTTTTGTTGTTTAATACCTGCTGCTGCTTGATCATTGTCATAAGCAGAATTGACGGGTTCTTGAACATCCTCGGTAGATTGGACATCCTGTAATAATAAAATAATCAAAATATCGAGAATATTGATTCTGAACTTTTTTGTTTCCATCCATAGATCGTAGCAAACTTACAGTTAGGAAGCTCTGGTCTTCCATGGTAGCAGGAAGGGGCGCGTCAGTTTGTGTAGATGTCGTGGCAGTAGCGCTCTGCAAAGTATCGTTGTGCTAAAATTAATATTTGCAAAAGATCTACATCCTCCAAATAGTAGACCAACCTTGTAGTTAATCATCGCAGAAGCTGCCCTTTCTGCTCCATTAGCCTGGACAAATTGTTGCAGCCGAGGGTCGGCCTGCAGCAACTTCGCCAGAGCCGCAGCTAGCTCCTCTCGGGTGACATTTGGCGTTTCAGAAACTGTAGCCCGGTCCGAGCCCTCCTCATCCAACGTCACGAAGCCAACGTCCTCTTCGACGACCACCTCTTCAGGGGAAAACTCGGGGATGACAAGTGGTGTGCCGTTCGCAAGAAAGTACGAGCGCGTAAATTCGTTGTAGAGAACGGGCTGTGGCCAGTTGCTGGGGAAGACGACAGGGTTCGCCGTGACACGTGGGACAATAGCACGTAGGTTTTCGCTAGTGATGAACTGAAATTATGATAAATTTTTTTATGAATGGATAAGTACAAGTAACGTACTGTATTGGACGATGGAACAATGTCGAGCGACTGCTGCAGAATTTTCCGACAGGCCGCGACCGGTCCGTGATCCAGAACCGGAGTCTCGGCAATCGGTGCTGGAGACGCTGCAACTGGCAATGGAGCCGAAGACGCTGCGACCAGAACCGGAGCCGACTGAACTTCCATTTCGATAGGGGCGTGAACATTGTTCTTCTGAAAACAAACTATATCTGCTGCGTAAATATTCAAGCTACCGTTCTTAGTTAAAATGAATTGCAAAAATATACTCGAATTTCGAACTACTGTACCAACCTCATCTCTGCGTATGCGGCGGCGCCACGGTTTGGGATCGTAATAGCGGGTGTATACAATTTCGTCGAAGCGAACTTGCTTCTTGCTAGGCGGACCGTTGGATGAGCACTGAAGCAAGGCAAGTCAACCCGCAAAATTAAGGAAACTAACCGCTCCTAGGGGCCGTTTGACGCCTCCTTTTATGGGCACTGCGGCAGCGAGGCTCTCCGATTCTGGTTGTGATGGCTTGGAAACCGTCTCTTGTCTATCCACCACCTTGGTCGGCGGTTCAATCAGCAACTCCTGCTCTTCTACGGGTTCCCGTTTGATTCGGATGAAGCGGGCAAGGGGATCGGCCGGAGGGCTCGTGAGTGTAGGAGGAACAATGTTCTCGCACAGCACCGTCAGATCGTCGTCCATGAAGAGGGCCTGAAAATTATCGTCAACGAGCAAGAATAATCGATATCCGAAATATTCATAACCTCCGTCATGCAGACGGTACGTCATCTTACTTTCGATGTATAGCATTTCTAAATGAATTGGTACCTCGCTTTTTGCGGCTGCCGGTTTGGCCTCAGCAACAAAGTATGGCTCAGCTTGCCGAATAACGGGTGGTTCGATCAACAACTCCTCCCCCTGTTCTCCTTTGATCGAACGAAGAGGCAAGGAGCTGTAGACTGGCCGTTTTGTCGGATGCGTCGATAAAGCAGACATATCCTGGTCACAAACTCGAGTCGGAGGCAGCACCATCAATTCTACCTTTTCCTGCAGATGGTACATTTATTTACCGCCTTTTACTACTGCATACCAAACAACTCCAGTACCCTTGATGTACGTAACCAGACAAAATAAATTAATTGATGTTCGTACTCACCATTTCCTTCGGAACAGCAGGAGGAAATGGAGCTAAAGATTCATTTGAAAGATTCATCGCTGCATCCTCATCAGGTTGAACCTCCTGCACGGCTTTCGCCGGCAAGACGCCGTGAGTGATCATCGCTCGAGGTACAGATGGAGGGAAAATCTGCATTTAGTTCAATTGAATAATTGTTCCCCACTTCTCTATTTCTGCCCTAATGACCCCCCAACAATTTGGAAAAAATATTTTTTTTGTAATTGTGGTTTCGGAGTATTGAAAAATGATTTCTTACCTGGGCGTGGGACGTGCAGTGCTCAGTTATCGCTATTCTCGGTATTGTTTTCTTGCATGCCTGGAAGCAATAATTTCCTTTGGGTACTGTTCTTCTATCCTATCACCACATACCTTGCATTCGTAAATAGTCATATGGTCGATGAGAAAGTGCCTCACATGCTCCACACAACTCTCGAACGCCTAAAAATGACACTTTTAATATTTTGTATTTCTATCACTTTATGTTCTCCGATTCGTGTAGTTCATGACATTATTTTTAACAACATCGATAAATCTTCACTATACCTTGTTGCATGCCTCACATGCTCTTCGCATATTGGCTTGATCGCATTCATGGTTATTGAATCCGGATGGCGAGTAGAAAGTACTGGAGCAGTGGGTGCAACCGAATCTGAGGAACACAACTATTTGCAATAATAATATTGTTATTAATATAAATTATTTAGATATTTTGAAAAAATAAGAATTGAAAAAGTGTTAAAATTTTCTTTAGTCACATCACGATTTCTTCGATATTTGTTTACCTCTTCGGACTCTCCTTTCGCTTGGAAATGTTAATGCTTTGTAAAATTCCGCTTGACATTTCTCGGACTGTAGTTTGCTGAAGACTCGGCATCCCCAAAATAATAACTGAAATATATAATGCAAGGAGTGATTAGGAGAAAAATAATTCACAAAAAAATACGATACAATGTTTCTAAAATAGAATGTCGATTCTCTCATGATATCATTACCGTATCGGATTACCTAAACTTTGAATTGAATTGAATGCTTGTAAATTCAAAATAGAAGAGGTGTTGGGGCGAAGCCACTGGGAACAAAGAATTGATAGATCGGATGCCAAGAAGGGTGAACTCGTTTGACGCCGATCATTTGTAGTTGGGAAGGATCCTTCTCCTCTATGGCAGGCGTGCCAGAAGGTATAACTATGAAAAGGTGGATTGTGCGAAATCACAGAATTATTGCACAGACAATAATATTGATTCAAGTGTGCATACTGGAAGAGAGTCAAATTGATTTGTGAGAACCACTGGACGTGGAAAATAACAAGTCGGAAGTAGGGATGGCTAAACAGAATTTATAACGGAATAATGAATTGATTTTCCCTCCCATTCTCGCAATTCACTTTTTCTGTAATCGGTGTCTCTCCAATTCATTTTTTCTGAATCATTACAGAATTCTGAAATTTATGTGAAATCGCTGAATCATATGCGAAACAACGAAAGATTCATTTAAAAGATTCACACCGCGCCTCGCTCAGCAATTTCGGAAGAATGATCATTCCAGAAATTCTGGAATGATTATTCATTCCGCATAGAAAATGAGGCGACCACTCTCCATTGCGGAATGAATGAAATGAGGGGAGGAGGATTGCATTATTCCGTTTTCCGTTTAGCCATCCCTAGTCGGAAGCATAGATTGCTTCACAAGTTTACAAGCCTCTCCAGTTTCTTGACAGAAGACAGAAGAAAAGTGATGATTATAAAACGATTGAACAGAGTATTTACGGAGTAGTGATACGCTTTGAGCGTGATTGGAAAGCGTTACTTTATCAATGTCGTGCGGAATAAATGGATCAGAAAATTGGCAATTGATACGACATTGTTGGCCGATTAATAAAAAAGGAATAGTTAAATTGTGTGAAGAAGCATCGATCGAAGATTGTGAGACCCTCTCAAGAGAGCGAAATCGCAACTACTGCAAATTCAACATTATCAATTTTCGATTTATTTTTTGGGTCTCTTTTTTGTTCAAACATATGTATGTTTTTTATAGCATCACATAACATATAACGTATCATAGCGCATCATTAAAGGTATAAATAGTTACAGAGTTGATACTCGGCAGAATCGTCCCCTATACGCCTGATATGCCAGTAGTCCAGTACCTTTCGGACAATGCTTGGTTTTCCTGCGGTGATGGTCTGGCAAGACTCATGCCGTCGGAAGTTATACCCCGATATCTCTTTTGTGTTATAAGTGGCGGCTATCTTCCATCAGAATCAACCTTTTTCTGGAACACTGACACCGACTTACCGGCCGAGGATATTTAGCGTGAAGACGGGTGTCGGGACGAGGCCAGACTTAGCCATTGTCGTCCTGAATTTAATTAATTATCACAATTTTTAAAATTTAAAATTAGAAGTTGAAATGCCTCACCCTACGAGGCCAAGTAGACACAGAGATACACCACAAACACCACCGCTGCAAAGAATAGCATCACTGCTAGCATGACTATGCCAGCATGCCCATTTATAGTATTCTTCAACAAAACATAACATCACAATATTTTCAAACGGTTGACTCATTGCCAACAAACTAGTTTCTTACATGCGTCTACCATCGAAAACAATACTCACGCTTGTTGATTCAACATGATTCTTAGTCAGCCATATTGTGTACTATTTTTTTTCTATTTTTGTGCAGTCCCATCACTAAAAATATTTATACAGTTCAATTTTCTCAATCGACACTTCCGTACTCGTTCAGAATTTTAGTCCCCGTTTCAATGAATTCAAGAAATGGGAATGACTTCATTTTTTTCACTTTCTTCACCAAGATCACTAAATCCTGACGGTGAACTACCGATAAATATGACCGATACAAACGAGTACATTAATTGTGAAAAAGTACAGAAGGTAAACGAGATTTTTTCGATATAAAAAATGCATTCAAATGAGGAGGATCTCTCACGGCCCTTCTCATGCGTATCCATTGACAAAGGCTAATTGTAAAGGTAAAGGTGTATCCACGTCTAGCGATTTTATAGCCGTAAGACAACGCTAGGTGGGACTAGGTAAGGCTAGCTGTTCCATTGGCAAACCAAAATCATGCATTAGCTTAGCGTAGGCAACTGAATCAGTGACGGACACTGAGATGAGAGGTAAGAGGTGAGAAAAATATGAGGGCGTTCGCGTAAGAATCACTCAATTCTCAGTGATGGCTGGCACAGTGATATTTCAAGAATTAGCGAAAATTTGGAAAAAAATAGGTTCTCGAGGGCGGTGATCATCTCTGTCAACTTCATTTTGCACCAAACCGATCGGTGCAGCCATGTTGCAACCTTGCTGAATTGATCCATTATTATAGATCTCGGTTTTCCGCCAATGAAACCATTTGAAAATTTGACAGGGTATGTTGGATAAATGTATGCAACAAAATAATTGAAATTCATCACTTGCTTTCTACTCTTTTCCCTATGTCTCCCCCACCCTGCTCATCCAATTTTGTTGAATACAATGATCTTATTGTTGAAATGTGCAGTCTGGGGTGAAGTAAGATGCATCGGACACAATTTAAAATATCATTATTTTATCCACATTGAGAACGACAAGAGAGGAATAATCAAAGAGATGTCGATTGAGCGAACACGATTAATCCATCTTTAGAATTGTCAGCTCCAAGTGCTGAAAAAAACTCGATGAAATTAAATTATGATAAAATTTCTGATTCTCCCCCATAATGTCAAATGAATACCTCATCTAGTTTTTCTTGCCCTTAGTTTTAGGGCCAGGAGTGGTGTTACTGGAAGCCAGTGGATCGAGTGGGGCCGATGGCTGCTCCTGAATTTGTTTATTCTCACTGCATTTCGCCTCAAAAACTGCTATGATTGAGTTATGTGTTTTCCAATTGTACGCCCAAACGCTTCTAGAAAGATAACGTATCTAGTATTTATAGGGAGCAACATTCTGTTTTCTGGTCTAGCTTTCCTCGTCGAGTATTATTTTTTTACCCCCTTAACATCTGACAAAACTCAAAACAGCGGGAGCCGACCCCCAGCAGCTTACGTTCCTTCTGTGTTCTATTTATAATGATTTAACAAAAACGGCTTACCGGACGAGGAAGAGAATTGGAGCGAGAGCCAGGGACGGTGTCCTGAAGGGCATCGTTACGGGCATCGGGTTTCTTTTTGCGCGAGAACACGTTGCCCTGAATTTCATTATTCAATTAATTAATATTGAAAATTAGAAGCTAAAATTGCAAGAAACTCACCGCATCGACCACCAGAAGGCACACCACCAGCAGAATGAAGAGAGTTCTCATGGCTAGCTGAGGACTAGGTATGCATGGCTATTTATATATTTTTTCAGCAAAACAATACAGAATAATATTTTCAAACGTTTGACTCATTGTCAACATTCTCTTTTTTTAACCATCGAAAATAATACTCACGATTGTTCGGTCAACATGCTTGTTAGTCAGACGTAATGAGAAAACAACGATTTTTCTCAGTCAGCTCCTCAAAACCATTTGAATCAGTTTGGGCTGCTGAGTTACCACGATTTGAATCAGAATTGATACTTCCATTTTCAGGCCAGCTAAAAAATACAGTCCCGTATCAATGGCATAATAATTTATTCATGACAATTCACGACAAATCACGGAATATATTATTTCCTTTGCTCCAGTATAACATCAACACGCTCCGGAGCCACTGTAATGCTGCCGACGAGTTTGAGGGGGTTCTGAAAAATATTCGGATTAGAACATCGCATTAATAAAAAAATATTTTACTCACCGTCCTGTCGCAGTTCTTGATAGTAAAGTTCTTCAGCATGTGAACAATAGCGGTTTTCTCTTCCATAAACGCCAATCTCATTCCAATACACATTCTCGGTCCTTCGCCAAAGGATTGGAAGGCTATTCGAGGACGAGAGGAGTCTTCGAGCCATCTGAAACGATACAAATATATTTAATTTTACGTCTCAATTTTACTGCATTTCCTTTATGAAACTCTATCATCTTATCATGGTTAACCATAGTCTACAATGCGCGGCTCTGTTACAGTAAAAAGGTCCCATGAAGATAAAAAGGTCCCATGACGATAAAAAGGTCCCATGAAAATAAAAAGGTCCCATGATATTCCAACAGAGTCCGTGACAATAAAAAGGTCCCATGGCGATTAAAAGGTCCCATGACGATAAAAAGGTCCCATGACGATAGAATGATCCCATGGCGATAAAAAAGCGACTCCAGTAGTTGAGTTGCAATCCTCACGTCCGGAATGAGCGAAACGCATCCCTACGCAATGAGTTTTGCCTAAGCGGCCTAAGCAGCCTAAGCTTTTTTCGATTAATGTAAAGTGATTTCTAAGCATGGAAAAACAGTTTAATTGTAAAGCCAAAGCGACTTGACCATTTTTTTGACAATTTCGAAATGCTTAGGCCGCTTAGGAACAGCTCGCTGCAGGGAGGCGTTTCGCTCATTTCGGACGTGAGCATTGTCATTCAACTACTGGAGTCATGGGACCTTTTTATTGTCATGGGACCTTTTTATCGTCATGGGACCTTTGTATCGTCATGGGCTTTGTTAGAATATCATGGGACCTTTTTATTTTTTGGGACCTTTATATTTTCATGGGATCTTTATATTTTCATGGGACCTTTTTTATCGTCATGGGACCTTTTTATCTTCATGGGACCTTTTTACTGTAACAGAGCCCAATGCGCTACCTCTCCGGTCGAAATTCCTCCGCATCTTCTCCCCAGATATCCTTGTCCATGTGCATGCTCCACGTGTCCGTGAGCACACTGTCGCCCACCTGAAATTAATTTTAGGATTATTTAAAATTATTAAATTTTAAAATGTGATCACTCACCTCCAATTTCACATTCCCGATTGTGGTAGCCTTCTGGCAGTCGCGCGAGACTACACTGAAACGTTGGCATATTTAAAAAAAAATTTTTTTTAAATGATTTTTCGGTGTCCAAATATACTATGTTTCACAGCCAATATAAAATTCAGATGGGATTGCAGAAACTATTGTGTAGATGATTTGAGTTTGTAATAATTATTTATTTTTAAAACCAACAAGCTGGCGAGGGGATAGTGTCTGAGGGACTCCTTGATTACTGCTTCAGTGTACTTCAACTCAGCTAGCTCCTCGTACTCGATCGTCTGTAATTTAAATTGTGTTTCAAAAGTCGATCGAGTAATCACCATTTAGTTTTTTAAGGGCTTCTTCTAAATTCTACACATTTCACAGTCTAAGAAGTCTCTAAGAAGTCGTGTGAAATGAACAGCCGATTATCCCTATTTCGCACAAAACTGCACTTGAAATGTTTTGTGGTTCACTCACCTCATTCTGACACACTGCCTCGATCTCTTCCCTCATTCGCTCCTGCACATCCGGGTGATTGGCGAGGAAGTGCGTTAGGTAAGAAAGCGAGTTCGCGGTGGTCTGCGAATCGACAACTGATTAAAAAAAGCGATAAATACCGTAATCCTTACCTCAAATCCAGCCAGGAGCATCACAATGCACTGTGAGACGATCTCATCGAAGACCAGTTTGCGAGAGACCTGAATACGGTAGGCTACGGCAGCCTATTTCAGAGCATTCGATAAATATCATTCTCGTTCTTAAACCCTCCACATTCAGGGTGGTTGTTTCTTTTTGTAAATTAGAGGAGTTTGAGACGATAGAACAATGACATTTCGCTACCTTGGACTCCCCCACGGACGGAATTTGGGCCGAATCGACCTCAGCGTCGAGGAAAATGTCGATAAAGTCGCCGGAAGAGGGCGAGCCGGCTTCCTAAAAAAATAGTTTTGATTTCTAATGATCTTAGAACTCACTCTGGCATTCTTCCTTTGCTCCACTGCCTGCTCTACATCTCGGAGAAGCTTTGAATAGGGATGGTATTTTACTAAAAAAAAAAGATTGGATGAATATTTTGAACTTCCGAAGAAACGTTTGCTAACCGAGTTTCTCAAGCAGAAGCATCAACGGTCTTCTCACGGATGGCATTGTGGCGAGCACGGTTGAGATAACGGAGGAATTGGTACTGAAAAAAGATTTGAAATTAATTGAGAAATAAATCTTCCTATTACTTTTCATGAAGTGTGAAACTTAACACACAATTGATAGCAAGCACAGAAATTGAGAGAAAAAGAATAAATCAATACCTCGAGAAGACGTTCCTGACCAGGTCCATGTACGGATTGTCGAACATTTTCACGTCTTTCTGTCCTAGGGCAATCTTGCAGATGACGTCAAGCGTGAATTCTTGATAGAAACTGAAAATGATTATCATATTTTTTAAGAAATTTAAAATTTGGAAAATTACATCATTAAAAAACGAACTCGAGCATGTTGACTTCGCCGTCTCGCTTCTTGAGTTCTTCAATCATCAAAAGAGTTGAATCTTCGACGGTTCGCTCGATCTACAGGATATTTATATTTTTTTTTAAAGTTAACAAAGCATGCAGTGATAATGTGAACGAATCTCACCGTTTTCAGAGCCTTCGTTGTGAATGCATAGCTCGCAAGCGCTCTCAGTCTCTTCCAATGTACACCTCGTGCCTGTACTAGATTAGTCCTTGGAGTGTCGTGGTCCCCTTGCATCGGGGTTCTCTGAAATTTTTTCGATATTCGTGTTTCGAAAATCATAAACACCCACAATTCTCGAGGTGAAGTGGTCGAACTTCTTCACCAGCAGCTCATTCATCATTGCAAGATCGGAGATGACGAGTACCTTGTTGGCACCATCGTGGAACCCGTAGACCTGACATAATTTTGTTATTTGATTCTAAAAAAAACCATAGAAAATAATCACTGTTCATGGAGATAAGAAAATACAGTGGAAAGGTAAACATAGAGTAGATCGCAGGTTTATATCATCACAATAGCAAGGTAGTGAAGCAATGCAAAGTAAACAAACCTTTCCATACTGTCTCGTCCAGTCTCTGACCACAAGCGAGCGAGGAGAGGTGTAGTTTCTGAGAGCCTTCAGATTTCCGTAGATGACCTCGGCTTCAGGGCCGGGAATTCCGCGACGGGACCAGTAGTGTTTCTTGTCGTCCCAATGACTGAGAATTACAATAATACAATTAGATAATAATACTCCCCCACTGCACATTGAAAAAAGAAAACAAACGCCCTTTCTAAAAGGAGTGGAATCCAAAAAAAGTAAACAATTTAACAAATTCTGGAAAATAAGACATAACTTGTTAAAAAAACTCACCGATAGAAAAAGAACAAAGTAAGGCCGAGGATGAGTAGTAGAAGAGGAATCATGCTAAATTTCCAGAGAAAATGAAGCGCGCGGGGCACTCCTATATAGAAAGCGCGTTTGTGAGATTTTGTAGTGTGACAAAGTTCCCTCTCCCGCGCTCACAAATTTCCACCTCCTCCCGCGTTTTCTCTATTTGTGAGATGTTGTACCTGACAAATATTCTCCCTTTCGTCTAATTCCGACAGACTTTGTGAGATCTTGGAGTTGTTTCAATGACAGCAAAGCTTCTGTTACAATTTGCGCTGAATGCGAATGTTACTTGAGCGAATGTATTGTCATATGTTGGCATATTTATATCAATAATATCAGTTATTGATGGAGCTTATTATTACAAACGAAAGGTTCAATTAATGATGGATTGTAGTCATGATCTAATCCTGTTGATGTTCGTCGATATAATCGTCACTGAAAATGATCGAATTTTGGTCAAAACAGTTATCATAACTTGCCTCAATTCAAACGCATCTCTTTTTCCTCGGAGGATTGGAAAACGTGGTGGAGGACGAATAGGAGGAGGAGGAGGAGGAGGCCGAATAGGAGGGGAAGGCACAGGGACAGGCTGAATTTATTTTTATTTTATTTAGAATTTAAAAAAAGTGAACCAACCAGTCTCGGCTTCGGTCTAACGTCTGGCTTGTCGACCTGAAATCAATAAATTGAAAAAAATCAATACTTTTAAAATTGCTATAATGTATCAATGCAACTTACACCAAGTACGGCGACGAATGCCACAAAGAGAAGGAGAACTACCGCTCGCATCTTTTGATGTAGTTTACTCTCTCTACGCCACTTTTTATACGATCCTCCGCACTTATCCATTGCAAATAATTGGCCGAATGTAATACGATTAAGCTGGGATGTATCATGAACAGCGCATTAATATTTCGGAAATATTTTCGTAATCTGATTCAGAGCAAACTAAACCCACTATCGAACTGCATTAGTGATCGTGACTCACTATAAAACCAGATTTGAACCAATCATACTCTAGCAATAATAATTTTGCGATAGATGTTGCGAAAGAAAACAGGTACAAAACGAATGGTCTGGAGAATCACATCTCACATAGATGCATTTCGAAATTCTGTTGTTCAGTGTCGCTTTAGCTGCAATGACGATGTTATGGATTCGATACTCTCAGATCGGTGTCCAATACACGGCTCTCTGTCTGTATCGACCTGCAATTCGAAAATGTTTGGAATGGTTACAAATTGTGTCATTACAATCATGTAGTAGTGCTAACTGTGTTTACTACTCGTAAAGTAGTTTTGTCCCTACATATCTCTAATTTGTAAGGGGCGCTGACATGAGAAAAAGTCAGTTTATCTTGGTGTTGAATCGGTATTTCAACAACCGATTAGATCCGAAATGACGATAGTGTTTTTATTGATATTGAGATAGAAGAGGTGGCCTAGTCATTGTGTGAGAACACAATCAAGGACTATCTCGCAAGAGCTCTGGTTTCTAAAACACTTTTACATCATTCAAAATGCAGAGATCACTACTGAAGCTTGTCGCAGAGAGTTCCGGTTAAACTACAAAAAAGAAACAGAAAAAAATCACGTCTGCTGTAATCGCCAAGAAAAGCAACGATTATGTAAAAAAATCGTTTGGTATTCTGATTAGATAGATTGTTTTTCGCTTTTGTTGTTTTTGACCTGATTAATTAATTTATTCGCCCTGAGGCAGCTAAATTATTCCCTACAGTCAGCCGAGACGAGTCGGAAGCGATATTTCTCTGCTATACCATTTCATAAACAAAGAAAGCACAGGAGGAGGTGGAAATTTGTGGGCGGGCGAGACCTAACTTTATCGCACTACGACATCTCACAAACGCGCTTTCTATATAGGACACTCGGTGTTCCATTTGCTCTCGAAATTCGTTATGGTTTTACTTCTGCTGCTCGTTTTCGGATTTGCGTTGTATATTTTTTATCAGTAAGTTTCTTTGCATATAGAATATCTTGAAATTTCATTACATATCAGCCTTTTCCAATATGGGAATGACGTAAATCGCAGAAATATTTGAGCCATTGGGACGACAAAAAGAACTACTGGTCGCGTCGCGGAATTCCCGGTCCGGAAGCCGAGATTCTCTACGGAAATCTGAGGGCGCTCAGGAACTACTACTCTCCTCGATCGCTTGTCGTGAGAGACTGGACAAAGCGGTATGGAAAGGTTTGCTAGTTTGCCTGTTTGATAATGTCGTCAGAATGTTGCACTAGATTTGCTTTACAAATCAATTTTAATTTCAAGGTGTACGGCATGCACGATGGAGCCAACAAGGTACTCGTTATCTCCGATCTTGCGATGATGAACGAGCTACTGGTGAAGAAATTCGACCACTTCATGTCGAGAATTGTAGGTTTAAAAAAAATTTAGGTTCCAAAAAGATTTCTTGAAGCTCGTTAATTATGATAATTGTGCACGTGTTATATATATTCCAGAGAACCCCAATGCAAGACGACCTGAATTGTACTAATTTATGATTTTCATAACACAAGGAATAAATCGAACTATTAACGAATTAACATTTTTTATTTAACATATTAACGAATTAACATTATATTGTTAAATTTTTTTTCCAGAGAACCCCAATGCAAGGCGACCATGACACCCCGAGAACAAACCTAGTACAGTCAAGGGGTGCGAATTGGAAGAGGCTGAGAGCTCTTGCCAGCCATGCCTTTACGACGAAGGCTCTCAAAATTGTGAGATTCGAGTTTTCTAACCCTAATATTTTGTTCCCGGCTTCACTAGTCAAACATGATAGTCGCATAACTATTAGATAGGAGAATAATTAAAACTTTCAGATCGAGAGAACTGTTGAAGATTCTGCGCTCCTTATGATCGAAGAGCTCAAGAATAGAGTTGGGGAAGTCAACATTTACGAGTACGTTTCGATTTTTTCAAGATATGCACTTTTCAATACAATTGTATCACGTTCCATTCGTTTTTTACCATATGAACTAATCAGTTGAATAATTGAAAACAGTTCATCGATAAATTTCCAGATTTTACCAGGAATTCACGCTTGACGTCATCTGCAAGATTTCCCTAGGACAGAAAGATGTGAAAATGTTCGATAATCCGTACATGGATATGGCTAGAAACGTTTTTGTCAGGTTCGCAATCATTTATCATTTCGTTTAAATTTTTTCTTGACTTTCACCACAAGAAAATAGGCGAATTTTTCATTAATTCTGTATTTTTACAGCAAAAATCCCACCATTACCTCAACCATCCTCGCCACAATGCCACTCGTGAGAAAACCTTTGATGTTTCTGCTGAATACACACGGTTAGAAAATTAATTGCAACTTAGTACATTTTCTCGTGCACTTTATGTGAAACACAGCGTGAGCAAAATAGTAATTAATTATTGCAGCCAAGTACCAGCCCTACTCGAAATTTCTGATGGATGTACAGCAGGCAGTTGCGCAGAGAAAGAAAGCACGTGTGAGTTCAAAGATCACATCTATCATTTTAGCATTCTTTTTTTAATATAAAAAAATTCAGGATGCCGGCTCACCAAATCAATTCGGTGATTTCATAGATATTTTCCTCGATGCCGAGGTTGATTCAGATGATGTACCAACTGCGGGCGAGACCAAGGTGCTTCAATTTCACCGTGATCAACCACAAATTTCGTTTTTCAGGCTGCTCGTAAACTTGTTTTCGATGAAATTGTCGGATTGTGCATTGTAATGCTCGTGGCTGGATTTGAGGTGGGGGATTACGGTATTTATCGATTACTGTAATTATCGATTCGCAGACCACCTCTAACTCGCTGGCCTACCTCACGCATTTCCTCGCAAATTATCCCGATGTGCAAGAGCGAATGAGGGAAGAGATCGAGGCAGTGTGCCTGAATGAGGTGGGGAATAGTGTTTACTAATCAGCCCATTCTTCACTCATTTCTTTCTTGTTGGTGAGAAAGATGAGAATTCGGAGATGCCGATTTGTTATCAGTATTCAACTGCTAGAAAACCTTTCCAGAATATCGAGTACGAGGAACTTGCAGAGTTGAAGTACACAGAAGCCGCCATCAAGGAAGCACTCAGACACTATCCACTCGCTAGCGTGTATGATTTTAGTATTAGTTTTTTTTTCGGAAGAATATGTGACCACTATCAATATTATTCGCCTCATCTCGAATGCGTAATGACTGTGAAACATATTTATGTTTCGGCCTATTGAAATAAATAAATTAATCAAAATATGACAACATTGCAGTGCGGTCTCTCGCGACTGCCAGAAAGCCACCACAATCGGGAACGTGAAATTGGAGGTGAGTGATCACATTTTAAAATTTAATAATTTTAAATAATCCTAAATTTATTTTCAGGTGGGTGACAGTGTGCTCACGGACACGTGGAGCATGCACATGGATAAGGATATCTGGGGAGAGGATGCGGAGGAGTTTAGACCAGAGAGGTACTGTAGAATACTATCGTATACACAAACAAATGATGATACTGGAAAAAAGACCGAAAAAAAATCCAATACGATGCAATTGTGATTTCCAGATGGTTCGAAGACCCGTCGCGTCCTCGCGTGGCCTTCCAAGCCTTCGGGGAAGGCCCGAGAATGTGTATTGGAATGAGACTGAGTTATGTTGAGGAGAAAACAGCGATGGTTCACATGCTGAAGAACTTTACAATCAAGAAGTGCGAAAGGACGGTCAGTTTTAAATTTGTTTAAGATTTTTTTTTCTTAGGGAAGCCAGGCAAGGACAATAGGGCAAGGACTTTGTAAAATTCCTTTTCAGAACCCTCTCGAACTCGTCGGTAACGTCACGGTGGCTCCAGTGCGTGTCGATGTGCTACTTGAAAGGAGACATTAATCATTTTGTAATTTGTTTGTGTTTCATCATAACAATAAAGAGCTTCATTCTTCTAATTTCGAGAACAACTTTGATCAACGATAGCATGTCCCATTGCCGAATGCGAACGAGTTGATCTGGTTGGGTAGGTTGCCGTAGGGAAGCTGGTTGATCCACATGCCGCGACTGGAAATGTTAACTTTTATTGCAAAAGACAAGAACCTGAGAAGTTATTTGATGGCGGAACTGACATGCATGTGATCTTGAAGTTTGTGCAGGGTCCGCAGTTCCGCGGATCACCATGCTTCGCTATTAGGAATCTGAATATTTCTCTATTTTCGAATTGTTTATTAACTGCCTAAGGTCCGTACTTTCCCGAATAACCCGCTGGGCATGCGCCAGAGGCCGAATCTGTCGCTGCTATTGCACCAGTGTTGCCCTTTGTAAAGGGCTCGAATGGAAGCGTTGCGCACGGACAGTCACTGGGCACTGATAACTATTATTTTATATCAAATATATCAAAGAAATGGCAAAATCAATCGTGTCAGTTTCGAATTTAGCAGAATTTAAAGGATAAACATGCCCCCAGTCTTGTAATATGCACACGAAGCAGCGTAGATCGGATCGTTGATCCACGTTTTGCCGTTGTTTGTGTAGAAGAAGACGTAGCTGCTGATGGTTGCATTCCTAAAACATTTTGATTTTATCTATTGTGATAAAAATAAAGAAAACAATAAAAGTTTACCAAATAATTCTCGCCGACAAGTCATCATCATACACACCGTGTGTGCCGTCCGCGTAGATAACGCTATAGTTGTTATACTCAGTTGTGATTCACAAAGCTAATGAACGATACTATGCCATGTTTGCGTATGAGAACGCACCGGAAAGTGATGATTAAACGGTTTGCAAATATTATTCACGACAAAATGATGATACGCCGCATATCAAACCACCCCAGGGCAATATAAATAGAAAGATCCTCCTAGTCATTACATCTTCCAACAATGAGAACATTCTTCATTCTGCTGGTGGTGTGCCTCCTGGTAGCTCAGGCTGTGAGTTTATTACGCTTTTATCCCGAAGTTAATTTCTGATTTCTGAATAAAACTAAAAATTCAGGCTGATAAGCCTCCAGTTCGTCCCCGTCCGGACATTCGGCCTCCACCTGTAAGACTTTAAAAATAATTCATTTAAACATACAACATATTTTTTAGATCAATCGTCCTAATCCCAACCCACGTCCCAATCCTATCCCAATTCGTCCTCTCCCCCCACTTATTCCCGGAAGAGGCAAGCGAGATGTGCTCAGGTGTGAACCAAGCTATTCTGACAATGAGTGTATTATCAGAAACAATATTTCTTCTATCATAATATTAAAAGCCATGTTTACAGCACTGGCGACATCGATCTCTGAAACTGATTGCGCCATCTCCGACCATTTATTTGCCTTCTATTCCATTAATTCCTTACGATGCGGATAAAATAATACTTCGAATTGTGCACCAAGCGTTACACTTCATCGCTTTTGTGGGCTCATGATGCGTTCGCAAACATTTTTTCGAATCGAACCATGACTTTGCGAATCACAGTCACTTTTATTTATTTATCTTTAAAAAAAGTGATGTTCAACTTCATGCAATACTAGCTCACTTCAGCCATTGAAATTAGAAAATAAACAAATTGAAAAAAAATAAATCTGACCTCACAACATACAACCTCGACGCGGGTTCCCCATCCAGTGGTGTGTTGGAACAGATCGAGTCTTGCTGGAGCTTGAGATGCTGAGGGGTCATCGTCTAAACGATTTTTTTTAAAATATTGAAATACATAAATATTTAAAAATTTACAGCAGAAACAAAGCAGGGATCGAGATCGTAGCTAGCGGTAATGTCGTATGCTGAAATAAAACTAAGTTAGATAATTCGATTATTATTTTCCGACGGATAAATCGAGAAAATGCCGACCTGCACAACCAGAGGTCTGTTTCACGCTCCTCCAGAATGGCTCTCCACATGCACCCGGTAGCACCGAGGATGAAACATGTCTGAGTGCTAGATGAGAAGACTACGTTTTCGCACTAAAAATATATTACAAGTAGATATATAAAAAAATAAAATCACTTACAGTCGCCATTTTCAGACATTCCACCTTGCACTTTGCCTCTGTTGCCGCCGGAATTCTCCCCAAAACATATCGAGGTTCATAGCTCTGAATCGGTTCGAAACAGACTCCTCGGACCTAAACCCGACGGATTCTTGCTATCGATAAACTCCCAGACTCACCGTATCTAGTGCAGCAAATAGCAGGAGAACGAGCATTGCGGAAGAAAGGATGTAGTGTGCAGGATCATGGGTATCTCAAGCATTCTGCCTACAGATGGTCTCGTAGCGACCTCGTTAAAGAAGGTGTCCCACGAATATCTGGCTAACTGAGTTCTCGATGTGAGGTGGTGGGTCGCTGTTACCCGATAACACTTTCGAAACTCCCAAGTCACCATTTTTCGTTTGAACTGACTTATGATCGATTGGCTGCGTTCCAAGTGACCCTGAAATGCAGGCAACGAGCGAGAGAGCGTGCGGAATGAGGAGAGCGCCCCTCTCATTCCTCACTTTGCATAGTCGCTCGCGCGGTTCGTGGGACGCCTTCTTTAAAGTGGGGGCTGAAAGAGGATGAAAGATCTCCGAAGGACAAAGAAAGTGGAAGTGAAGCTTCCTGAGCAGAGTTCTTCCCGGAAAAAAGGCTTGACGTTTTTCCTTTAATCTATAATCGAAAAATATTTTTTTTTTTAAATCAAAAAAAAGCTAGCCAAAATGCCCAACATCGGAATTCTCATAGAATCTCGTGAGCTAAGCCATGAAATCTGAAAATATGAACAGTAATGTTACTGCTAAAATATTTTCGCTCTGCCAAATCTGGTATTTCTTCCTCAATTCACTTTCATTTGTTGTATTTTGTCGCTTATAGTTGTCATGGCTCCCATCACATCACAAAGCATCAACAATAAACATTTCGATCAGAGCTTTATCTACACGGATAGTTTATCCCGCGGATACGGTAACCTAGTGTTACACTCAGCTGTCGATGAGCATTAGAAGAATGGGAACTTCTTCTTCTTCTTTTTCTTCTCACTTGCCTCCCTCAGTTGTTCTTGTCTGTCCTGCTCTGCCTTCTCTTCTCTCTCCTTCCTTTCCTTCTCATCCTTGATAGCTTTCTCTTCGGCTGCTTTCTTTTCTTCTTCCTTGCGTATCTCCTCTCTATACGCAGCTGCCCTCCTATTCTCTTCATCGATGATCTCATTCCACTTGGCCTCCACCTTCTTCGACATAAGGATCCCTGGGTACTGCAAATATATAAAATTATCGTAAAATATTAACCCGTTCCGTTAATATTAATCCTATCTTTCATATTGCAAATTCGGAAGAGGAGAAGAGGGAAGAGGGAAGGGGGTTACTGGGCAAATGAGTATTTTAGTAATAATCAATAAGGAAATGAAACGTTCTGTATTACGTGCTAAACACCGTATGGTCAAAAAACGTTACTATATCATCATTATTTTTATTTAATGTTAATTGTTTTCCGCAATTATTTCAACTCGCCTACTAAGCCATCACACAGCATTCTACACCGACAGAAAAGGGTTATAGTCGAACTATAAGGTTGAAATATGAAATGTTTCTGAAACATATTCCGATCTCATTCTGAATTAGGCTGAACGGTTGAAATTCGGATAAGTTTCAGAAACATTATATATTCTGATATCAATTTGCAGCTCGATTACGGTGTGGAGGAAAATTCAAAAGTTAATCCCATTGTTCACCCTTATCTGGAGAGAACAAAGGGGGTCAGAATGCTGTGATCAATAGTGTCTCGCAAATAATGTGAACGGTGTCCGAAATGAAGAACGAAGAAAGAACAACGAAACGACAAGACTTGATTGACAGTAGTGTTGCAAGTTCGGGATCGGCAATAACTACCGAACATTATTTTTAGGATTACCGACCCTCTTCCCTAGCTGTTTCTCTCACTTTCACACGCTATTTCTCATCTCTAACCGTCTGGCGCGAGAGAGTGTCGGTATTACCGATACCGAACCTGCAACCCTAATTGACAGAAACTAATAAAAGAAGGAACAGAAAGACTGACCGGACAGATCACACGAAAGAGAACAGTGTAGATGAAGATGTACTCGTCCGCGTTGCGAATGGCACCGTTTCTGCACCGACGGATCCATTTAACGACCATGGCAATCTGAAAAGGACGCATCGACGCAACTACGAGGAAGGCGCATCGACGCAACTTTATCTATCCTTTAGATGCGGAATCTTATATACTTATTGCTTGAATTGTTTGGCTACTGCGCGATGCGTCTCCTCTAGGGTTGATCGTTCGGCTTTCGGAACGGCCGAATGAGAGTGATCAAAATTGCCTCGTTCCGGAAGTGATTCAATTAGCGTTCGGAATGAGTTCGGACAATGAACTAATTGGATTACTCATTCCGGAACGGCCATTGTTCGACTCTATACCGTTCCGAAGTGAGGGGATAATTGGATCAAAAGGTCGGAAATCCGTCATTCCGTTCCCAACGATCAACCCTAGTCTCCTCTCAAAGTGGGCGGAGCCTGAAAAGTGGGCGGAGCCTGGGGTGGGCGGAGCTGTCCAACCATACCGTGACATTATCCGCTCCGCTGTAGAGAAGGGATCCCAGCACGTCGATGGCAACGAAAACCGCCGCGCGCGATGTACCCTGCAATTATAATTGTTAATTTTTTTAAAAATATAAATTAATAATACCAATAACAATAACAATAAAAAAATATTTCGAACCGAGAAATCGTCCATGACCACTATAGGCGATATCCTTTTACGATTTCTGTTGCCTTCGATCTAAATCATTAAAATTTTGTAAAAAAAAACTTGTTAAAATCCTAGCGGATCGAGTTATCGCGAGTTTCAGAAACGTTGCGCCGGGAACAGGTATATCTTAATTACGCTGCCCGTTTTGTCCCTCCACCTTCTGATGTTGCAAAATGTTCACAACCCGCAGGTTTGGGCGGGTGGTTTGGAACCCAAAACCAGATATCTCGTTTTATTCAGTAGCACAGCAGTCTACTCTGACAGAAAATGAAAAGGGAGGTCGGAATGCTGTGAGTTTGTTTCTCTTTGTGGAATTTAATAGGATTAGAAGTTCCGATATATGAGGCGGTTTCCGTTAGGATCAACAAGTGTCGGGAACAGGTAAAAAATCGAGAGTGCTCAAAAGTTGGCCCTAGGGGTTATTTTCGATGCCGAACAACCTGGTATGGTCGATTTCGCAATATGTCTCATTTTCGCTCCAAGGGGGCACCCCCTCATTTGGCCCTAAAACGCGTTTTTCGAGTTTTTCTCTTCAGAAACGCGTCAAAATTGAGTGAAATCTCGCGACTCTTAACAGAATTTCGAGCTCTATCTCGTGGTTATGTTGAAATCGCATGGTTGTTTTTCGTTTTCGAGAAAAAATCGTTTTTTGATCCGATCGAGTGGGTGCAAAATCCTTTGGCCAAGTGAAAGAGCATGTTTTTACGATCATTTTGCGCTATTGGATGATATTTTTATTTGAGGCAAAATATATTTTATATCGATTTTTGTGAAAAGTAGAAAAATAAAATTTTCTGAATACCCCCGTGGTGGTGCTCATTTTGAAGAGCTCGTCGAATTGATCATTTTTTTGTGTTGGACTTTTTCGTGAAAACGGTTCATTATGAAGTTACAAGCTTTCACATTGCAAGCAAGGGGTCGAGCCTCCCCCTGTGGCCGCAGTATGGCGATCTTACTGGAAAAATCCTGGAGGATCTCCGGGGAAAAGTGATCAAAATTGTGTGTTTTTTAATGGAAAAATATTTAATGGAGAGGTAGTCTTAAATCCTCAACGGACGCGGATGAGATAAACAGAAGCCGAAGATTGTGTTTTTAAACGTCATCCATCGTAGTCCACGTCATCATTACTCTTTTTTGAAGATAATTTTTATTTTTTTAATATTTATAATCAAACTATAAAAATTATGTTCTTCAAAAAATCTGCACTAGTGTGTATTAGAGTTGCGAGTTCATTCATTCATTATTTATTCCGTCAAGTTTATATACATGAGAGTTCGATATCAATAGTATTGCATCCTCATCCCTTCCCCGCATATTGCGAGAGAGATGACCTATTCTAAAACTATTGCACTATCTCCCTTCCCGTGGTAGGACAATGGCATTCAAAACGCAGAAAAAAAGGTTACAATACTATAGATACCGGTATTGATCAAGGGGGGGGGGTAACCTTTTCTTCGATTCGGTTGTTTATCTTCGCCAATTGAATGCATCTTCCAAAAAGAAGTCTAGAGGAAACCGATCACATTTCAGATGAGAGTGAAAAATGAGGGTGGAGGGTAGAGTTCGAAATACGGGTAATCGTCTCTTCATTTCCCACACTCTCTCGCCTCTCTGACCGGTGAGAGAGTATACGAAATGAAGAGACAATTACTCGTATTTCGAACTCTAGTGGAGGGGGCTCCGTGGCCTTATATAGGAATAAACGGATGGGGAAATCGGGTGAATGAATATGGAGATTCAGTAAAATGTTCTTATTGTCCATCTTTAATCCTTCATTATAAGTCATGTCCAAAAACATTGCATTCCAATGTATCGAAACAAAGAGAAGTTGTTGCTACACATGGCCTTACAATTTGTACAATTTGCAGGCACTTGTCCTACTTTTTTTTGAATATGTGGCAAACACTGCGACCCAATGGACCGAAACACCCAACAGCATTTCTTTAGGAAGTCTTTCATATCTAGTCTTTTCTTAGCAGTGTCTCTAATCGTCTTAAATCGTCTCATAAACCATGTTTCTTTTTAACTGTCAAAAGGGAAGGAGAAGAGATCTACACCGCTATATCCTCCCAACCCCCTCCGCCCATAAAAACACCAGAAGCGCCTCCCCCTTTGCTCACGTCTCTGAAGTAGATGATGTACTTGCTAAAGTTTTTCTGGTGCATCTCATAGAACTCTTCAAGAGTCGACTCCGCCCCTTCCGTCTCAGGCACGATGGGAACCTGTGAGAGAAGATTACGGTTTACAACAAAGTACACTCCTCGGGGAGTATGGAATTGTGCAACACCAGTTTTGAGGGGGTTGTATGCAATATTTTGTGATTTTTTTAGGAGCGATGGTATGTGGGCTGGGGGGGGAGTTGCTGCGTACCTGTGTGAGAATGTACTTCTGTTGGACCAGTTGAGTGTCGAACACCCAACTCGCATTGATGTATTTCTTCTTGTCCTCAAATTCAACGCGAGTGCCGTCGAGACACGTCATATGGTCCTGAAAACGTGCCGAACTGCTTGACATCTATAGATGTGCCCCCGTATCGTTCCTTGGCTACTGTAGGGGACAGGGTATACTCAAAAAAAGAGGAAGGCTTGAAATGGCAATATTCGGCCACAAAGATCAAAGATCATTGAGCCCCTCAGCAAGGCACTCCGAGAATCCGTTTTCAGCAAGCCAGCTGAGCCTTGCCCCGGCCTACTAGCTGAAAACATTTCTGTTTTAGATACCGTGCCTTGTCACGATTCTTGGTAGGATTCGCCTTCCATTGAGTATCCGCATAATCGGGACTCTTGTAGCCCTCAATTTCCTTCTTGAACTCCGCTTTCATGCCTTCGACGCCTGAAACGCATGACTTATTACTATGACCTATTATGACTTGACTTATTACTTATTACTGACTTATGCATTTCTATACGATACGGTTCCAGGTTCGGGATCGGTATTCCCGAAATTGTCCTTGCCCGCTAAACTCATTCTATTTTTTTGCCTCTGACGCGAAAACGGTCGGTGCAAGCCCAAATCTTCATCCACACCCCTACATACTAGAGTTGGCTAAACGATACTCTAAACTTGGCACGTTTAGCTCCCTCTCCCCTAGCTGCAGGCGAGAGAGCATGCGGAATGAAGAGAGTGCTTCCGATCTCAGGGGCATAGAGCGTTGAGAGCCACGTTTAGAGTATCGTTTAGCCAACCCACTCGAAAACGGTCGGTGCAAGCTCAAATCTTCATCAAGACCCCTACATACTAGGGTTGGCTAAACGATACTCTAAACTTGGCACGTCTAGCTCCCTCTCCCCTAGCTGCAAGCGAGAGAGCATGCGGAATGAAGAGAGTGCTTCCGATCTCAGGGGCATAGAGCGTTGAGAGCCACGATTACTAGTATGGTTTTATGTTGAGTGAGCACAAATTATACAATCAAAGCTAAATTGAAAACGCGATGGTAATTTTTTTGGAATTCGTTTAGCCAACCCCCCGCCCCCGCCATTACTCACCCATCTCGGCATAGCGACAGAGAAAAAGTGAAGCTTCCCTTAACGATGGAATCGGCCATTTCGAAGTGGTCAACCAGGTTCGCTTCGGACAAGGTTCCCTGTCCTGCAACAAAAGCTGTTGTATAGTATCACTTTTTTTTAATGTTCCGCGCGTAACGGATTCCAAAAAAATTTTTAATGATAAAACTCGATTATGGCTTTATCTTGAGTAAGCACAAATTATGCAATCAAAGCTCAATTTTAAACGCGATGGTATTTTTTTGAAATTCGATGCGTTCGGAACAATAAATATCTTCGTATAAAAATGTAATAAGGTATCGGCGAAATCCACTCGTGGGCGCTGCTTTTTTTGGGTGTCAGGCCAATTACAATACCCCAATTAATTGACTTTGCGCGGCCGCTCTCTCCATCGGAAAATGAGGAATAAAAGTCAAATAATTGGTCAACCAATTACCCAATTTATTAATATTGCCTCCCAGTATTGGGTATTGAATTGATACTGTATTCCCTAACGACAGGGGAGACGAAAAGTTCCTTCATGATATTTCCTGGCCCTGGCTGGTGCTGGGTAGTGATGTCATTTCAATCCTTTTAGACAATACCAATTAATTGGGTAATTGGCATTGGGTTGACCAATTACTTGACTTTTAATCCTTATTTTCCGAGGGAGAGAGAGCGGCCGCAAAGTCAATTTATTGGGTATTGGAATTGGTTGGACACCCAAAAATGCAGCGCCCACGAGTGGATTTCGCCGATACCTTATTACATTTTTATGCGAAGTTATTTATTGTTCCGCGCCCATCGAATTCCAAAAAAATTACCATCGCGTTAACCCTAACGGAGACCATTTCTTACATGAGGCATGGCTTCGGGATCATCAACAAAGTTGTTGTAATCCCTGTAACTACGATGACGACGATAGGGTATTTTTGGTATTTCCTTCGGCTGTTGGACTCTTCTTCTCCTCACACGACGATGCGACGTTGCGACGGCGGCGACCGCCGGTGGCGCCGGATCATCTCAAAGCAGCCTTGTTATCGTCACATTATTTCCCATTCCACACGTAGCTGACCGATGACAAACTGGCTGATTCCACTGAACGGAATCAGCACGCCTATTTTGTACGCCTAATTTCCGGCCTATCTCCCGGTTCCGGCTTGATTACCCGGTTTCGGCGATTCGACCGGCTTCTTCGGCTCGACAGTCGGCGATTTGTCCTTGTCCTTCTTTCTCATTTTCTTCATGAGTCTCTTCACCGACGACTCAGCTTGCGACTTTTGCGAGTTGTCCCTGCTCTGGAAAGGAGACGAATCAAACAAGATGACGTGGTCATAGATAGGGTTGGCTAATCGACACTCTACGCTCTATGCCCCTGAGATCGGAATCACTCTCTTCTCTTGCAGCTGAGGAAGAGCTAGTGGAGAGGTTTGAGGGTTTACAGGGCCCTACAGGGTTTGACAATGTGATGAGATAAGAGGTGGAATAGTACTCGAAAGTGGTACGTCATGCGCAAAATCAGAGCAAAAAGAAGAAAAAATAGGGAAGAAAATACGACGTAAACAACCTCATTCCTCACCTTTGCCATGGTGGCAACCGCACGGGACGAGTGATGAGTGGGTGAATGAGGAGTGAAGAGACGAGAGAGAGGAGAAACCATGGAGGAGAGAGAAGAATGGCCATTGTTCGATAATTGAATTTGCACGTAAATTGTTCTGTTTTCAAGTTTTTTCATACATATGGCACGTTTGAAATAAATAAAATGTGCAAATTTAATTTTCGCCACATGGAAATGAAGACCATTGTGAGCAAATGTACACGGATAAGCAGTTTCGGCGTTATCTACCAGAATATCTTGAGAAGCAACGCAAGTCGTGATTGTTTTTCACCACAAGTAGCGACAATCAGTTCAATCAGTCATAAAGAAAACCTCGGAGTACGGTAGTGCACATCCGTATGAAATTAACATTTATCACTCATTACAAGCACTTATTCTTAATATAGATTCTTTTCCCATTTTCATCAAGTCTCCAGCTGAGATTTTGAAATGTCATGCAGTCTTCATCATCATCATCATCATCAGGAGCAGTAGCAACATTGCCTTCGAATTCATCGGAACTATAAAAAAAAGTCTATTTAATATGTAATCAATAATAAAAGTCAATGAAAGTGCAATACCTCGGAGCATTGCGACTTTCTCTGCGAGCTTTCGCCGTGACGGATCGCTGAAATTTTCAGATTTCATTTTATTTCGGAGACATATGAGCCCGTTCGCGTAAGAATCAGACAAGGGTTGGCACAGTCAAAAAAGTTCGATTTTGTGAAACTCCGTTTTCCGGGGTTCTTGAGGCCGCTGAAGACGATGGGCATATTCATTTTTCTCATGGAAGATTCATTGGCTCCAGACGGCGTCACGTCGATATCAGTTATTTAGCTTTTTCTGAGCTCCCAGAAGAGCTAATTTTACGTGACCATGGCTCACGGGTCTGAATTTGATGCTGAACACGCCTGTCTAGTTCATGTTTCATGAATGTTTCTCAAAATGCTGGAAATGATAACTTTTGAAGGAGGCATTTGCAAGAGTAGCGACATAGCTAGATCGGACCGGCGTGAGGAGAGGATTCCAACCGTATAATTTCAGCCAAAACAAACAACATATTTTTAAATGAGGAAAACTAAAGTGAGGCTCAATGTAAGCGAAATTTCACTTGTTTTCTTCCCCCTCTCGGTCGATAGCCACTCTCCACTGATCTACCCCCTTCCCCGGCCTCTCCGTCCCTCTCTTTCTCTGCAGCTCTCTCTCACGTGCACACTATCTCGCCTCTACTGGTAAAGAGGAAGGGGGTAGATCAGTGGAGAGTGGCTATCGACCGAGAGGGGGAAGAAAACAAGTGAAATTTCGCTTACATTGAGCCTCACTTTAGTTTTCCTCATTTAAAAATATGTTGTTTGTTTTGGCTGAAATTATACGGTTGGAATCCTCTCCTCACGCCGGTCCGATCTAGCTATGTCGCTACTCTTGCAAATGCCTCCTTCAAAAGTTATCATTTCCAGCATTTTGAGAAACATTCATGAAACATGAACTAGACAGGCGTGTTCAGCATCAAATTCAGACCCGTGAGCCATGGTCACGTAAAATTAGCTCTTCTGGGAGCTCAGAAAAAGCTAAATAACTGATATCGACGTGACGCCGTCTGGAGCCAATGAATCTTCCATGAGAAAAATGAATATGCCCATCGTCTTCAGCGGCCTCAAGAACCCCGGAAAACGGAGTTTCACAAAATCGAACTTTTTTGACTGTGCCAACCCTTGTCTGATTCTTACGCGAACGGGCTCATATGTCTCCGAAATAAAATGAAATCTGAAAATTTCAGCGATCCGTCACGGCGAAAGCTCGCAGAGAAAGTCGCAATGCTCCGAGGTATTGCACTTTCATTGACTTTTATTATTGATTACATATTAAATAGACTTTTTTTTATAGTTCCGATGAATTCGAAGGCAATGTTGCTACTGCTCCTGATGATGATGATGATGATGAAGACTGCATGACATTTCAAAATCTCAGCTGGAGACTTGATGAAAATGGGAAAAGAATCTATATTAAGAATAAGTGCTTGTAATGAGTGATAAATGTTAATTTCATACGGATGTGCAATCATTCTGTTCCGACTGAATTTATTCGATACGATCTGGCTTATTGTTATTTCAACGATTATTACACGCATCGAAGATCACGACTTTCATTAAGACAATGGTCCAAATATCTACTGTGTGCTACATGTGGAAGATGAACGATCATTTGTAGCAGGGAGCAGTGCTATTCACTGGTTTACCCTCAATCGCCCCCATCCTCCTCTTGACACACACACAAACTGAAGCTTTCAAAGAAGTTCAATACTTTTTTCTAAAAAAATGAAGGAAATTATGAGTTACCTCCTCAATTCAATGTACTCTTTGTTTTTTTCTGTTCTAGTTTTATCTCGAATAAAATGTGACACTTCAAAGACTCAAATAATTTATCCAAAAATTGAACAGAGGTGCACCTAGAATTCAGTATGTGAGATGAATCCACGAGTAGGTTCCTGGCGAAGATTTCAGAAAGTATTCGATACAATGTGCCGCTGTTAAGCACGTTATAGCAGGATTGTCTATCACATCACAAAGGTCGACGGATCTTCAAAGGTTTAACGATGATTTGAGCAAGGAGAGCTACAGAAATTGTGAAATTCAGAAACATACCTTTTCGAAAATTGTGCACGGTTCAGTCACTGTAGGAATTCCACACGGAAGGGAAGTAGACCCCTGAATTGGCGGTCATAGTTCAGAAAATATCAGTGAAACAACCGCAAATAATATTAAGAAGAAAATGACGCGTTGATCACGTTCTGTCAATCACAATGAATGAACAAAGGGCGAAGCTGTTAAAATGGCATGGTGCCACAGAAACGAAAGATGAACCAGATAGCGAAGGAAGAAGAAAGGGCAATCGAAGTGAGTAAGCGAAGTGGGTGTTTCCTCTAGTATCTCTGTTCCCCTTCTCTCCCTCGTTCTCCCTCGACAACAGGTTTGCAACTAGGAAAAAACGTCTCTTCCCTCTTTCCCTCCTTTCCGTTGTGAACGCAACATACGCGAAGAGTTGGATAGCTTTCAAAATATTTTAGGGATAAAATACCTTGAGAAACAACATACCACGCATGCCGAAACACTTGTCCGCTTACCACATCTAGGAAGTATTCAGTCGTTCCCTCATTTTTGCAGTGCTTCATTTGCAATAAAACAAATTAACGAAATTTAACGAGATTTATTCTTCAAAACATATCAGAACGTGGTTGATTCACTATAGTTGACGGCGAAGATCGAGGCAGATAGTGTTTGAAGATGTGTGATACTGTTACAAAAGACTACTACTGCTCCGCATCAAAAGTTTGGATTTTTTCTGCATATTGTAGTGTTGGATTCTGCAATTTAGGATGTAACTCCGAACAACATTTGAATTAGAGTGACTCACCATTTCAAAATTATTGGAAAACGTGCACTAGGTTGCTTTGTAGAAGCGATGAAGTGAAAGAACATAGGTCTCTGGAAAAAATGTAGAAATATTGGAATAAAGGAATCACAAGAGAAACGCGTGGAATAAATATGACTACAGAGACTAGGAAAACTTCAATCAGCCATTTTCTTATCGAAGATGTTAATCAAAGTGACGGAAAGGAAGAAGAGAGCAATCGGAAATGCAAGGCAATGATAGAGTGAGAGAGAGAAAAGAGAGAGACAGTGGGTTCTCTTTCCTACTCTTTTTCTAGTCCAATTCCGGAGAGCACGAAATGAAGGCGAAGAGTCGAATTGATCTCAAACCTATTTTCTGTATAAAACTAATATTTGAAATTCAAAGGAATTTATTCGAAAAACATTACAATCGTTATATATGGGTTCTGTTTTGAAGATGGTAAAGGCGGATTCAGGGAGTGCTCGGCACAATGTGCTGCCGTTACATTTGACTATGACACCGCCGCATCAGAAGGATGGGGTTTTTTCGGCAGATTGTCAACCTGTCAACCTTCCAGTGAGGAATGGAGTTCGATTCTGTAATTTACAATATAATCAGAGATTATAAAATCTGAAATAAACTCACTCATCATTTTATTAGTAATTCACCTTTTTATTGGAAAAGTGGTCGCTGTGTAGAAGCGAAGCAGTGAAAGGAAGTAGGCCCCTGAAACATAAAAATAAAATAGAGCAAGGATCGCTACAGTGAATTTTAATCAGAAAAATTCTAATCTAAGTTGCCAATCAATGTGACGGAAAGGAAGAAATCTTTTGGGAACGTGGAGCAATTATGCAATGGTGAAAAGCCTAGGGAATGCATCATTGAGTGAGAAGGGGCACAGAGGGCAATCGAAAAATAGTGAGGAAGAGAAAAGAGAGAAGAGAGAGAGAGAGAGTGGAGTTCGTTCTCTTCTTTCCTATTTTCCAGAAGTCGTCTTGCCAAATGGGAGAGCAAACGAAATGATGCCTACACTTCACTCTACATAATTCGGAAATGCCATGTGCTCGAGCGAGCTCAAAATATATATCCTTTACGTTTTATTGAGAAACACAATTACAATATCACAGATGCCCGTCGCAGATGAATACATCGTGTCAATAGATGGGAGAGGGAGCTGTAGCTACCGCCCACACTGTCACGAACGATGTTGACGCTGTATGATTGAAATTACACATTTATCCTGCAGGATTGATGTGGCGTCAGTACAAATGCTGGTTTTCTGTAAAAAAAGATCGTTTTATCTAATAGCGTAGAGAGCAATTTACCTTCAAGAGTTTTGCGACCAGAATTGAACCGTTCCTTGCATGAGCCAGGAATGGAAGGGATGTAGGCCCCTGAAAAAGCTTTCAGTTCTATTAAAAGCTGATCATAACGATAAAGAAAACGTGCATAATTAATCGGAAAATATACAAAATATATTGAATGACAGAAGGAGATTGTTATGAGGTCTGATCATGGGATAGAACAAAAGAATACAGAAAAGCAGCATTGTATAATGAGAGTATGTAGAGGGAGCGAGAGCTGCCCCGAGGCGAGGGATGAATGTTGCAATGGAAAAAAGGCATCTGGGGAGTGCAACATTGAGCGAGAAGTGGAGAAAAAGAGGGCAATCGAGAGGAGTGAGGGTGAGAGAAAGATGGGAATGCGTCTTTTCTACACATATCCAGCAGTCGCATATGCGAGAGTGAAGAAAACAATCAATGGACTCGCTGGTCTAATTTTCAATGCCGAATATCTTTTGTCAAATGACCGAGCCACTTCATGTCAGATCCGATAAAATTCTTTATTAGTTGCTTTTCAACATTCAGAACTCGAACAGATGGTTGCAGCGCTAGGTTGCACATAGAAAAGGTATCTAGTGACGAACGAAAAGATAGTATTTTTACGAATTGTTTTGGGAGGCATCGTTAACAATTTATCGCAGCAAGAGATGATGTCTATCGCAGATCTTAGAGTTTCAATGACAACTCCGGAATTCAGGCCAAATATTATTTTTCGGAAAAGTATGCAGTTCAACGAAGAACCTGAAAGGACACAATCGAAGAGATTTCGAAATATCATCACCGACCTTTCAAATTTCCTCTCGAAATGAATAATTTTCGCTGATGTTTTTACATGATGAAGGGATGTAGGCTCCTGTAAAATGATGATTAGTAAAAAAATGGATGAAAAAGTTTTGTTTTAGAGAACGATTCAAGGGGAAAGGTGAGCAACAATGGGAATCATTCTTATCGACCTTGTCAATCATTCTCGCAGGACGTGCGGACAATGAAAAAAGCTAATCTTCAATTGAATAGACCAATCTATACAACGCAAAGAGAAATAGATACACTCTGCTTTCTTTCCCTTCCTCTAGCTGTTTTTTTCTCTCCAGTGTACAACGTGTGTCAAACTGCGAACGAGTCACTTGCACATGAGGACTTTTTGCTAATGCAATCGGATGGTTGAAATACAACATGGTTATCCATCCTACTTTTGCATCAGCATTGCAAAAACTCGAAGATAATGAGAACAAATTTATCCACAATAATTTCAACAATACGTTTTTCTTATTTTGGGTAATTAAACCCGGTAGTTACCATATCATCGTCCGTTGGCATTGAAACTCCCCATTAGCATGCTTTATTTGTTCTGAGTTGATGAGTTCGGTCGCAGAGTTTCTGTAATTTTCAATCAGTGAAAGATAAATTGGTCGTTTTTAGAAAATAATCTGCTTACAATTTGAGATGTTTAGATGAGTTAGGTAATGGTCGCTGTGTAGAAGCGATCCGAGAAGGGATGTAGGCCCCTACAAAGATTAAATTTAATTATTTATGAACTGGAAAACATCTGGACCACTTGGGGAAATAAATGGAACGAAAGTTGAAGGTAAAGGGAGGGAAGAAGGAGCTTTAGTTCAAAACTACAGGCGAGCGATACAATGGCGGGATGAGTGTTCTTCTCTTTCATCCTTTGCATCCTCTCCTCCCACTTTCTTCCATCGCATCGCTTTTTATGAGTGTACAGTCGGGATGCCGTTTGAAGAAATCTCTTCAATTTGTACACTATTTCTCGGGTCAGATAAGGGATGGATCACGCGATATCGGGAGAGCCGTTTTTCAAGCTATTCAGAGTGTGCAAAAATATGGGCATATGAAACTATAACAATTACAATCAAGAATGAGTGGGGAGAAGTTAGGCAGAGCAATAAAATTGATAAATTTTACTGTAAAACAATTGGAAAACGACTACTAACGGCGATGTATATCTCATTTCTCTCTTACATCCTTTCCATGATTCATTGTGGCATTCACAGAGCGCTGTACGATTGCAATACTTTAACATCGAAGTATTCATTTCAAAGGTTTTGGTGATCCCCACTTTCCGGATTCATCAAATATCATCGCCGAGACAAGGATGATTCACTCCTCTAACCGGATCATCATTCCTTCGTACTCTCCGAAATTATCGCGCTCTAAGATGGTGTGAGATAACAGAGTTCTGGTGAAGTGAGGATGCACAATTTTGTGATGATCATCCCGTGTATAAAAAGGTTTGTTTTGCGGATCCAATCCACATTTTTCTGTTCTTCCAGTTATACTTGCATGAATTTTAATTACAGGAACTCCAAAATGCGCACGCTCTTCATTCTTCTCGGCACAGTCATGATGGTCGCAAGCACTGTAAATCTATTTTTTATTATTTAGTAATTGAAGAAAAAAAAATTGAAATTTGAAGTGATGAAAACATTTGCACAGCACCCCTGCTGACTTCAGCATTTCATTTATTTAAATATTAATTAATCAATTAATATTAAAATAAATGTTATTAAATGTTATAACTGATATTAATTAATAACATTTCATTTATTGAAAAACCGTTTTTTTTTCAGCTCGATAACTACAGTAACGGAGAGCGCGCAATCCATCCCCGTGAAGTAAGCGATTCAAATGAAATTGTACAAAATAGCAAATTTCAGAGAGCCGTCATTCCGAATGCTGGCAGAGTCGTTCGCCATGCGTCCAGGTTTCGAACTTTTGATTATTATTTGTATTTAAATGATTTTCCTGTTTCCCCCTGATTTGAGCCATTGAAGCAAGAAAGTGAAAAGATAAATAATATTTGATATATTAATTTATAGTTCCGAAGAATCCGATTTTAAACGAAGACTACGAGAAGCCAGGAAACAGCTCTGCCACAATACCCCCGAGAGAGATGATGACAAGTGGTACATTGATTTTAAAGGGAATAAACACCGCATTACTTGCTGGTAATAAACGATGATTTCGAACGGATGTGTGCTAATTGTGATGCGACTGTATATGAGGCTATGGAGTCTTCTCATATCAGTTAGAGCTCGAGAATTGATTCCGCCGATTCTTCATTTCGCACACTCTCTAGCCTCTCTGATCGGTGAGAGAGTGTGCAGAATGAAGAGACAGCTGCTCATTTCTCGAGCTCTAATGTCAGTAGAACAGGTGTAAGAGATGAGAAGAAGGGTTGATGATGTTGACTTTATCATCGGTGGGACGTTTCGTGCAAATATCACATCGTCAGTCAGGAATAACACCTCGAACTTGGGAAATTAAACCTATCCACCTGATGGGGTAGGAATGGAACGGGAGGAAAGATGGAGCGTCAGTCCAACAGCGCCCTAACACAATATTCTAAATGGATAGAAAACGGGGAAAGACAAAAAAATGCATGGAGATCAGTTTTATTCATCTTTCGAAAACATATCATTTATCGAGTAATGCAAAGGAAATATGAATTAAATCGATATCGGATAGACTATTCAGATATGTAGATCGATGTGAAGATGGCTATTTTCCGTACATTCCATATCCTCCGTATCCTCCATATCTTCTTCTCCCGTACATTCCCATTCCTCCCACTCCTCCATAGCCCATTCCTCCCATTCCACCGTACCCACCCATCATCGGGTTCATCATGCCCATGCCTGAAATTATTATTTACAAAACTAATCAATAATCACTGACAGAATATTCTAAATGACTAGTAGCTAATGATGCTTATGATTCTGTTCTGTCTTCGTATGAAAAATTAAAGTAAAAAGTGGTTCAATGCAAAAAATTGAGGATATAGTGGATGAGTAAATCACGAACCCCACTGAGCGGTAGTGCATCCGATGCAGAGCACGATGAGAAGGGCGAAGAAGAGATTCATTCTGTTGATTGAAGGGAGACAACTGGGTGTTCTCTCAGAGGGGTCCCTTTGGCTTATAAGGAGGCTGGATATTGGGAAGTGTCTCTCAATTTGCAGTACTTTATCGTTTCTCAGACTGAAGAAAGACTAGGAGAGATGAAGAACCGAGATCAATGCACGAGAGTGAGTGAGGATAAGGTCAGAGATTGCCTAGTTGTCTGTTGGTCGCGTGCTGGGCTTGGTCGAGATGTACCGTGGAATGCAACTGTTCTCCCCTATAGCTGGTTAGAGCAATGACAACGTGAATACTATGCCATTCTGATATCTTAATAATACTATGCCCATCCCCTTGCCCGGAATATAACCAACAAAACGCATAATGAGAATGGTTGAGATGTTCCGAGGAATACAGTCACTACCCCTAGAGCAAGCCCTTATCTCGAGGATAAAATGGTGTGTTCTTGGTGCAATTATCGATTGTGTAGTAGCATAAGAGGAACGATCTGAATGCTCGAAACAGATTCTGAATAACTGGAAAGGCTTGGAATTCATGGTGCTGAACTGTTAACGATGATCGATCCGGCTGGTCAACACCCAGTGCGTCACCTGTTACACTGTGTTCACTTTCACACATTAGCGAACTCGATCGCAATTAGGAAGGAGAGAAAAGAGTAAAGGAAATACATGCGTCATTCGTATCAAAAAAGATGAGAGAAACTTGAAAATCTTTATTCAAAAAAATAGTGTGAACAAGTTGATTGGGGGTATATTTTGGGACTGTTTCCGCTTGGGTAATTAACCGGCTCCTTTCATATTGCCGAACAATAGATCACTTATTAATTTTTTCAGCTGATCCTCATAGCCAAGGCTGCCATTAAATCGTCATATGAGCTTGCTGTTGGTTAATCTGCTCAGGCATTCCTGGAAATATCCGTGATTTGTGAACAAAATACGTATTGACAAGACAAGACACAAGACATTTTTTACGGTTTTTGCACTTTGTCCGAAACAAAAATAATAGTTGTACAAATTCATTTTCCAGGCTACTCACATAATGTTTTCAGGAAGACTTGCATTAATAGCATCGAAATGATTGACTGAGCGAGATGGAATAGGCATCTGCAATATAAGCGATAAGTCACGAAAATAGTACAAGAATTGTGGCTGAAAGAGATTGAAATAAAGCTTCTTCCGCATTACAACGTACGAAAACGAGATAGAGCGAAATGAAAAATAGGAAAAGTGATAGGAAGGCGTTCGATTCTCTCTTTATCACTTCTTCAGGAATGAATCACCTCTCCGATGACTCCTCGCCTCACGGACGGCTGCATTCTGTTTAATTGGATGATGAGCAATAACAGGAATCGATTTGATGTGTCAATTACTTGTAACTATCACTGATTCTATTTTTGCTGATTTATCTATTTTCGATCTGACTGATCCACTAATCAGTATCATCTGTTATACAGTGATCAGGAGGAGGTGCATGCATTAGTCGCATCAAGAAGAGCTTTAACAATATCTTTATTTTAAAAAAAATCAACAATAAAGTAAAAAGCAAATATTTTCAATGTTGTGAATAATTAACTGTATCCTAACAAAAACAAATTACGATTCGACTTAGAAATTAGGGTTGGCATTTCGGGGGTAACGGTCCGCTACGATAGAGGGAGAGGGTAACGGACCGCTACGAGGGAGGGAGAGGGTAGCGGTCCGCTACCCCCGCTACCCCCCGCTACGTTTCGGGGAAGGGAGCTTTTCCACTTAGTCTTCAATAAAGGGCGCGCACTAGTCTAGACGGGTTAGGGAAGGCAGGCGGAGGGGAGAGAGAGGGGGCGGAGCTTCCGCTCTCCTCCCTTCCCGAAACGTAGCGGGGGGTAGCGGGGGGTAGCGGACCGCTACCCTCTTCCTCCCTCGTAGCGGTCCGTTAACCCCGTTACCGTTTAGCCAACCCTATTAGAAATAGTCTACATGGGACTGCTTCCGCTTGGATAATTAACTTCTTCCTGCTGATCTACTATCGTCCTTCTTGCTTCTTGCAGAGAAATCGCTATACGACCGTTCGAAATGTCGCTTCCTATAACTAAGCGTTTACATAGAAACAAAAATCGACTCAATTGATAATACTGCAGAGAAAAGTGCAGCGCATGATGCTTTTTCGCCGACTGAGTTTTTATTTATTAAAGTGATGATTTCTGTCAGATACGAATAAAAAATGCCGTGGAAAGTCAACTGAGGCGGCATCCCTTAATGAGGAAATCCTACTAACCAACAATCCATCATTCAGGAATAGCATTGCCGAATTGTGTGAAGCAGTTATCTTGTCGGAACGACGATATGAGATGAAATAGGCATCTGAAACAAAAGTAATTACTAACATGAATGATAGGGAGAGCGCATGAAACTACATGACATCAAGATAACATTAAAAATTTAGGTAAAATATACAATGAGCAGAATGACTACTAGCGATGAAGAAATAGAAACTGGAAGAAAGGATTCTTCTTTTTTCTCTGTTACATCCTGGCCATGACTCATTGTGACATTCACTTCGCGCTGTACGATTGACTATCGATATTGATTTCGATCAGTGAAGGAAAAGGATTCCTTGCGCGATAAGCAGTCCTAATTTTTGAAATTGTCGACACGGCTTGAAAAACTAGTTATCTTCGTTTTGAAGAAAACGAAACAGTGATGGATCAACTGTACACAATCTTTTGGCCCACAGTCAATTCACAGAAAGCAAACAGTGCCTACTTAGACGAAAACAATCATACTGCGAGTGTGTTCGCAATGGACACGAAGTACCTGGTTGCTATCGCCTTCCTATTGTTGGAGAGTAACTTAAAAATTATTAGTTTAGCGTTTTATCATGTGTCTGTATAAATAGTTAAATTGATATTTTTCAGGCAATTGTGGAAGGGCTATTGTTTCGATTACAGAGAGATATAAAAGGCCAAGCTCAGCTCAATCTCGAGATCGATTTCATGCTGCAGTAAGTATTTGTGGAACAGTATTCTTGTCTAAAGGGTACCTAGTACCGCAAATTACCAAAATTGAGTTCGGTATTTTACCATTACAGGCTCTTCGTTCCCGGCAAAATCCACGTCGAGGGCGATTTCCGTTCAAATTTCATTCCAAACGCTACTCACTTCGAGGGATCTCTGCCCATTCCCTGACTAATATCCTGATGAGAATGTTGAACAATTGGTATCATTTTCTTCTCCGATGAGACGTATGTTGTGGTGAATAAAGACTCATTCATGCGAGCTCTGACGTGGAAAAGTAGGCGTAGTTTCACACTCGATGATCTCTAACTTTGCCTCTCATCCCCTTCTCATCTCTTCCCGTACCTGTCTCTACCCGACACAATGGACCCTGAGGATATCCATGAGAATATATCACTCCTCGCTCTGATTCATTCTATCCCGATGGATAAGTCGATCTACCAAGCCTCTGTGACGTTTTGCAGTGTCTGTCTAGGTAAGATTACATTCAAACTTGGGTCAAGTTATCGTTTTATCGCATAATCTGGGTGCAAAATTTGTTAATTCTGATTGTAGGAGTCACTGTAATAGCAGCCATATTCACTCTCTGCATTCTTTGGTCTAGCCGGTCAAGGTATCCGAGCATTTACAGGTCTGTTTTCATTCGACAATAATTTTTTCCAATATATTCGGGCAACCTTGACTGCAGTTTCATAAGATAGTTCCAGACGCTACGTTCACATCTTCATCTACTTTTACCTTTTCGATGCTATAGTTTACAAGCTCACTTATGTGGTGAGTGTTTACCCGGATACATTTTTATTCACAACATTGCCCGTTCGATGGATAGGAAAATTACAAAAATGGGGGTTAAAAATATTAAACAACTTAATTTCAGAACCTGATCGTGTGGCACAACTCAATAGTCTTCTTCGCTGATGGATTCTTCAAAGGTCCACGCGCTGTTGGTAAGATATTTTTCAGGACACTATTATTTGGGGAAATACTCTTCGACGTCAATCAAATTCCCAAATCTCATCATTTGCCGATTAGTTGTTTCATCCTTACAGGAGTCCACATGGTATTCGCTTCCCTTCCCACCGCTCTCCTCTGCCTTCTCAATCTCTACAAGTACTCTCATCTGACTAAGTGAGTGAATTTCTAGCGGCAGACCTCACTTGCCAGTTTACTGAAAATCGCCTTTTTTCACGAACCCTTCAATCCATACCTCTTATTAATGATGTTAAAAATATAGTTCATTGAAGATCCAGCCGACTCGAATTCCTCTCCACCCCTCACTGCATTCCCTTCGTAGCATTCTGGCTCGGAACCAGCATTGCCGTTCATTATGGAGTCTCTGTAAATAACTATTTAAATATATATTCATATATTATTATTTTTAAAATTATACTCTTGCAGGTGATGTTCTTCCAAACGGATGCTGATTCAATAGACCAGACGGCCGATTTGTTTTCCTGGGTAAGCGAGAGCATGATGATATACAATAGTCAAAGGGCAAACGCCCATGAGTAATGCACTATTGGATAAAGTCCTATTTCCTCGGTCAGAAATATGTGAAATATATATAATACGATCAGTAAATTCAGGCACTAGACAAAGGCAGAGATGTTGGCTTCGAGCACTGCATTGGCACGTATTGGGTGAGTGAAATCATTGCAAAGTTATTTTTTTCTGTAAAATTTTGAACATGTGCTAGGAAATTGGCTATTGTACGTGATGTGTGTATGAGATCTCTAATATTTTCATGAATGCACTATTACTTTCAATAGTTCATTCCTGGAATACGCCTCATGCTTCCTTGTCATGAAGTCCATCCAAACACATTTCCTTGCGTGACATTCAGCATACGCTCGATAACAATCAGATCAGTCGGATCACAGAGGAATTTTATACATCAACCCTGCATATCATGTGACTTACTAGGGAGCAATTCAACAGAGCAAAAACATTTTGCAAAATTTACCAAATTTATTAAGGTCACTGACACATTTATCGATCCTAAGTGGAAGCCAATCATTGGTCTGGCCTTATTCCATCTCGCTCTACCGCTCGTTTTCATCTACAACTTCATACTGTCAGGAATGATCCGACTGGCTCAGAGGTAGGCATATTAAATACTTCTGATAATCTTTGATCTTTGCCAGATCCCAGCGACATCACTCCGGCAAGTCCTACAAGTACATGATAAACCCGAGACATTTGCTCATGTTCTGGACTCAGGTGTGCATTATCTACTACTCTCGCCAAAGAACACATTCGACTCTTAACTTTCGGACAGAAGAAGCAACCAATACTCAATACAAAGCTACCGTACTCTTTCCAGTTCACAATAACCCTCCTCTGCCACACTCTTCCCCGTCTCATCCTCGCTTCCCTTCCCTTCTTCTACGATTGTGACGGACTGACGGGCAGTTACTGGGGACAGCAACTACTGTCGAGATGGTCGATGTTTGCGGTTAGTTTTGTTACTTTTATCTCAGGCTAAATCGAGGAAAGACAATTCGATTTTGAGTGGATAAGGTTGGGCACAGGATTTGCTATCTTTTATTAGATTTAACAACAACATTTATCTGGTAGTTTACATTTTTGTGCATGTCTGTAGTGCAAAAATACAACGCCAAAAATCTCTCAGGTGCCTCTACGTCCTATTCTCTCCATTCTCGCCGTGCTTATTATTGTCAAGGTAAGAAGATCACTCTCTCCATTTCGCCTGTTCTCTCACCGGTCAGAGCAGCGAGATAGTGTGTGAAATGAAGAGACGGTACATGACCATTACTCAAGAATAGCAACATCATGTGAGCTTCCATTCATCATTTTCCATTTCAGGACATCAGACGGCATTTGAAGGGATGCTTTCGAAAGAGAGCCTCGAGCAGTGCATCCATGAACTCTATCAATAATATTGTAATTTGAATGACAGAGATAATACTCATAAAACTCACAATCTACCTAGACCATGTATTTATAGTATTCTAAAATTTGCATATTGATGTTTTCGGCAAAGATCATGAAGCATCACGCTCATGATCTCTAGCAATGCTGTTGTCATTTGAGTAACAAAGCTCGAGATTCCTATGACTACGCCCCCCCCCCTTGGACTATCTTTGCATAAATCGAGAAATGCTATTCATGTGTACACGAGAGATGAGTGGTACTCACAGTGAAAATATAGAAATTCCAAGGTAACAACGATATCGACATATTTTATCCGAGTAGAAGAAATACAAGAAAAATATTTTAGAATCAGGGGGGAAATTATTTTTCAACATCGTCTGACCTGTTTCTCATAACATGAATAAGTAGTCGAGGGGGGGGGGAGGGGTTAAAGACGTCTGAAAACTTTATTTATTTCTATTTTTTTACAATTTTTACTGCTCACCTCTCAATTCCTATCAGGAAAGTCATCGATATCCTAGATTCCCATCCGCATTTGATTAGGTTTAGGTACTTCTGGAAAGAATTATTATTATATTCATTCTTAACTACATGAGCTGGCTCAAATAGGAGAGTAATTTTACCATTCACGCACCTTTGCCATATGATATTTTGGATTTGACGGGCAAAATAAACATAAACAATCGTACTCTCCAGCATCGAATTACAGCTGAATTTGCGCTTTGACAGTCTGAAACTGGAAGCTTGAAACGAGTGTAGCGTACAAATGATTGAGAAAAGATCATACGCACGTGTAGTATGGAGCGAATTAGTCGTCGTTAGAGGTCAGAAGCATTCCTGTCGAGTTGGTGTAGGCAACTGAAAATTGGACAAATTGTAAGTAAAAGGTAAAGGGTCTATACACGGCAAGCGATTTTTAAATTAAAACAGTCATAAGTGAATTCTAGGACCCACTGGAAAGGCCAGCTGTTGGATGGAATATATTACCCAGTGATTTCCAAGTCCAATGCTTTCCAAGGCAGGTTACCTTAGAAAGCTAACAAAAGTGTCGAGGTTACTACCAACTGGTAAGGGAACTATGGCTATTCGACTCGTACGATAAAATGAATCATCAAAGTTTAGCGCCAAACATAAATTGCAAAGTAGTAGTGGAAGAGGAGAGCAACTCCAGTGAGGGGACGGAAAGAAAAGGGGAGAAGGAAGAAAAATGTAACACACTAGCGAACCATCGATTCAAGACGCTCGCTCCGTCCCTCTATTTTGCCCCCGAGACCCTCCTCATTTCTCATTCTCTTTTTTCTCTAGTCGCCATACCACACCCTCGGTCTCTCTCGCCGGTCAAACGAAAGATAACCTGACAACTCTAGTGCGAATTCACACTACTCAGATAAATTCTCAGAAAACCCTCCTCTATCTAATTCCATTTAAAATGAGGGAAGAATCGGTTTAAACAATACTTTTCAAAAACTATTTTATCAGTACTAAACAAATTGTGATAAGCGAACAAGAACAAGTGAAATAATTTGATGAATAATTAAAAAATTAATTAAAATGCAGTTGTACAATGGAGATGGAAGAGGGAACGCGTGGCGTCCTTGATGAGCGAGTGTGTCTGAATATTTAATTTTGAAATGGAATGAATTTATTTTTATTATATAATTAGAAAAAAATCAAAATACTGATCACCTCCGAATTCCATCGAGGAAGTCTTTGATATCCCACAATCCCAGGAGATCGGTTTTCTAGAATCCTTTATTTGAATACTTCCTGAAAGTATGATGATTGACCAAACATTTTAAACTCGATTCGTACCCCTTCTAGTTTCGGGATGCAAATATGAAGACCGGGAATTTCTTCAAAATTTTATTGACGAGAATCTGAGATACGATTTAGATGGTGATCTTGTAGTTCGAAGGCATAGTAGTTGCTGGAACTTACGAGAAAGCTGTGACGAATATTGCTCAGCGATTGAGTTGGTATAGGCAACTGTAAAATGTAAAGATCAACAACGAAATAAAAATTCAATTTCGAGCGATAAACTACTGAGACATTGGAGGAAGAGAATAGGATGGAAAGAGACGGGAGGAAAGAAGGACAAGAGAAGTGTAATGCTGTAGAGAGAACGACCAGTCGATTTGCCCCCCCCTCTCTTTCACCATCTGGAATACACTATTTTATTCTATCTTTCTCTGAAACTACACTCTCACCGCCCATCCTTCGAGCAGAATGGATCACTAAAACAACCAAAATTGAAAAGACGGAGTTCTCGATTTAGGCATCATATTAGATATGCTTTATCATCAACACGATTGAATAAATGAACTAATTACAATGAAAATGCGGTTTAAGTTGCTGTTGGGATGGAGAGCGCATGGGGCCGTTTCTAGTAATGCAATCATCTATGTCGATGGGCAGCTCGTGTGGGCCCAACTTGATGCACAGAAGCAATCTGCAAGGATAGAGTTGAAAACAGCACGATCAATTATAATAGTAAGGCCAGGCGAGTTTACAATTGTCATGCGACGAATGCCCTTCATAAAACAAGCAAAAGGATAGCGAAAAATGAATTATTTATTCAATCACCGTCATTGCAACATGTTCTCTGGAACCACTCGAACTGAGGTCTGCTAGATAGTAGTGTAAAGTTGATGCTAGAGTTGGAAGGATACTGAAAGGATAACTATTTGTGTTTAAAAACACTTGGAAGAATTTGTGCCCACCGTCGTTTACTTACTTGTTCTTCGGAGTATGTTTCACGGTAGAGCAGCTAAGAAGCCGCAAGCCGAGTTGAGGTAGGCAACTTTAATTTTATCACTATCATTTAGAAAAAAAGCGATGGCAGTCAAAATTTAAAATATGCTATATGAAGAGAAACGAATTGTGAACATTTTAGAATAATGTGATGAAAAAACGGAGGAAGAAAAACAAATAGAGAAGTGTAGTGATCAGTGAATGTCATTGAAGAGAAAGTGAAGAGAGTGTGTAACGATGGAACATCTGCCACTGCCGCCCATCGATTCCGAGTGTCCTTTCTTCTTGTCCCTCACGAATTCTACTCTCTGGCTATTTCGCTTCCTCTCTTTCTAGTCATAGCCTGGCGAGAAATTATTCCAAAAATAACTATTGCAATCCCGAAATTGAATCCAATAAGAGAACTCTAGTCACTATTAGAGTGTGGAGAGGAAGAGTGAAAGGAAGGGTCTTCCTCTCGGCGCAACGAGGAATGAGAGGGAGAGGAAGAGTGAGAGGGAAAGGGATTAACTCTTCCGGAAGAGTGACGACTCTTCCGGAAGAGTAGATTCGATTTCGGGCTATTTTCGATGTTTTGACGTCGAATTTTCGAGGGCTTGGTTTTGAATTTGCATAATTAGCTCGCCTAAGTCCTCTAGAGCACATTTGCATCGCAATCTGGATTGATTCCACTTCACTCCATTGCTTGATACCTGCCGCATTGAAACCAATGTTTTATGAGGTAAGGGTGTCTAAGATGCGTCAAAGTAGGTGGTAACAAGGTGTCCGATCAATCTGAGCTTAAATTTGTCAAAAATACTCCAATGAGGACTCTTTCTTGGGCAATTTGTGAGAGTGACGTGACCTAATAGGCAAGAATTTCTCTCAAAATGGTTCCAAATGAATGCTCGGTGCTTCGGACAATGTCCCATGCCTCAATTATTCATGAAAATTATTTTCCTAATGATCCCAGACACCAAAGCAAAACTCTCTATTCAACTCTTCCGGAAGAGTTCTCACTCTTCCGGAAGAGTAGACCGCGCTCTCTCACTCTTCCTCAAGGAATGAACCGTTTCCCCTCACTCTTCCCTCTTCCTCTCCGCACTCTAGTCACTATCGTAAGGGGGGGGGGCAGTTTGTGCGGCCAATCGTGACCATCCGAATGTAAATGTATCCCGACTGTGAAGAATTTCGGTTCCGTTACTCAGCGAGTCTCACACTGTGCGATCAACGATCGTCATCATCATCATAGTCATCTTCATCATTTTTATCCACATCGAAATACCACAAAATAGGGGTAAAACATCAAATAACAAAGACCGACGCAGAGTTCAGTACTGTCAGCTGGGGCTTATTACAGAGGGCTTATGTATCTTGTCTGCAATCAAATATAATTATCTTAGGATCATGATCAAGATACCGTGTCCATGTCGATAACGAAGATTTCGATATAATGGAAAACTTGAATGACGCAGAGACCGATGTACAGCTGAACATTAGCTAAGTCATGCCAGTTTTGAACAAAGAAGTATATATTTTTCTCACCTTCAATCTGTTTTCATGTCATGCCAGTTGACAACTGAGTTGAAAGTTGTTCTTGTATCGAGGTCATAAACGGATACCATAAACTGAAAAAAACAACTGATGATGATCAAGATATATTAAAAAGGCACACTTACGTCACTGACGTATAGAAGTACTCGGGAAACGAGAGGATTCTTCTTCTTTTGCTCATCTCTCTCGTATCCATGGTTCTTGGTCTTGTTCCAATGATTGTCCATCTTCATCTGCGCAATCTGTTGCAACTGGGCATACGATACCTCCGTCTCTCCATTGCACACACTCCCTCTCGTCGACCGAGCGGACGAGAGACTGTGCAAAATGAAGAGACGGCGGTATCATTTATCGAGCGCTAGGGACATACCTCTTCATTGGTTAGAGTTCGCATTTCCGTTGCGCTCAGGAATGTCATTACAATCATCTACAGATCAACGGGAAGGGCGCGACGGTCTAAAATATTCACACCAGTTTCACTTTTTCAATATTCAGTATGAACAATAACCGCCAAAGAGATAAGGTCAAAATAATGATCACATATGTACTTACCGCTACAAACAGGAAGATGAACGATATGAGGAGGAGTTGCCACAGGAGAGTGAGGGGCTAAATAGTTCTTAGTTGAAGCAGGTTACTTTTTGTTAGTAGCTCCTCCCTTACAAAAGAAATGGCTCTCATCATTCTGCACGCCCTCCCACTTCTCGAATAAGTATGCGAAATACAAAATTTCTCGACAAGTTAACTCTTCTAACAATAAACGCAATGAAATCAAACCTTTATTGATCCGGGGATCGTTCTTCTTGGAGTTCATTCGACGATGATGGTGTAGTGCGTGTAGAGCACTGAATGAGTTCCAGATTTTGGTATCGACCAGCCACGCCTCCTTGAATGCCCTAGATCTGTCATAGATAAGATCCTTATAGATGGAAATGAGGTCAGCCATCCGATTCATCTTTGATCGCTTATCGGTCATTTGTATCTGGAGATTATTCGTTTTCCCTTTCTCTTCTCTCCCTACCTACCCCATCTCTGATTCTCATTATTACCGTTGTCACTTTTTCCACTGACACATCACTGGAAACAAGGAAACTTAAATGCAATAAAAAGGAGAAGTGCAATTGATCAGTCATGTTAAGGTCATTCTCCATTCTTGCGCTCACGACGTGCGGTCGACTCTCACCCCCGCTCTCTTCCATCTCCAGTTTGGAGAAACCATCCCTTGACCCATTGTCACAGAGTGCGAAGAACCCGATCCCCTTCATAATGATGCTTCCCCCTGCATGCACTATGCCTTGAATCAGGATAAATGTATGTAAATGTATGTTAAGGTCACAATGTGAACAAATATGCAACTCGTGTACGTCGACATGAACAGCCAACTAACGCAGATCATCTCAGACGTTACGGTCGAACTCGGAAGGATGAAGTAAGAATCACTTTGTATAGCTACGTACCAACGTGACACAAGAAGATACAAATGCCTCTGAAAACTCGCAGATTTGCCTAATAAGATGTTCCATCAGACTACCCACAAACATTCTTCCGAGGCATGAATAGGATTGGCATCCCTCTCATCCACACCCCTTTGAATCTGCCACGAATTGCCAATGGTAACCAGTGTGACTCCTCTCATGGGAAGACAGACAGCTATTCTTACGAGATTCACTTTCGCAATACACCTCCTTTCCGTTCATCTTCTTTGGCTTTTCGTTGCTTTTTCAGTAATAAAATATTTTCCAGTTGCCTACTCCAACTCGATCGAGCACAACTAATAGAAATTGCAAGAAGAAGCCACAGCACACAGTAGCCACAGTATTAAGGCCAGCTGGAAGAATCATTCTATGTGCAAGATGATCCAGCTTCATAATGTATTATCCTATTCGTCAAGGTCCTTCAATAGTCAACCACAACCAGAAGTGTCATTCCATTGAATAATTGGTGTTATGGTTCCACGATAAATATTTCGATCCATTCGTATATTCAGTATACTAGGTATGATATTGATAGCCACATTATTGAACGGTATTCATTTCTCACAAAACTTATTTACCGTCTCATCTCCGGAATCAACATACAACATGGTAGGTAAGGCATCGCATAGAATCGGATATCTTCGTGACAGTAACACTTTGCCGAGAAGATGCATGCACTTCTTGTGATCTCACAATCCCTGCTATCGTGCCTCGAAGAACCGCAGTGATCTTCATTGTGATAGGTTTAAACTTGAATTTGGATTGTGGTAAATAGTTGACGCAGAAGATGATGCAGGTCGAGTTGGAGTAGGAAACTGAAAAGTGATAATTAGTGTAGATCACATCGACATAATGAAGTGAACGCAATAGTGAATCGAAAAATACTGGAAACGACCGAGAGAAAGGCTAGGTGACTCCAGCTCGTTCCCTTCTTCCTGTCTTCGTTCGAGGCAGAGTTGGATTCACCAATGGCAACCGTCCCGGCATCAGTCTTTTCCTTAGCGGCCATGTATACAATACGCCTTCTTTCATTTATTCATTTAATATTACGTTAGCCATTTTCGCTTATTTTATTTGTTTGTTTTCAAAACTACTCAATACATTACAGCTGCCTGACTCAGCTCGATCTCTTTGCTACTACGATAAAGCCTCAAGGAAGATAGCCAAGTTGAAGGCCTCTAGGAACATTGAAAAAAAAACCCGAATTAACTGGTACTCGAAGGAGACAATCATCAGAAACGGGTTTTATGGCATGAATCTCGTCGGCTGATACTACCCGTGATAAGAAGGAAATCGAGCTCAATATTGGAGATGGTGCCTTCAATGCGTCGTATGTGTATGATAAAAGTATCTCATGCAAACATGAAAGTCAATCAGACATTACTAGACGGCTGATTCATAATATGAGTTTCCTTTTGACTATTTCCGGGTGCAAGAAATGTCAGAAGAATGTCAGAAGCCGAATGGGAATATTTTAATTTAAAAGTGGAACCGTCCGATGTTACAATCAGTCAATGCCAAGTTATTCGAGCAATATTTTTTCTCAAAAATACTTTATTCAATTTTAAACAAATATTTAGCCCATAGATGATTGAATTACCCGAAAACAATGTATAAATGAAAATAGTTCTTAGAATGGCACCTTGAAACCGCCGAGTTTTGGTGAACCGGGACCAATGATGATGGGACCGATGGTACGGGATGGATCCCTGGAGATCTTGGTAGTCGCCTCAACCTTGGGTCCGGGTCCAATGATGATGGGTCCGATGGTACGGGATGGATCCCTGGAGATCTTGGTAGTCGCCTCAACCTTGGGTCCGGGTCCAATGATGATGGGTCCGATGGTACGGGATGGATCCCTGGAGTTCTTGGTAGTCGCCTCAACCTTGGGTCCGGGTCCAATGATGATAGGCCCGATCGTACGGGAGGGATCCCTAGCAATCATGGTGGTCCGATGGAAGGCTGCATCCTGTAGAATCCTAGGAGGCGGTCTCGGGCGGTAGTCGCCAACATCTTTCTGCAATGAATTTCATCGAAACTGTATACATTTCGAAATATCGAGCAGAAGAGAAAAATTTTGATATTGGGAAACTCAATAACTTACTGAAATCGCTGCTCCAATGCAAACTGTGAGAAGAAGAACACCGCAATACATCGCTGGACCGAGCTGATGATAACTCCTTTCCAAAATTGCCTTTTATAGGCGGCTGGTTTCCGTTTTGATGGTCTAAACACTACAGTGATAAACGCCGCAGGACATCAATATTTGTTCACGTTTCGTACAGTTTAGCGTGACACAACAATTCAATTTAGCAGTGTTTATCAGCGCGTTTATCTATGGAAGGTGCCGCTATCATTGAAATTCAGTTTTTGAGTTGAGTCATTGTATTTTTTGCTGCTTGCTCACTAATATTCAATCGCCAAGAAGGCGACTCCATTGCGTCTTCATTGAATTTTCCAGAAGATTACACGGCAACTATATAAGCTTCAATTTATTTTCTTTTTGTGTAACACTAAGTCAAATTTGTTTGGAATAAACGTTCAAACTGTCATTCTCTGAACATAGCAATAAAACATCATTTATCATCAACTACTATCATAGCTCTCGCATATAAAACCGGTACTGCACAGCAATGCCAATACGAAGAATGTGGAAAAAATGGGAAGGAGTGGAGTTTTAGAATACCGAAAAATGTGGAAAAATGGTGGAATGTGCAACAAGATACCAGTGCAGTGGGCGATATTTCAGATCTACTCACAGAAGTCATTGGTAGGGGGAAAGGTGTTTGGTGGTTAAGGATTTGGTTCGATTCGAACTGAAATAGGTGCTAGAGTAAAGGAAAAATCAATAATGAATCGATATATCGATAATCGATGGCTACCGTACTCCTCACTGGTCCTTGCCATCACCGTTTTCTAGATGCTCGGCCTCCTCAGAGAGTGGTTCCTCGTTGGTCTTCTTTCTGCAATATGTGCATTATTTCAGTTGTATTTTCGAAATTTCTAGTGGCCACCTCTCCACTAGAGCTCGAATTATGAGCCACCGTCGCTCGAGTGACAAGATGGATCATGTATCGAGCATCTTTCTTTTGGAGTAAGAAGTGTGAGGAATGTAGAAGCTAAGTTAAGAAAAAAGACAGACTAAGGAGAAGGTTGCATTCCGAAATCACTTTACAATCACGATATTACGTCAAGCAAGGGGTTGCAACGCGTACTAGGCTAAACTCACGTTGCGCAGGCGTTGGAACATGGGGCTACAATTAATTAGTCGTTTTGATAAGTTAGTTGTCGATAAGCGTCTACCGTAGTCTACCGTACCTCCGGGCCTCAATGGCCCTCACGAATCCGCCCAAACGCTGGCGTTGTCCCTTAGCCTCGGCGGCGCGATTCTCGTCCTCGATGTCCTTTAAAATAATTAAATAATTTTTAAAAATAATAAAAATATTATTTTCGAAAATGCTAAATTTAACTACCTCAGGCTTGATCAACTGCATATCATTATCGCTCAGACGGAACGAGGCTAGGTGTGACTTGGGAATGACGTCCTGAAAGTTTCTATTTTATGTTATTATCGATCGATTTTTATAAGAATCATAGAGAAAAAATGGAGAAAAATGGTGAAATAAAGTTAGAATAGTTTGCCTGAATCTTGAAGGATGCTCTGGTATGAGGAATGGTCTTGATCAACTCCAGATAGTCGGGATCGTCCATTTTACCGATGGATGGGCACTGGAATTATTTTTTGTTATTTTTTATTGCTAATCGAATGCATCGTATCGGTATTAAAAATACCTTGTTTCGAATAAATTTGTAATGGCTGTGAAACATATTCGAATTTAGCAAGAAATCAATCTCCAGAAATTTCAACCTGATCAGCCAGATCCGTGGCCATCATGTGCGCAATTGCCGTGTTACGATCGAGCACGTAGTTGAGTTCTGAAATGTAATTTTTGAAAAAATGAGACCGAGAACGCTTCAGTTGTGCTTCACAACAACATCAAGAACACTTGAGGAAAGTGAATTTAGTTTTTTTCCGGGAAATTTCTTTTAAAATAAAACAAATAAAATGATAAATATTTAATCACAAACCGAAATCGTCGTCATCCTCGCCGAATGGATTCATCAAGAATTGTCCGACCTGGAAGGGGGCGAAATTGATTTTCCATTATTTCGAAAAAAATATTCAAATGTGCTTCACAACATCATCATCATCACGTGATAAATGTGAATTTAATATTTCTGGGCGACATTTGGCTAAAAATAATATTCTTAAAAAATAATAAAAATGAATAAAAAATACCTTCAACCATCCGAGGTAAAAGAGCATCTGGAACGTGGTGAAGATGGGGAAGAGAATGGTGATCTGGAAATTGTTTAATTATTGTTAACTAAAAAATCAACAATTCTAGTGATTGCACAATGCATTCTACCAGTTTTCTCGCACTTGTTCTCCCGACCAGGTCAACTACGCAAGTTGTCTGCGAAGGAATCCCTAGCACGAACCTCAGTGCTCATGCTCTTCTGATCCAACTTCGGCTGTCTGCCGATCAGACAGATGAAAAAGTAGCCGTACGTGGCGATAGCAACGACCTGGAATCAGTTTTTCAAATTATTATTTTTTAAATCCAGGTTAATTAGATTTTAAAGATCTGAATCTGAATGTTCAGATTTTGTAATATTTAGTGAAAGAACCAAACCTGAGTGTACACCAGTGGGATCTTGACCCAATCGTACACAAAAAGCATAGCGAATCCGTCACGGAACGAGTAGACCTGAACGTGATCTTTGATCTTCGAGAAACTGACTTGATCTTTGATCTTTTCCGAATGTCAGTACACTTGCACCCGCAATCATTGATCACTGATCGCATTAGCTATCGAGGCTCTTCCATTGATCAACGTCCTGTCTCTCTCCTCATTTTACGAGTACTGCCTCTCAGTGAGCTGTGTAAGGGAAGGAACTTCCCAGCTTAGGGTGAAATCGTCTCTACATTGTATGTGCTTTCTTTCCACTCTGATCGGTGATAGAATATGCAAAATCAAGATACGATATATCAATCTCTGTGAGCAATTCCCTACTAACTTAGCTCGCTATCACCCCATCAGTGCAGTGACCGGGAAAGCAATGCGGTTCCACTGATGCGATCAATCAAAATGTCGCGGAAGCAGACGATCGATACCGGTTCAATGTCAGAGAAGGGGAACTCATTTTTCTACAACAACGAAACACAATTTGCTGAGCGCTAATCCAAAAACGATATAGTACTGGATCGGAAGCGGGTCAGAGATAACAAATAGCGTTTTTCGTTTTTCATAGTTGCTATTGTTGTGTTGTTATTGTTATTGTTTTGACACCTCGAAAAACAAACCTGCTGCAGCAGCATCTGCATCTGCACCGAGTCGATCTTCTTGTCCTGGTACTGCTTGCGGATGAGGTTGATGATCCAGATGATGGGGATGAACCTGCGAATCTTTATTATTTTCACCATTGAATAACATTCAGAAGCACGTATTTCTTCTTGAGATTTGTTCTTGAGAAATGTGTTTCCATGATTGAGAAGTAGCTAAAATCATGCTTCTCGTCATCATCGCCTAACTTCCTCTCTTGCACTTATTTTATACTTTTATAATTGACATATTTTCAGTGATACTCACCATTTGCCCTGCGGCGCATCCGTGTTCATATACAGATCGTACTCCTCTTCAGTCATCAGTTTAGCAGCGACGAGATGTCGTTCAGTGGGGAACCTCTTCAGGGTACGAACGGAGATGCCCGACCAAGCGATGGCGGACTTGAAAGAAATATTCAAATGTACCTCTATACTTCCAAAACGGATTAATAGTTATTTTTTTCAGAATATAAGATGGATGAAGTGAATTGATATAGCACTACTGGACATTTGATAGCACTGTGAAACATATGTGAAGCAACTATAAAAAATCAAGTTGTTTTACAAAATAAGTTGGAAACAGTGAATCCGAAACGCTACACGAGACAAGATCACTATGAGAAACATACCTGCAGAGATGACCAACGAGCGATGGCCTCGCGCACGGGCTGGTTTTCCTGAAAATTTCAGATCGTTATTGCAATAAAAACATTTTTTTAAATATTGTAATATTCATTTGTCAGCAATTAACATAAAATTTGCGTAAAAATGACTTATTTTCATTGACTAACTAAGTTCTAAGGATAATTGGAGAGAGAGATCAAAGATCAAACCTTGCCAGGCAGACAAGCGGACACCATCATCATCATCTTGTCCGGCCACGAGATCCAGTTGAACTGTTCCCACCTGGAATTTCAGGGTAAAAATTTAAAATTATTATTATTATTGTTTGCAAAACTCGTCGAGTGTCTGGCGCCATAGTTTTTGCAGTAGCGGCTTACGCGCTGTTAAATAATTTCTAAACTGACAATGAGGCGGTTGAGCAAACAGAATCGAGGCATTCTAAAGGCGCCTGTCTGCGGGTAATGAGGCACAATTGCCATGATTTATGATTATGATATTTAAAATAAATAATTATATTGAAATACCATCTAGCAACGATGACTGAGACGAAGAAACCGAGCAGGAAGGAGAGAGGAATGTATTGCGTACCGATCTCGCACCTGGAAGACTTTCATGAATATCAATGAATCTAAAGAAAGTTCATTTTCGGATGTCTTTTAACGAAACATTGTATTTACCAATCTATATTCTTTAGAACCAATAACTCACCAATTAATCCACCCAGTAAAGTATTCCTTCTGCTTTTCGTCCAAGATGTACCACTGAAATGTTTTTTTTCGAAAATCACCATCGGTCTCATTGATCCACACTTTTTGCTCCTCTGCTGACCTTTGGAAATCGCCCCTACTCAAGTTGTTTTTGCTGTCTGGTGCGTCATCGCGCATTCCAATCAAATTGATTTGATTTAGCAGCGAGCGAGAGAATTTCCCGAACGCGGACTCGATCTGAGCTAACCTATCCCCACTTCCCTGACCTGTTGTTCATCGAAGGTTACTTTCCATCTTAGTTGTGCGAGTTTGATCGCTTAGCGAACACTTTTGCGTGGGATTAGCACTTTATTCTCGACGCAGGGGGCCTAAGTAGTGGGGGGAAGTTGCTCGTGAAAGGTCTTTGTCCATTCATGGCGAGTCATGGGAGTGGGCTTAGTGTGTGCCTTGATCAGGAACAGTTTGCAGGCAGGCCAAAAGATCAGCGCATACAAATGAGGCAGATCTTTGAAGTGTTTTAGTTCCGCATCGCTTTCTTAACACGTGCTGACAGCTCTGGCGATTAATCTACACATATCAAAGCGACAAGGTCTCAGTTACGTTTTTCACCCTAAAACGCTCTGACAAAGAAGTGGAAACAAACCTGAAATCCGAGAATAGCATAATAAGCGGCGTAAAACCAGATGAGGTCCTTGAGCACGGCTTTCCAGAGGGAGCCACGCCATCTAAACATTAATTGTTTTTATCTATTATATTGATTTGTTTTTAGAGACATGACCGCTCTCATACTAAATTTATAATGCTTTACGGTTGTCGTAATGCGAATGAAACCTATTACAATTTCTGATCATCTGTGACTAATGTTCAAGATGATCTTTGATCTTTGATCGTTTAAAAATATTAACCTGATCATGAGCGATGAGAACTCCTCATCGTACGATATAGTCATTGCTGAACTCCTGCTTTCTTTTGTTGAAGAAGTCGCCGGAGTTTATCCTGAACGATTTGTTAAGAATTATAACGGTTTTCAAAACGCGATCGAAAGCGAATGATACCACGCACAAGTCTTAAGAATCTCCTAAAACAAAATAAAGTCATTATTTGATCAATGGTCTTCGTCTTGTGAGAGATCACAGAAAGACGAGTGAATTGAGGGGTGCACACTAGGGTTGATCGTTCGGAACGGAATGACGGAATTCCGAACTTTTGATTCAATTATCCCCTCACTTCGGAACGGCCGAGAGTCGAACAATGGCCGTTCCGGAACGAGAAATCCAATCAGTTCATTATCCGAACTCATTCCGAGCGCTAATTGAATCAATTCCGGAACGAGGCAATTTTGATCACTCTCATTCGGCCGTTCCGAAAGCCGAACAATCAACCCTAGTGCACACTTTGATGGACAACACCAAAATCTTCATAGTTGCAGACAAAATAGCAATAATTTGCGCAAAACACTCGAACAAAATTAGCCAATGAGTCTAGTAGGGGCAACGGGACAGCGTACTGTTAAATTAGCGAGCGAACATAAACGACAGGGTCACTCCCTTTATAGCATCTAATGAAATTACCAGACAGACAAGTGACCACGTGAATAAATGATGAACCTTAGTGAGCGTAGGATGTTCGGTGGAATACTAAATCTTCGCCACGCTTGCGTCTCAACAATGAACCGATTCTATTTAGTATACGAACTTGCTCTACTCTCGCATTCTTGTTTGCCTCATTTCTGAATTAATCATGATAGTTCGAGTACGGCATTCATTAGACCAAAATTAGCAAAAATAAAAGGGCATCATTCGTTTTTCGTAACGCAAAAAATGATGCAGTATATGAATGAATTTCGCGCATTACAATATTTTTTCTACACCTTACCACAAAATTATTAGATGCGCGAAAATTATCAGAGTATCTCCAGTTCGGAGCGTTAAAGTTGAAGTTCACGCCTATAAATCACATTGGCGCACACAGCAGAAGAAAGAGCGTAAACACCCGCGGTTTGCGCCTCTAATTTCCCCCTTCCTCCCCTCCTTTTTCTTGTCTAACTCCCCTTTTCGAGAGCGCGCGTATCTGTCAAGGTCAAAGAGAATAGTTCGAGATAGGGGGTGAAGCGAGGGGCGCGGAGAGAGATAAGTGATTAGGTAGAGTATCTCCATTACCCTTTCTCTCTAAGAGGTTGGAGAATGCGAGAGAGCGCGCTAATCGGAGAGAGTTAGAGAATTGATTGCCGATTTGGGGTGGAACCCAAGAGGAAAAGTGAACGAGATGAACGAACCTTGTTCATTGATTAACTTATCAAGGAAATGAGGGACAGTTATGAGTAATAGCAATTATTTATTTTTCTAACAATTTCAAATTCAAGGACAATCTCTATTTAAACGGAACGGCTTAGGAATGACCGGAAACGGATGAAAACCGGAAATTGCGAAAAAGCGCGTCCGGAAAATGTCCAGGCTGGCGTAAAAAAGCAACGCTCCTGATGAGGAATGAAGAATGGGAGGCGAGAGCGGCACGAGCGAGAAACCAGTTTGCGTAATCTAATTAGGTGGAAGGAGGCGAGGAGAGGCTTGCCTTCCCCCGCCTCCGACCGCAAAACGGTCACCGCAGGAATGTCTCCCGGGAAACAACACCTTCTGGAGTCGGGATGAAGAATCCATGCCTACTCCTAGAGACCGCAAGCTCCGCCCACTTGGGAGGGATAGAGAATCGGCGAAAAGTGGGACTGAGGTTTAGCAAATCGAATACTGAACCGATTTGGTCGATCAAAATTGCGTTGGATAGGTCTCAGCCTCCTCTTTTAGTGGTGCGATGCGCGCTAGGATCCGATCATCATAAGATGGTCAAAAATCGATAAAAAGGGACCGACATAGAGGATTTTGGTACTTCCCGAGCACCAATTCAAGCGCGCATTACGTATGTCGTTCATATTATTTAAAAAGATATTTCTGAGCAAAAATAATAACAAAAAGTATGTTCCCCGAATTGCTAAATACAAATGAAAAATAGGCAGTACGCTAGTAACCCTGGGCCGACCTACGGTGTTTATCGAGAGCGCTCATTCAAATTTCGTCGCTTCCCTTCTCCTTCTCGCGTCCCTTATGCAAAACCGCGCTAACTCCGCCCCCTCAGACCCCCTTCCTATCGCTGTTCTCTAACCCGTCGTGAATAGCACGCGCGCTGCCTGGATAAGAGGTGATTTCCTTCAAGAATTGTCTTTCACGACGGGGCGAAGCTATGGCCGTCGAACATCGGGATTGAGCTCATGATAGGCTCCGCCCACCTTTTGCCTCGTCCTGGTTTTGGCCAATTCTCTGTTATGCTCCGCACGCATACTTTTTTGTTCATAACTCGGTTCAAAAATGAGATATCGGCAAACGGTAAAAAGTATGATCTTATTCAGACCTTGACGGATACTTTGGGCACCAAAACATTCCCCTCAGATCGATTTGGTCTACCTCGTCGCGGTCTCTACCTACTCCTACTCCTTTCCTGGTCAGTGTAGCGAGCCAATGAAGATACGGATTCTTTACCATGACTGCACTACTCTATAGTCATTGCAGTGGAGGAAATGAGAAGCGCTATTTTGGTGAAATGATACGTGTACCTAGTCGCTTCGAGTTTTCATTTCCCCTTTTTGATGTCTGTACCATTCTATTTCCAAAAGAGCCTTGTTTTCGTGCCAGGATCACCAGAAATCTGATCAACATCGTTACTGAGCGGAATTTATTCAGTAAAGATGAGAGACCAGTCAAAATTGAGAGACAGTGAACTCCACCCTTCCTAATCGTAACTAACTAACTGGCGATCCGACTCCATTTTCGACTCGATTGACAATTGTTGCGGAATAATCCCATTGATGAAAACAACTGCTCGTATTTATTGCAGAAAAAAGTATCAGAGATCATTAAAGGGCCAAAAAAGCTCTCGGAAATGCGAGAAAAATTATGTGTGACTCAGTGTTTTGTTGCGCGAACTTTTTATTTTTAATTGGCTCCTGAGTGAAAATCGTGACAAAGAGCGAAACATTTAGTG
>LS486012.1:66844-131759 GCA_900490705.1 Pristionchus arcanus
TTTTAATGATAAAACTGGATTTCTGGGATGGTTTTACGCTCGTCAAGCATCAATTATATATTTAATGGTTAATTTTAAGCGCGGTCATAGTTTAATAGCAATTTCGTTACGCGCGGAACAATAAACAACTTCGCGTCAAAATGTGATAATATCGCATCTTATAAGAAATAGAGCCCAAAAGAAGCTGCATTTCGGCTTGCTGGCATAAAAATGTGAAGATATGTGGGGAAGTATCGCTAATTGATGGTGTTCTAAGCATATTATTTGCTATACGGACTTGACGGGTGATGTTCTCGGAAAGACGGTCCGTTCTCTGGACCAACAGGCTATTGTCAGGTTGAGCGTTCAGAGTAAAGAGAAAGTTCATGAATAGCTTCAGATGATGGCTATCTTCGAGGAAAAACATGTTTTCCCATTCCAGCATGTCAGAGAAAGCTAGAGAGCATGGGAAAGCGAGAGAGTCAGACTGTTCTCATTGTGGATGGCCAGAAAGAAGCATGCACAAACACAGACGCACAACTGTTATGGGTGGGCCGCCGGTTACGGAAAACGCGCCCGGGATGTGAAATGCGATATGACCATACTACTACTTCGCTGGATTGGAAGAAGTAGAAAGGGAGGGTCGAGTAAGGGGCCATAAACATGAGCTGAAACGCCCCATATAAAATGGGCAGAAAAATGAAGAATGTCGAAATGATGAATCGTTTTCTTAATTCTGCAGAATGGTGGGACGACTTGATAATTTAGGCAGTACGAATGCGGAACTTAACACCCCCTAAAACAGAGCAATGGAACATATCGGCATTGGCTCATTACTTATCCCATGAAACGGATAGATAGTTTATCTCTCTCATTTTGCAATGCTCTATCTTTTCTCTGACTGGCAGAAGATAAGGCATAATGTAGAGACGATAACAGTGCTCTGCAAACGTGAGAAAGTATGTTGGTCAGAACGGGAAATGGGGGGAGCAGTGTTAGGGACGAGCGGCGGGTGGAATGAGTGAGAGGAGGAAGGAAGTTGATTGGAAATGAGAGAAGAGGAAGGGGAAAATCTCAGCAATGGGAGCGGCGGATAGTGGTATGATGGGGATATTGGACATTGTTAGCCTTGCGAACGGTGAAATATGGAAACAGAAATGAGGCAGTAAGGAAATATGAGTGGCTACATCCTTCGGTTGAATACGGAAGGTTAATAAAAAATTTAATCAAATGACGCAGTGAATAGAATGATGCTACTAAAAAGAACGAGCCATTTCGTCACCGAAAATGTCGCAAAAAATCCTCATAACGCAACATAACAAGCAAACTCAAGTGGCCCTCCCCACTTCCGAGGAATCTTTCCAGAGAAAAGAATGAATTGTCTTCCAAGCACGTCTCCATAAACGAAAAACGGAGATGGGCTTCCTCTTGCACGATATGCTTGAAGGACTAGAGATCTAGCAGTCCGTCCCTATGCCACGTCTCTTCATCTCAACTATGACGGGGAAGTCAGATTTGAGCTCCTGTGGTCTGAAGCAAGGAAACGTCACTCCAGTGAAACGGTCTCGACGTATACGCCTCCAAAAACGAAGACCCAGACAAGGAACAATATGGATAAGGAGACACGGATGCATGAGTACTCTCTCGATAATACATACTCCCTAGAAGTCACTAGTTTGAGCACATTCATGTGAGACGACTACGAGAACTCGAGAGTAACAATCGAGAAAACAAAAGTAAGAACTGTCACGGTGTTTTTTGTTCACGACGCTCACATGCGCAATGGAATATTCATCGAGCTAGGAGGAGGAATCTCGTCTTTGAGCTCTAATATTCGCGATTTGAAATATCGGTTTCCGTGTAATCTTTCCCAAAACTCAGTTTTTCGATCTTTATCTACTGCTTATGTATCATTTTTCAAGCTCTCCAACTTTCGCATATGTTGAATAATTCGATCATAAATCTCCCGTCTCGCCCGCTGTCCCCACACGAAGTCGCTGTGATTGAAGTCGGTGAGGTTGTGGGTGGCGATGATCGACGATCGAGGGAGGATGGAGAGGAGGTTCTGGAATTCAGACAATGAGTAGCATTAATTATTTAGGGATCGATTGTCCAGTCCTTAGTAGACTAGTGAGACATAAATGAGCACTGTTAGAACTTAACAAATGATTGAAGCGAAATAAGTTTCAAATGTGGACTAAAATCGAAAGGAACGGTTGGGTAATAATTTTTGCCTGTTCCATCGTGGTAAAAAATCATTATAATGTCTTATTTCATTCAAACTAACCATAACATCCTCGCTGCTGGCTAGATTATCCGCGGGCGAGTAGAACAGTGTAGTTGGAATGGAGAAGGATTTCCAGTCGATGGGAGGAGGGAATAACTGAAACATTACTATTTCTCAAAATTGTGCTTCCCTGTTCGAAATTACATAACTTTTAGCTGTATTTCTAAAATGTATTTTTTACTCATCAGATTTATGATTTTATGAAATAAAATTATCAATAATAAGAAAAAGTTGCTTACCGTTCCATACTTGTCCAGATTTCCCTCCATGCCCTCATCGAATGGCCTCGTCCCGTACATTGTTGTCATTTGACCCCAGTGAATGAGGTTTCTTTTGGATGTACCAGCCGGAAACTTTGCGGTGAAAACGGGAACTCGGGTCTGGAAAAAGAGACTTTTTTTTAGATTTATAATTATTTTTCGCGAATGAGTTTCAAAAGAGGATCAAAGGAGAGTAAATTTAGTGCACATCAATTCTGGTCTTAGTGTGATCCTGATATAAAAATAAATAAATCATAAAGATAACAATAAATAAATATACTATAATGAAAAAACTATCTAACCTGATTAACCTGTGTTGATGGCCCGGTAAAATCGCTAATGAAGAAGTCACAGGAAGCGAAGAATATCTAAACAACCGTTTTTATTTTTTAACAACATTTGAAATTACCGGCACATGACCGCAAATCGGATGAAGTATCGGCATCGACGATATTGCGTCATTGCTGGATTTGAAAACTGCCTGAAGCACGAAATGACCAGTGTTTTGGCGGATAATAACAACAACATCAACAACAATCATACCTCGATGACATCCCTGAAGAGCACGAACGTATTCAACCAGAATCCCCGTAAATTCTGAGCAGTTATAAGAGGAGCTAGAGCGTAGAAGTGTGCTATCTGAAATATTTACTGATCTTTAAAAAAATAAAATAAACTGCCTTCTCCTTCAAATCGTGATTGAGAACTGCTGCTGCGAAAGATACAAGGGTTCCCTTTATATTGATATTATTTTATATTTAATACCGATAAAAAATTAGACACACCTGCGAATGACCGATTAAGAACAGCTTTTCGCTGCCCGTTTCATCTAGCACCTTGTTAATAGCAACCGGTATGTCGTATTGGGCCATCTCGTACCAACTAAAGGTGTATTATTATACAGGATAGCGCGAACCAATTCGCACTCCGAAACTGATCTGTAACATATTTTCAGATACTATCGCAGTACCTGAACCTCCAATACGCCTCATCAGCCGAGGTCAGATTGACATGGTTAGGGGAATAGATATTCCCGCGTGAATTGGTCATCCAGACGTCAAAACCCGCATCGGCAAGCACAAATCCTGCAGTAAAATATAATTTTGAAAAGTCATAAAATTTTCTTCGAACTTTCGAACTTGCGTTGAGAATTCGGTCGGTATAATATTCCAACTTCAAACCTAGCGCTCTTTTGAGCAATATGTCATAATATCACAAGTTGGAAACTAGCGCTCTTTTGGACAAAAAATAATAATATTGTAAGTTGGAACCTAGAGCTTTGAGCAAAAAAATTACTCATTCGAACCTAGCGCTTTGTTGGGCAGATTCGAAACGGCATCCCAGCTGCTGCTCAATAAACCATGTTGGAACAAGACTGGAGGACGCTTTGTCGTGTTTGAAGCTGTAACTATTTTAAATTGTTAATTATTTTTTAAAAAATGTATCAAAATATCATAAATATCTGATCCAAATATATTCACGATATAATAAGTAGAGATGATAAAAAGAGACAACATCATAAACTAGGGGAGATGCGCTCACTATCTGGTCCTCGTCCTCTCGGTATTCTGAACAGTGTAATAATGTAGCCGTCTTCTGTAACTGCTTCATGCCGCTCTGCTGGATAGCCGTGATAGTTTATCACCCGGAGCTGGAACATAGGGATAATAGCCCATAAAAAAATTTGGAAAAGAAACAGTGAGTGTAAAATTATAAAAAGATTGAAGATATTCAAGTTTGAAGTTGTTTTACAATTATTTTTAAGTTTGGAATCGATAGCAACGACAAATCGAAATAGTTGGGGCAGAGACTAGTAAAAGAACTCGGTGAAACTCAATCCACATCTTGCAGGATCATCAATTTAGGATGATTTAGGAACTCAACTCACCGGACACATAAACTGCTCGGGGTCATGGACAGCATTGGACAAATTGACGAAGAATATGAAGAAACCGGCAAATCGAAGCAGCACCATTAATTCATAGCCTTTCTCGTATTTGCGTGGGAAAAAAGAAAGGGAATAACAGGAGAACCTGTTAACTGTGAAGTGAGATCGAATGTTGCCATAACGACGGCGTAATTGCGTTAGACATAACGATGTTCGATGTGGTTAATTATTATATTCAACTAGACTAAGTGAACGACCATGATGTATCAGACATTTTCAGTTCAAAAGCACTAAGTTTCGTTAAGTTTCCGATGCTGCGCCTCTTCCATCCGGTAAATTAGCTTCGATTGTAGTGGACTGACCGGGCAAGCTCATGACCGAAGAACGGTTTCTAAAATAAATAAGAAATACTTTTACAATTAGATAACTAGGTTTTTCTCATATTTAGATTAAGATGTGGCATGGGCAGTGCAACTGAGAATGACTTACCCTCGTAAGAAGTACACGATCAGAAAGGGATCGATCATGGGGAAGAGCTGCGTGGACATCAGACCGACCGTACCCAGACCGCCCAGGGGGTATTCTGCAAAAAGTTGAATTTTTACCCCCCGGCATCTTTCAACCTTTTCATAGTTAGTTTTCTGTGTTTATACGAGGTAAGGAAGATAGAAATAACAATTCATGTTATATAATAATAGTAAATAGCTCACGAAGCATGAGCGGCATTATCAGAACAAATGCGACGGGTATGTAAGATGTGCATGTTGGTATTATCGTCTGAAATGCTATATTCTCTCATAACACATCTTTGACCCCGCTACCTGCCACAACAGCGCTTGAAATAGCCGTCGTTGCATGTGTTTGTTAGTCGATTCCAATTGTCTGAACGATTGTATTTTCTCAAGATATTTTGGCTCTCTTACTTCACAGCTTTCATCTCCCTCATTATCCTTTTTATGCAGTTGACAATAACCGCCACAGGCGCAAATATAATGGAGCCAGCACAGCCGACAGATATGAAGGATTTCAACTGCCACTCTTTCGTTCCATCTTGCAGTGGAATCTGCTCATTGCACCATTGCGATTTGGAGGCGAAAGAACTTCTCACAAAGTATGTCAAGCCAAGATACCCCGGTAGATTTTCCGCGAAAAGGTCGATATCGTAGACTTCCTAGAAAAATATGACGGAAACAATAAATCTAACATCACGAGATGCCTTCATGATAGGGGCGTAGGCTTGACGCGAATTCTCCGTTGGAGCAAATCCTGCGTTTACTGCGACGCAAATAAGACCTACAGATGATTAATTGAGTTTTAATCAATATTAGGTCAGAGTCAGACAGTCATTCAATGAAACGTAGGCTAGATTATTCAATCATTGTGTCAGTAGATATATCGTTGAGGCCACTCACCTGAGTAGATGAGGTCAACGCCAACGGCTAGCGATATCCAGTTTCGCCAAGGGTGCTTCTGCATTAGGGAGAGCCATGATGGACTAAAAAATTTGGGGAATTATTTCAAAGGAGATGTCATTCGTTCAATACAATCGTTTTGCTTTGAAGAAAGGCTGAAACACATCCCATTTACTTACTTGCACAGCACAACGAAGCGGTAGATGTAGTGGAAGGCTAGAAGAATGAATGTTTGATAGAAGAGAAAGACGAAGGTCAAGCCTGCAATGAATTTACGAAAAGATATCCGACGATAATGAAAATTGATACAATAAAAATGTCTTTACTTCCCCAGAATCCGATCGCTGTTGGCTGATTCAAGAACCGATATCCGAAGCAGATCATACCGAACTCGGTCAAATGAGCTGCCTAAAATGTATATTCGAAATCTGGAACAAACAAAACAAATTACCGGAATCATCACAGAGTGCACTAGCGAGATGCAAACATCGACAATGGAGAATGAAAGCAATAGCCAACGATAAGGGCCAACCTAGAATAATACCTTGATTATTGGGCATAGCAAAATTGATAGTTACATTTTGCCCTCTCGTTTTTATAAGAAAACGAATAAGGACCGCATTGAAGATGATTGAGCAGAATGTAGTGGAATACGAGTAGATCTGAAAAAAAATGCGATTGCCTTCGATCAAAGGTCTCTATCTACAACAACTTACATGATAGAAATTTGCGCCAACCACTCTGCCCAACATCGTGTGTTATCTGAGATTATTTGTATTAAGCGTATTCTTGTATGCCGAGTAAGTGACATTCAGAATCTCAGGCGGAAAGGAAAATGGTTATCTTTCCGATAATAATGTTGTGGACATACAGAACCTTGAGTTACGAATGTCTGAATATTTTTGCGTTCTGAATCGTGTGTTATCTGAGATTATTTGTATTAAGCGTATTCTTGTATGCCGAGTAAGTGACATTCAGAATCTCAGGCGGAAAGGAAAATGGTTATCTTTTCGATAATAATGTTGTGGACATACAGAACCTTGAGTTACGAATGTCTGAGTATTTTTGCATTCTGACGTGAAATAGTGAGATGCGATCATAATTTTTGTATGATTTTGTGCTTGAGCATGTATCTCCCAAAAGCATGTATCCCCCTTCAAAAGCAGAGCAAACGCATGCCATATTTTGTCAAAAGTGATATTGCTGACTCATCGCATGGTTATGAAAATCGATGCGGTGATATGAGCTTTTATGGTGGTGATATGCGTCTATCAGTGATTCTCTGGTGTCATGGTTAGCGATAACGCCCTTTGTGACATAATTGTGCGCCGTTGCTAACAGTGGAATCAACAAGATCAATTCGTCGAAGGTTCTTGACCAAATCAACATATGCATTCAAAGTTCAGCGATAATGTGTTTGTTCATGCATGTTGTGTAATCATGAAAGAAAATGTAAATATTCATCATTTATCGGTTATTTTGTACAGATATGCATGCATGTTTTCCTTATTTAGTTAATTCTGAGCTGGGCCTCCACACAGGTGATCTCCTCGTGCTTGCTGCCCGGGTTGTAATCCTTCATCGAGATCTGCAGCTGGATCGCAGACTGAAAAATCGATAATTGCATACCGTATACCGCCCCTTCCTGACTACCGTAACCCATACTGTACTCACGTTAGCGGTCAGCATGGAGATGATGCTCGAGTAGGCGGAGAGGTCGAGTTCGATCTTCAAATTATCGATTTTCATTGTCGATTCAAAAATAATAATCCAAAAACGAAGAAAAGAATAGGCGAAATTACCTTGAGGTCAAGGTCTCCGTGCGTCAGAGGGCAGTTCTTGGCGAAATCGCAGCCGTCGATACCGTTTCTGCACAAAATTTTTTTCAAAAATTTGATTTTTTTGGCGCGAATTCAAAACTAGAATTTCGAAAAACTCACAGCGCGCCGAAGGTGGGAATCTCGGCCCAGCCGCACTTGCCCGTCGACCAGCTCTTCTGGTACTCGAACAGGCGCACGTCAACCTTGTTGTCTTCGTACTGAAACGACGAATATTTATGGAAAAGCCGAAGCGTGCGCGATTGTTTGCAGAAAATATTTTCTCTACACAAAATGATCACGTTTTTGATCGAAATGCCGATCGGTGCGCGATACTCACGTCGGGGCCGTTGTTGTAGGCGACGAGCTCCAGGATGAACGGCTTGCGGGGGTCGATCGGGTACATGTCCTTGCCGTCGAGGTCGGTGATCTTCACCCACTTCACCTCGATTGTGTCCCCTGAAATATATCAATTGAATGAGTTTCAGCACGCACTCTTCATCTTAAAAATGGATGGCAATACAGTAACGGTTTGATTGTCATTTGTAAAAAAATATGTATATATCATTATCGGCAAATGCTTCGGCGGTAACTTTAATTTAGGATAGTAAAAATATAACATAATTACCAGACGCTGAGCAGGAGTACATGTTCAGGGCGTTGGCAGTGCCGTTAGGATACTCGCAAGATGCGAGTTCGATTCTTAATTTTTTTATTTGATTAATATTATTTTTAATTTGGACTCTTTGCTATTAAAGCTCAGAGAAATGAAATGCAGAATGAGGGAAAAACATCAGAAATGCAGCCCACCTGTCAGCTACCGGGTTGAGCGGGATAGCCAGGCCATTGGCGGCAACTGCCAGAGCGGAGATGGCGATCACTGTAGAGAGCATGGCTGCAGATCTGGAGGGACTGACCTATCCTCGGCTACCTCGGCTTCTTATACCCCCATCTCACCCGCATGGAGTAAAGAGCACGGTCTCCTCAATCAGCACGCTGACTCTTTTCTCTGATAGGGGATAGTACATGCGGAATGGTTAGGGGCTGACGCATAATCACGATGAGGGAGTGGACTGATCGGAGGGCTCCAGACGAACGAATCGACGAGATAGTGTGCGATTTGGAGTGAGCGATAACTATTCCGTGCGTGGCATCGCATGATTTCAGTGATAAGAAGGCGGCTAACCATGTCGCGATATTTGCAATGGTCTCTCGTTTCTTAGCTGTCCCTCTCGGCCCTCGGAACAAAGGGGCAATTAAGATTGAAGAGAAGGTTGTTAGTTATGTGCCGGCCGGCTTTTACTATGTGATTTGGTGCTTGCAAATAACGATGTCGTTTTATCAGACGAAGATCAGACGCAGAAATGAGTAATAGGGTGAGCGAACTACAGGGTTTGCAAACAGGAATTGATATGGCCAACTTGGTCGAATACTTGAGTTTTTTACTAGTAGCACCAAAATTTTTGTACTGTTTTTGTTTTATTTTTTTCCTGGCAGTAATTGATGTCGAAATCGTAGTCATAAAGGCTTGTTTTGTGTAACGTATGCGTGCACACAACAATCGCTCGGAGCTCAGGGCCATAGGTCAAATAAGTCTTCTTCTGCGAAGGAACCACGTCGGCAAAAATGCTCTTTTTTTTTCTTTTTTTTAAAATATTTTTGGCCCTGAGTCAGGGCCAAAAATATAAAAAAAAATATTATGTGAAATATGAGTAATTAATGCTCACACCGTTTCCACGTAAGCTCTGCTGCACAAACAAATCTACGAGCTCGGGGAATTCCGTGTTACTCAGGTGTCAGAAGGTAGCATCGTCATGGAGAAGGCTCATAATCCCTCCATTTTTAAATCTCAAAAATATTACTCACGAACTACATAGAACTATATCACTATCTGTTTATAAAGTGAATAAAAGGTAAGATTTAATTTCATTCTTAGAAAATCGTTGTTTGATCATATTTCTTGAGTAATTCTCTGTGAGGGTGGTTAGAATGCAAGACTCTACAGCTACATTTGAAGACAATACAAAATAAGGAATAAGTAAGGAAACAATACAAAATAAGCAAAATAACAAACCGCGTTGTTCAGTTATGCAATATTCCATGTGGAGTTTAGATTTAGAATAGAATTTATATTAAAAGCAAGGGTCCAGGAATTGTTTGTTCCATTCACTAATTTTTTTCCGCAAAATGTGCGGTCACCACAACAGCCCCGTTGTTTCTGACGACAATTCCCAGGAGAACTATTTCACGTTTGTTTTGTTATAAAACCTCCATATGGTAACAAGAAGCAACATTCTAGCAGACCACACCAATTGAGCTCTCACATCAGTTTAGTTCGTTTTTTTATTAGTTTCACCTGTACCAACCTGCACAATATTATCACCTGCGCTAATTATTGAGAATTTGTTATCTTCCCAGTGAATATATTACTATACTTTTTTAACTTTCATGTTGGAATTGGTCATTTTCTATATTTGCAGAATGATTTTTCTATTCATCCATCTTTCTCTACTAATTTTCGGTCTTTCCACGGGAATAATTCTATTAATCGCAATCGTCAAAGCAACTCCACCAGCTGTGAAAGTGGGTAAATATGTGTACGCCATTTGCTTGAAATCACAACGTTGATCACATTTAATAAATAATTTCTGCAGAATTACTCTGTACTTTTACTCTGGGGAGCATTCAATGACATCGTCTCAATATCCGCAGACCTTATGACATTGGAAAGGTATACGATTCTAGCTAATATGTTGAGGAGTTACTTACAAAGTGAAGCTATGTGTTTTAAAGCCTATTCAAAAATAATATGAGAGATATAGACAGATGGTGCCTTATTTTGCACATTAGAGAACCACTGAGCAGCTACTATAAAAGAGAATTGACTAGCAATAATAATAAGGTGCTACCAGCGGCATTCTGCAGTTCGAAGAAAATTTGTTGTGAAGGAAAAAAAGTAACAATGATGTGAAAGAGACTCTCCTTGTGACAATTAGAGTGCGAAAAAATGAGAGAGTTTCAATATGTTTACTTCTTTTCTTCATTTTTCAGGCTAACTATCCTTCTTCCAACATTCATCTACCTTCCCGCCGGCCCCTGTACTCTAATTTCACTTGAAATTTGTAATTTTTGTAATACTCTATTCTGCAATATCATAGCGCAATCGGTCATTATTCAGTGTGTGTCGTTTTGGTACAGGTATGATTTTGCTAGAAGAAAAAATTAACTAAATTAACAAGTGATTCGCAGGCTCAGGATACTGTCAAAATATCCACCAGGAACTCTTACTCTGAATCTGCTTGTTTTATTGTGCATCTCCCCAAACATTGTGCACCTGGTATGAACGTATCTTTGAAACACATATAAAAGATATGAGTAAGATCTTCTACAACAATGTCAAGCGAGAGTCCATCGGTAGTCCGATGCTTTTGAAAGCAGTAGAGACACTCTATCCGCAGCATAACTGGACTGGAGTGTACATGTACGGTAAGTATCTATACAATGTGGGCAGGACCGAATTATCAATTCAGGACTGACCAATTTTTTCGAGCCCAGTCAATTTCTATCCTATTTATATTTCTTTACAATGCTTCCAGCCCTATTTCTATATTTAGTCATAACAAGATTTCGAGTGAGTTATCCACATTTTTTTCTAAAACCACACTTTCCTTTTTAGGTTGTGCGCAAACTCAGTGAACGAAAATCAATGAGTGAAAAGACATATATATCTCACAGAATATTTCTCAAGGTATTGTTAATCAAGTTGGGCTTATTACTTCGATTGCCATTTTTAGATTCTCACAATACACGCCATTCTGCCTCTATCGATCATTTTCGGCATCGCCTCACTTATTCTGATAATTTTTGGATTCGTTCATCCTGCTCTTGAAGAACTAATTTATATCGTATGTTTTCTTGAATCATCATTTCCATCAAATCAATTATTTAATTCATATTTTGCAGGTTGGTTCATTTCCACCGATGGCGATGCCTGTGATTACAATCTACTTTATGAATCCGTACAGGGAGTGAGATTTAATAGAATAATAATATCAATAAAAATCTGCGAATTTTAGGTACTTATCGCGTTTCTTGTGTTGTGCAAGAATGAGATGCGTTATTTCTCCCAACTCTTCAAAAGTCGCAACGGTGTCTGAATCTCAAACGGGCGCATACACGGTCTGAGGAACTCAAATAATTCAATTGTTTTCTTTCGCGAACCTGATCGATGAAGCATAAATATAATTGTTTTTCATGATTCCTTATCGAAATATTTATTATACATGAATCGAACACAACAAAAGGATTAATTGCGTAAATTACTAAAAATATGCTGCTCCGATTCAATTATACATGTTTATGGAGCGATGCATGCCACTTTGAGGTTGTTTCCGGGTACCTGAAAGGTATTATTTATGTATGCCGTTTTATTTTAAATGCCGTTTGATTTCCGGTATTCTCTTTAATATTTATTTTCGACACCGATTTCGAGCCACATTGATTTTCAAGAATATCAAACTGGAAATATACGTACCGGGCCGTCCTGGGGTCCATTGGGGGTCAACTCGTTGTATCTCCACTGATTCTTCTTACAGTACAGTTTATTCGTTCCTCCCAAGATGTCCTGAAAATTAATCAATAGAATATTTGGCTGCTCTCTGTAGAAATTGCCACAAGCGAAAATAAATCAAAAGATGACACTAGATATGCGTACAAAGATTCCAAGCCGGCATATCAAAAAATATCGTTCTCATCCCCTCAAACTCACATCATTGTCCACAAATAGGATCGCATTAGGTGCCGAACACGTCGCGCCGTTTTTGGTGATCGTCGCCTCCGAACAAGTGAGGGGTGGGGAGCCGATGGCGAGGGATTGACACTTGGACGCCTTCATCTTCTTCAGTTTTGAGCAACCTGCAAATCAGTGGAGAGTTGGGACTTTTGGAACAGTTGGAACATGACTTTTAAGCAATCTATCTGCTTTTAACCTTGTTATCAGTTTAACCGGTAACAATCGAAATTTAAAATAATTATCACCTGGCGAGTGAGGAGCACATGCGGCAGCCAAGCTGAGCAAGCAGCATAGAAGGATCAAGGTCGAGTTCATTTTTCAGGGAGGAAACTAAGACCAACCCGGCAACTTTTTGCTTATATCCAGGGGCAAACTAGAGTTGCCCGCGTTGCGCGACCAATTTGCGACCATCTTTCTTGTTTAGCACCACTTGTGCCCATGGCAAAAATGGCCATGTTTCACACCGGGCAGAGAAAATAAGAGATCACAAGGCTGGTGCGACAAACAGATAGAGATCACGACGATTGAGGAGTGCAGATCAGGTTCGATAGAGGAGAGCAGCATGCAAAAGTGAAAATACCCGTAGGCTATTGTTTTCAGCAGATCTTGCGGATTAGGGAAAAGAGAAAAAATAGGAGAAGATACGGCAACATTCCAAGATTCTTTTTGTGCCAGGCTACGTGCGGCGGAATGGATTGGATGGAAGGGTTGAACAAAAAATATAGAGGCGAATATGATTAACGTATTATATTTCTTTGTATTTTTTCGTAGGGAAGCGTGTTTCCGACTAGATCGGCTACATACACGTTTATGGGAATTCATACTGATTGATTTTTTTCTGTCAGCTCTGAACTTGATTTTGGTAATAAAGTTACTGAAACAAATTTCAGTGCCCGAAGGATATCACTTCCCCTATTGAGACCATCCAGAGTTCATACCCTCATTCCCCGCACGAAACGAGATTAGGAAACCTCTATACTTGCGATCTCTCCGCTTTTTGCTCAATATTTCTCACTTGCATCTTCCAAACAATATCCCTCACTGACCAGCTCTTTTGTCCTCTCCCATTAGTGTTGCCGGCGTATAAAACACGCCGCCCTCAGCTAGGCTAGGTCGTACACGACACATATTGATCCCTTATGTAGTGTTGCTTCTAACCTCAAAAAACGTATCACCTGAAGTCAATAGCCTTTCGTTATAGTTTTGTCAGTATCTATTACGATTTATTTTAGAGGAGATTAATTATACTCATTTCAGAATGCGTCTCCTCTTTGTTCTCGCTGTCCTAGTGGTCTGCATCGCTGCACTTCGCCCGGTAAGTTATTATTATTTAATAAAATTATAATTTTACATTTGGATGATATAAAATGAGCGAGTTCCTAATCGGAGCGGCCGAAAGCATTTTTGATACGACCTTTATTTTATTTTGGGCCTAGAAACATTGAAGTTGTCTTATCAATATTTTCCAGATTCCCGGCATCGGCGACCACTGGCGACAGGTATTTCTACAACAAAATATTTTTTAAAAACACAAATATTAGTTGATTATTTGATAAATCAATCATCGTAATTTATTAAATTGAAAACATAAAAATGAATGTATTTCAGAAACTCGGCCAGGCAGGAAGCCAGAGAAGCAAGCGAGTGAGTTTTTTTTTATTATCTGTACTGTGAAATGTGTCAGTCTATTTCATTTGTGTGTGTCAAAACTTCCCGACCATGACCATATTCTATTTCTCTTTGTCAATAATTAAATGATCGAGCAACAAATTACGAATCGAAATCGTCTTATAATTTTATGTAATATAACTTCCGTTTCCCCAATCGATCGTTCCTTTTTTACAACTACTAAATCAGTGATACGATCATTTTTACAGGATGCCGAAATCAACTCGGCTGAAGTAACTCCCGAGTCGCATCCTCAGTTCTTCTACGGCAAGATCCCCCGCCTATCCTACCTGTACAGAAAGGAAAGAGAGGAAGAGCAGAGAAATCACTGAATACATGATCAGACACCATGAACAATGCCAAATAAATATTTATTCGCATTCAGTGTTACTACTACGTACAACATAAATAAAATCTGATTTTATCAAACAAAAAAGTCATTAAAATGCTTAGAGAAGGGTTGAATCTGCGTAGTAATGTTTTCCAGTCTGAGAACATTTCTCAACCGAAATCAATACGCACTCCGCGTCTGATAGACTGAAATTAGGAATGTGCTTCCTTTGATGCGCTTTATGTAAACTCATTTAATTTACGATAGACAAAAAGTAGAAAACGAATTTGAACTTTGTGAATGTCAGTATCTGCGATGAATTCTAAAGAGTTAATCTATTATTCAAAATTTCTATTCATTTTACTCGCACGTACGTGTACGCTCATATTCGGAGGGGCGTTATTCCAAAATAACATTGACATTGACTACCCGTTTGCGTTGTCAACGACCACAATTGTGCGTCATTGCATCATTATAATATTTTCGCGTTGTGCATTTTTCGCTTCGATACATTGTCTGAAAATATTCGACCATATTATTTCTTCAAGAGAATGTGTTTCAGACAATGATTGTTGGTTTTGTCCACTTTCCCATGCTCGCCATTGGATTTGCTACGAATGTTCTACTTCTTCTTGCAATCGCCAAAGGAACCCCAAGAACAATAAAAGTAAAAAAAATATTTATGATTTCTTTACACTTCATTATTTTCAGAATTACTCTGTGCTGCTCTTCTGGTGCGCACTCAACGATCTTCTCTCGATCGTAACTGGCATTATGAACTTCGAAAGGCCAGCAAATTGGAAAATCTATTTTTGCTATCATTTACATTTCCAGAATCACCGTGGTTCTTCCTATTCTTGTTCTTTCTGCTTCCGGACCGTGTATCTATATTTCACCTGACTTGTGCAACTATTGCAACTCGGTCTTCTGCGGGACGATTGTGCAATCGACAATCATTATGTGTATCTCGTTTTGGTATAGGTACGTCATCTCGGGAAAGAAACCTGGTTGGCTAGTAAATATCCCGTGCTTGAATGTTTTGAACTTACGCATTCTCGGAATGATCTTGTGATGTCCTATGATTCATAGACTATGAGCATGAAGCGTACGATTGTGACGAATTCGAGAATTTTTAATTTTAAGAATATATCAGATTATGTTCACTATCCGTACAGCCGCCCGGAGTACGTGCTATTAATTTCATAGTGATTCTTACTGCGCTTCCAAACATCGCGCACATGGTGAATTTAAGGAATTAATTTTTATAAAAATCGAGTCCTTCTAAGATTTTATTCAAAGACATAAAACTCAACGATCAGACGCTATTAGGGACAGTTCAGTCACTTCACCCCGAAGAAAATTTCACTGGAATATTTATGTACGGTGAGCAGAGCGAATCCGACTACTTGAAAAAAATGTGTTCAGGCATCTCCAACATTTTCGAACCGTTCCCTGCAGCGGTTATTGGATATCTCTTTATTGTTGTACCAATTCTATTCACCTTTTTGATTGTTATTAGAACCCGGGTGAAATCAGCTCTTCGAAACAAGAACTTTGTCAGCGAGAAAACATTGGCGTTGCATCACGTTTTCTTGAAGGTATTATGTTTGTTGAATACACTTTGCTTTTATTATTCATGACATCAGTAAGCCAATGTATAATATATATGCAAAAATTAAGATTCTCACAATCCTCTTGCCCATTGCGAATCTGGCAGGATGCGCTGCTGTGTTTGTTGTCGCTTTCGGCATCTACGACCCTGAGATTGAAGCTTTGCCATTTATGGTATTATCTGAAATATTCCATTTGTATTTCATTTTGAATTATTATTTTGCAGCTCGCAATAATTCCTCCCGTTATTAATCCCGCTGTTACAATTTGGTTCGTACGGCCATACAGATCGTGAGTGCTTTTACTTAAATAAGTTTTTAGTTCTATATTTTATCTTACCATTCAATTATAAATTATGTTCAGGTACGTAAAGAACCTCGTTCGAAGATCACGCAACCATTCGACCATGGAATCGTCTTATGGCGTTAACAACGACCATGTAGACGTGAACACTATGGGCATTTCATCATGATAAAAGTGCAAGACTTCTCGATTCAACCAAAACTAAAGCCGAGATAAAAAAATCACTTTTCCGCTTTCTTTTCTATTTTAAATACTGACGAATAAGAAAATGCATCATAAAAATACAATTTTCGAGGTCCAGGCTGAATTGATAAACTTAGTTGCCTACATGTGAAATAGCATCGCAGCCTGTGCATGCTTGTGCAAATCGTAGCACGTAAACTTGTAATCAAGAATATCATAATGAAAAATACGTATCTTCAATCTTTATCACTCGGACAGGCGAATCGAACAACAAATGAAGCGATGTTTCCCCTCCCGTCAGCCCTATGTGTAGTCCACCTTTGGCATAACCTAAGCCGTCAAGCACAATATCTTCCCACATCATCGAATCATCACTTTCTAACATTCGTATTTGACCTTCTGATACTTCGGTGAATGTGTTATCCCTGATTTTCTGATCTTGTACCTACATTTTCCCGTGGTTTAGTTACAAGAAAAGCTCCACATCTCGTCCGCTCACACGCACTGAATAGGTCATTCTGAGTTTACAAAAAATCATCTCTTCTTTCGACGTTTTCTCTCACCGGTCAGAGTGGCGAGATACCACGATGAATGCAGAGATCTTCATTTTTAGAGCCATTGATAGTTCTAAACTCATTTACGCACCCACACCCACGTTTCTTCTTGTTATCACTGTTGGGAACGGTACTACCTCTTTTTCATTGTTATTCCAAGAAAAAATAAATCCTGAGAAACAAAATCAATCATGTGAATGGGAAAGATTTTATCCAAATATGATTTTTCTCGATTCGCTCGACTTCCGTATTATGATTCTCAATGTATGATGTAGATCATGCTAATCTATTAGTGTCCGTAAATGTACCCTGGATAGCACACATGCGTTTCGATGATACTCTAATCCAAATACGTGTGGAATCAAAGTGTCTCCATTAGCGATCTATCGTCTCAGAAGACGATGTTTTTTTCAATGCACTGCAATAGACGTTTACAGACGACTTATTCAAAACATTTAAGCTCTATTTACTCATTAACTCTTATTTGTCTTGTCAAACTCGTGCTTTGCATGCATAGTTTGTTTTTCATTCAATTTGATTACATATCTCGTGATATAGGTAAATTACGGTCTTTTTGCACCGAGTGTAATAGCAAATGGCTACTAACAACGCACATTTTACTCTCAGAATCGTGCCATGATCGTTCTCTCCATTCATCTCGCACTTCTTTGTTTCGGATTCGTTATGAGTATTCTCCTACTCGTGGCGATATTCAGAGGCACACCTCAAACGATTAAAGTAAACCCTTTCTATTCAAATTACTGAAAGTTGAATTTCGTACTCATCCAGAACTATTCCGTGCTACTTTTCTGGTGCGCATTCAATGACATCGTTTCCATAACGGCCGACATTATGAGTATGGAAAGGTCAGCTGGATTAGAGGACACTGAGGATGAAGAATCCGTCTCTTCATTCCTTGTACCCATACTTCGACCAGAGTGTCTAGAATGAAGTCGAATGAAGAGACGAATAGTTCATCAACTGATATAGATGTAAGAGCGCTCTATCTTCTTTCCGGATGTGCAAAGTCTCAAATCCGTTCAGATTAACAGTCCTACTCCCATCTTTTGTGTTCATTGCTGTCGGCCCATGCACTTGGATCTCTGTTGACTTTTGCAATTACTGCAACTCATTTTTCTGCGGAACAATAGTGCAGTCAACTATCATTCAATGCATCTCGTTTTGGTACAGGTAGGCAGACAATTTTAATCCATTTCCTCCCGATATTTAATGCAGACTTCGAATATTGTCGAAACCACCACCCAGCGCATTGATGATAAACATGATTGCTTTTGCTTGCGGACTTCCGAATGTTGCGCACATGGTAAATTAGAGATCTGCAGTGAGAAAATTATTGTTGTTCAGATCTTTTTCAAGCATGTGAAAGCCTATGATCCTGCTTTGCTGGAGACTGTGCAGACACTGTATCCACAGAAGAATTGGACAGGAGCTTTCCTTTATGGTTAGTGAAACTCAATACTCGTATCTGGACAATTCTCCAGGCATTTTGCATATAAATTTAGGTGAATAAATCAATAAGCATTCAACATATGAATTTTCTAACAGAATTCCCATAAAATAAAATAAATTATTACAAATTATTACAATAAAATAAATTATTACAGGTCTCTCAAACATTTTCGATCCGGCACAAGCAATCGCGTATGGCTACTTTTTCGTTGTAATGCCCTCTCTTTTGGGTTTTCTGATTGTTTTCAGAAGCCGAGTGAGCCAAGTAAGATATTTTTTCCACAATTTTCACATTTTCACTACGCATTGTCATTGTTCATTTGCGTTATATCTTGATACGATATCTTGCAATTGGCCTGCTAGTTTAACCTTTCACTTGAAAATGTTTCAGACGCTGTATAAACAACGCGATGGCCGAGCAATGAGCGATAAAACGTATGCGATGCATCACGTTTTTCTCAAGGTTTGTGACTGTTTTCACAAACAGAAAATGTTATTTTTAGATCCTGACAATTCACGCCCTTCTTCCTATAACAATTTGCATCGGTTGCGGGAGTGTTCTCTTTATAATTCTCGGTTATTACAACCCTGAATTTGAAGCATTTATTTTCGTGGTAATAGTAGAACTTTCACTGTAAGAATCAAAGAAAGATATTCAGATGGCAATGATACCGCCCATTCTCAACCCAGCAATTACAATTTGGTTCATGAAACCGTACAGATTGTGAGGGCTTTTGCGAAACATTTTATGAAAACTTTTTTCAGATACGTTACTCAACTCATCTTCTGTAATCGGATGAAACGTATTTTCCCCGCGGGATCATCACTTATCGGAACACGTAATCGAGGGAGCAATGTCATAACCGTATCACAGCAATTGTGAAATGATGCAGTTGCTACGATTTCACAAATGTACAAAAACTTCAAAGTCAAGCATAAAAATACGACTTGTGGACGGGTTACGGCATTAGATAACATTTCAATGAACAAAACCACGTGAATGAGGCCTTTGACCATCTGACTACAAAATCATAGTTGCGGAAAGATCACGAGATTCCTAATTAGCTGAATATATAAACGATGAAAATGACAAGACATCTTCAATGTTCTAATGCAATCCTAGTTCCATCGCCCACTCATCATGATCATTTACACGCATTACTTTCATTATTTCGTCACTGCTTTCGGAATCACTGTCAGCTCGCTCCTTATGGCTGCCATCTACACTAGCACGCCAAAAACGCTACAGGTTTGCATCGATTCAATACTATTCAAATTTGATCACAACTTTAGACGTATTCCATCCTCATCTTCTACTGTGCTCTGAACGATTTTATTTCCATTGTAGCGGATACGCTGACTATTGAGAGGCGAGTTAGCCATCTAATTCTGAGAAAATTTCCATTAGTATTGCCAAAAGGACGACTTTAAAATTGAGCGTCCTAACTTATCACGCCACTTTTGTAATGCAGACTCATGGTCTACTCTCCGACCATCCTCTGGGAGGCCACTGGCCCTTGCATTCACGTGGGCGTTGGTCTCTGTAACTACTGCAACTCAATCTTCTGCGTGACCATCATAGAGTCGACGATCATTCAGTCGATTTCGTTTTGGTACAGGTAAGAACATTTTCTCATTAAAAAACCTCACGATGTGAATCATTCCTGTGTTTGATGCGTATTATGTTATTTTGTTTCTAGGATTTGATCTATCAGCTGCGGCGATAAGTAGGAATATAATTTCACTTCAGAAACCACATCATGACCAACGCAACGCCGAGCGCGCTTCGCTGTCATCTTATAGTGATGTTCTGCTCGATTCCTAACGTCATCAATTGCGTGAGTGGCTATTTTTAACAAATGATATTTTTTTAACTAAATACTTATTTCAGGTGGCCTTCAAACTCGCTCGAACACAGAATGAGCAGATTCGCTTCGCTGCCTTTAACCTGTACCCGGAAGAGACCTGGGCCGATTCGATTATTTATGGATTCTTACGTTCCTCACTGAAATTATGCTACTCTTCCCCAGCAAAATTTGGCTTTTTCCTGAAACATATCATTGTAATTTGGGAATATAGTTCCAGGTCTGCCCGATATCTTCCGGCCAGATGCCTTCCTGACCTATGGTTATTTCTTCTTCATGATGGCCACCCTGTTCACCTACATGGTATTCAAGAGGCAATCCGTGAGTTGATCGTTGGTATTTGATCTTTGATCTTTGATTCAGACGCTTCAAGTGCTGCACAAATTCGAGCACAGCATCAGTGCAAGGACAATGGGAATGCATCGAGTGCTCATCAAGGTATTATTTTATTTACATATAATTGGGAGTATCGCATTCATGTTACTTCATTATGCGTTACAGTTGAGTTTCAACTATTGTACAACCTATAAATTATGTGTGGCTGTCGTTGATCGATTGTACATTTCAGGTCGAAAAAAAGAAGAAGAAGAATTAGAGTTATTTACAGACTGAATTTCAGATCCTGACCCTGCACGCCATTATTCCACTGACCACTATCAGTGGTTGCATCGGAGTTGTGGTGATGTTCTTCGGCTATCGTCATCCTGAAATGGAAGCGATGATTTACATCGTAAGAATTGTTTCGTATTTCACCCCTGTAATTTAACTAACAAGGATGGCGTGCGCAAAAGTATGGAAATGTTATGTATAGAAGCGCAAAGTTGTTGTGATGTTTTTTTCGATACCATCATCCTGAGATGGAAGGGTATTATATTTTTTGATTCCTTTTGTTTTTTTGAGATTTTGCTAATCAATGCTGAAGCGAACATTGGTGGCCAATGTCATGCATTTACGGGCTCGATGATTACAAATTAGCTCTTACGTCATAATGACGTTCCAATCACATAATTATCTCTGGCGAACTATAGTCATGCAATGTGTGATCACGAACGTTCCGTGTGTTTTTAAGGAAAACAACCGAATAGAGCAGATACATGCCAACATAGGTTCCCACGTAACTGCATTCGCCAACCCGGCTTGGTTCATGATCTGCCTAGTCTTACAACAATGAAATGATAATGAGAGGTTATTATATAATCCCAATTTTAGTCCGCCGCTCTCCCACCAGCACTCAATCCAGCTGTTGCCCTGTGGTGTCTGCAGAGAGTGAGTAATCAATATTTTTCTTTCGAGTGTATTGGGAAATTATAGAAAAGTTGCGACTACGCTGCGTTCGTGTAGGAATCGTGTACCCGCGTTGATAGTACAGAGCGTTTCGAGAAGCCATAGAGTGGGATTTTGACTAATTCTAGCACGAACACACATAATTATCTCTGAAAACTGTGAATTGTTTCAGATTCGTTCGGAGATTACTTCGTAGAAGGCCAAGAGTCACACAAGTCAAGCCGCTGAGTCTATCGATGCCATCGTCAAGTATAACTACACAGCAATAAAAAAATTAATACTATTATCGACAAATTGCACTTCCGAATTAAATTTAAACAATTACAACCTTGTCAACACATCGCATCCTCATCGCAAATGCTACGGACAGCTAATCTCGCAATATTACATTTTCTCTGCATTCAAAACATCACGAGTGCCGCTCAAGATCATAGCAACCAGCTCAAGCATTCTAGTATCGTGTGAATTCCTCATTTCAAATTCTCCTAGTTGTGAAACGGCTCATTTCGGCACCATAAATTTCCCAAGTTATTCAAGTTTCATGGTTATCTACACTCATTACGTTCACTTTGTTCTGTCTGGAATCGGGTTCTTCTTTTGCAGTCTTCTTATAATCGCTATAATTTCAAGTACCCCGAAAACCATTAAAGTAAGCTCCTTTATGAGTTTACTAGTCCACAATTTTTCTAGGTATATTCGATTTTAATATTCTATTGCGCCCTGAACGATTTACTCGCGATCATCATGGACACGATGACTTTGGAACGGTATTTTGCCCATTTTTGTTTAAAATATTTTGTTTCCAGGCTTATGGTTTACGTTCCAACTATATTCTGGGAGGCGATTGGACCGTGTATCTTCATTGGCGTTGATTTTTGCAACTACTGCAACTCTGTATTCTGCGTAACCATCATAGAATCGACAATCATACAGTGTATCTCGTTCTGGTACAGGTGACATGAATTTTAAGTTGCAAATTAATGTGAATTTCAGAAATCGCATACTCAGCAAGCCCTGTCCAGGGGCTGTTAGAATTCATACAATTGTTGCAATTTGCACGGTACCAAATGTAGTAAATGCTATGAGATGTTCACTATAGCTCCATCCAATAATCAGTATCTCCAGATAGCTTTCAAACAAGTCCGAAACGATGGCGAAGTAATCAAAAATGCAGCTTGGATGTTGTACCCGGATGAAAAGTGGGAGGGAGCGATTGTTTACGGTTCGTTTTTTTTTTGGGTTTCCAGTTCGGACTTCTCGAGTAACATGAGTCCATAAACATCATCAATTCGCACTAGCCTTGTGTATTTTCCCACACACTAATGTTGGCCGATCGAGTCATAACACGAGGAGTAGTGCATGTGAAAAGCACGACGGCACAGAATTTTAATGGTATTTCAAGTCGAATATTTAAAATAATATTTTTTAGGTCTACCGGATGTCGGTCGCGTTGAAGCCGCGCTTAGCTACGGCTACTTTTTCGCAATGATGCCTATTTTATTCACATATATGATTTATGAAAGGCGAAATGTAAGTTATGTTTCACGAATTGGAAAGTTATTCAAAGAAAATCATACGAGGTTGATCGAATACGTTTCAAATTCAATTAACATGCATGCTAGTTAAAGATCAATGATAGGTGGTAATTTCTCAGTAGAACCAATGACAATTTTCAGGTCCTGAAGGCCCTCAGCAAGTCATCCGACAGCTTGAGCGAAAAAACTATGCGCATTCATAAACTGATGATAAAGGTGATTGTTGATTTTGTAGTTTATTTAGCTGCCTTGAAAAACGAACCTCTTTGCAAGCAAAAGCACGCGTGTTTTTAAAATTATAATTTCCAAGGTACAACGTTTGCACATTGAGTTTCATGCGCAGTACTACTATCCATTATGCTCGGTTGTAAATGATTTCGAAAAGTTGTCAGAAGAAAACATTAAATTCGTAAAATATCTCAGATTCTCACTCTACACGCCGTCATCCCTCTAATTGTTATCTTCGGATGCGTTGGAGTGATTGTCATGGCATTCGGATATCATCACCCTGAGATGGAGGCGGCGCTCTATTTAGTCAGAATAATTTTCGATGATACTTCTATGAGTGGCCATCAATTGGCGCTTTTGCGAATAGAATTGTTTGAGAAATATTATATTCCTAAAAATAATTTCAGTCCGCCTCACTTCCGCCCATTCTCAACCCGGCTGTCTGCCTGTGGTGCATGCGACCGTACCGAGAGTGAGTTTGTTATGGATTCTCCTCTAGAAAGTAGAGAACGAGGATATTTGAATGCGGGACCTCAGTGGAGTAGGCAGCCCATGACATTTTTTTTCGAAAATTCGAATAATGAACAATAAATATATTAATATTCCAGATTCATTCTCCGTCTCTTCCTGCGTGGGCAAGTCTCGCGGTTCTTCCACGTTACTGCAATATCGTCAGATCAGAATTCGACATCGAGAGTGTTCAGGAGAACATGAATTGATATTCTCACTACCAATTCCATATTTCTGCAGTTATGAGCCGTTCAGAGGAGCGTTTACGTGATTTGTCAGGGAACGACGTAGTTTTTCACACAGAAATGAATCTCACAACTCCTAAAATCGTAGACGCTCCGTTATACTACAGTTAAAAAAAATAAATATCATTTATCATAGTCGATGTCTATAATTGAAGCTAGCGTATTTACAGGTACATCATTCGCCTAATAACTAGACAATTCGGATAAATCATGGGGAAGATCGAATGAATCTGGATGCCCAAGATAATTTTGAAAAATGATGTAGCATTATTGCATTCAGAAGGTCGTAAGATGCATCGTAAACTTCCGGTGTTTGCACTGAAAAAAAACAACAATAATTTATATATTGAAATTATAATGTTCCCTGCTCGCCCGTTTTGCACCGGAGAGGGTTAACAATTTTATAAATAAAAATAAAAATAAAAAATAAAAAATAAAAATAAACAAATGAAACTCGCATGTTTCTTGTCCCTCTTGTGCTTATTCACTGCAGGCACATGTTGCGTAGAATAGCCACAGTGACAGATGAAAACCAGTTGCGCCTGTTAAGAGAGCGGATCGGTTATTTTCAACCACCCCGTGGCCACGTTACCCCGGAATGAGAACCGGCCGCCCATTTTTCGTACATGCATAACCCCTTACCCTCGCATTTAACAAAGTACCATTCAAATCCATATTTGAGCCTGCGCTAGTAAAATATAAGGTGACAAAGTTGAAAAATCGCAAAATCATAATTTTTGAACGCGATAAGCTAGACTCAAAAACTCTTTTGCAGTGTACTAGGCATGACCAAAAAACAAAAATGAGCCATCCCGATCAATCCCCATCTCACTGTGGACCTGATTTTATAGTCTAATTTTTCACTTTTTGTGTCTTTTCTCCCCAATAAGGAGAGACCGACAGCTAATTTTTGCTGATAAATAAACTTTTATGAATCCTTTTGTGAACCCTCACCATTTGGTGACCAACAATTTGTGCCTTAGTGCCCGCATTCAAGGTTGTATACGGGTAAATGCAGGTATCGGGCGTGTTTTCTGGACGTTTCCCTCTTATTCTGAACGGTATTCCCCATAAAATGGTACAAATAGGAAAGTTGGGACATTTACTGAATTATCATCGCCATAGAAGCCCATTTCAAAAATAAAAATTTTCCGGATTTTTTAGGACCATGACCCGGGGTTCATGCCTCCAAAGAAATCCATCACCATGAACCCGGGGTCATGGTCCAAAATGGACATAAAATTTCATGATCGAGAAAGTTCAAGTACTATACGTGAATACATAGTACTGTACCAGAGTAATATACAGTACCCCGAAATACCGTAATCGGAGAGGCGTGGGATCGAGAACTGACGTTTTAGAAAGAAATGCTCATAAAATCATTTTGTAATGCCATCATTACGGTATTTCGGAGTACTGTATATTACTCTGGTACAGTACTATGCATTCACGTATAGTACTTGAACTTTCTCGATCATGAAATTTTAGGTCCATTTTGGACCATGACCCCGGGTTCATGGTGATGGATTTCTTTGGAGGCATGAACCCCGGGTCATGGTCCTAAAAAATCCGGAAAATTTTTATTTTTGAAATGGACTTCTATGGCGATGATAATTCAGAAAATGTCCCAACTTTCCTATTTGTACCATTTTATGGGGAATACCGTTCAGAATAAGAGGGAAACGTCCAGAAAACACGCCCGATACCTGCATTTACCCGTATACAACCTTGAATGCGGGCACTAAGGCACAAATTGTTGGTCACCAAATGGTGAGGGTTCACAAAAGGATTCATAAAAGTTTATTTATCAGCAAAAATTAGCTGTCGGTCTCTCCTTATTGGGGAGAAAAGACACAAAAAGTGAAAAATTAGACTATAAAATCAGGTCCACAGTGAGATGGGGATTGATCGGGATAGCTCATTTTTGTTTTTTGGTCATGCCTAGTACACTGCAAAAGAGTTTTTGAGTCTAGCTTATCGCGTTCAAAAATTATGATTTTGCGATTTTTCAACTTTATCACCTTATATTTTACTAGCGCAGGCTCAAATATGGATTTGAATGGTACTTTGTTAAATGCGAGGGTAAGGGGTATGCATGTACGAAAAATGGGTGACCGGTTCTCATTCCGGGGTAACGTGGCCACGGGGTGCCGAAAATGGTCGAATATTACCGATCCGCTCTCTTAAATAACATGCATGAATTTTTCATAGATAACTTGGAACGAAGATAGATTTTTTTCAAATTTCGATTTGGGCATAAAATTTTAAAATCAGATACCTGTTGTGGTGTCCGTTTGTGTTGAACGAGCAGATGCTTTTGAAAGACATTTAGAGTTCGACTGACTCCCTTCTGAAACAGAAAATAAACACAATTTTGCTTGCTGCTTCTGAATTGTAAATCTCAAGAAATGGTATCTAGGAAATTAGCTTTTTTTAATGTTAAAGTCTGTGGTTATCTCAGGAAACATCTTGGGACAATATTTAATATTCTGTGCTATCACATAAACGGAATCTCACCTTGCAGAATGGGCATATAAACCTATCTTCACCGGCGGTGTGCTCGCTATCAGGTTGTGCATTAACAGTGGTCTGGAATAGTGTAGTATAAATCGTTTAGAAAATGATTCCAAGAGAATAGTATAGAGATTTGCTATTTTTGCGTTTTACTAATGCTTGTGATTTATTACTGTCATTTTCTATGCACTAGTGATGACAAATCGGCTTCGATTTAAACACTCTCTTGTAGGTCTAACCGACGAGAGAGCATTACAAATGAGAGAGGCGCATGCCGTCATCACTACTATATTTTCATCACTACTATAAACCTTACCTTTGCTCGATATCGCTTCAGCGTGGGTGGTGCCGCATCGGGATCCGCATCTGAGTGCTTCAGTGTGAATGTACTGACTCCACACTGCAAAGATCCAGAATAATATTGCACTTTTCATATTATTTTTCATTCAAAATATTTTCTGTTCTCACTAAAATTATTTTAAAGAATTTACCAGCTTCCTGTGATCCGTTACGTAGCGGAAGTTGTTGGCGATGTAGCCGCATTTGCAGACGAAACATAGATGCGCCTGCAACGATTGTTCTTTGTTCAAGAAAATTGATCATGTGCCACCAGCTCATAAAACGGATTTAGACATTTAGACATGATATTTTTTAAACAAGTTTTACGCAATTGGTCAGCTTACTTGTTTCGCTGTCTTTCCATGGTGAATGCGCAGGTGTGTTTCGAGATTGCGCAGCGTTCGATCCACTTTTTTCTGCAACTAATTTTTCATTCAGCAGACGATACGACAAGATTTTCAAGAGGGTAGGCAGAAGTTCTCGGTAAAAACGCATTTGGCCAGTGATTATTCAAGAGAGAGGGGTTTTAGAGGGAAAGCCATACGTTAGGACACAGCGGGCAGTGGTAGTGCTGGTCCTGTCCCGTTCCGCTGGTTGACGGGCCGGCGTGGAAGAAGTCGTAACTGCTCAACTGGTCGTCATCATCATCATCCATGCTACCGGCGTACTGTAAATGGATTTTTATCACTATTAGATATGGATTTTTATCGATGTTTATAGCGAAAGCGACTATCTGTGCCCAAGCAAAATACCGCGATGTTATTTTTAAAACAAATATGCACCTCAACGAGCACTTGATCGTCAAGATTGAACTCTGGAGCGTCCTCCTCTTCCATCTTTGGTTCGACAGGGTACTACAACAAATTTGTTAATAATGAGCAAAGTCCTATTTCCCTTTTCATCGTCATGTAACATATTGTCTCAGAAAGCTTGCTCACACACAACTTTTTGCAAATCTCGCATTTACTCTTTAATTTAGGTCGGTCAAATAAATTCACCTCCGGAATCAAGTCCACAGCAGCAGGCTGGAACAGCTCGGAGAAATCAATCGGTTCCTCCTTCACTTCTGCCAGCGTCTGCAACGGATTTTAGTTCAAAAATTTGTACTTTTAATCCAATTTTGCACATTTACCATTGTGGTTTTCGGCAGTAGTCTTCGGTTAGCGCCCAATTCGTTAGCGAATGGTGCTTAGTGCCCATTACCTGAACGATCGTCGGCTCCTTCGCTCCCCCGTATTTATCCACCAGTACTTTCGCTGTGAGTTGAATCGACTCGTTGAGGGCGTAGACCAGTTTGCGGAGTGGTACATTTCTGGAATTTGTGAGTAAAAAGGTGTCGACTGAAAATATTTATTTATTCGAAAAAAAACGCACCTCATGGGGTCTTGTTGAACAGAGAGGTTCCTAACGGATTCCACGAACTGGATGTCGTAGTCGAAATTCTGGAAGGAACGCTTATTTAATATGAAAATATTAATTTATTTACCATATCATTGGTAATAGTGGTTTTAGTAATAATAATTTATGCAGAACATTTATCAGTTCTATTTGATTCGTGATTCAACAATTTGAGACGAAAACGTTAGTCTCGATTTTCATATTTTTTGTAAAAAGTCAGAAAATGGGCTTACCGGACCGGTAATCTCCTTTACGCACAGGTCTCGGAGCAAGTTTAATGCGGAGGTGAACACGGTGCAAATAGCTTTGTCCGAGGAGATTTCGTGGACCTTGATAAAATTTTCGTAATGAAATTATCTCGTTAATGATGTTCATGAGTCAAGAAATAACTAGAAATCACAGTTTGTAAATATAATATTGTCGTAAAAAAGTAGAATTGTATACTCACCAGCCCTTTGAGCTGCTCGATCGACGCAGCTGCATCGTCCGCAGTCATGTCTTCGGAACTGAATCGTTTCACGTCATTATCAAGGTCTTTGACAAAAACTGGTCGCCAACAGAAAACGGAATCATCAAGCTACACGTGGCTAGAAGACGGTTTACGTAATCTATAGTCTATAGACAAATATTATTAGGTTATTGGATAACATTTCACACATATCCAGTGGAAGTTAAGCGAGACCAGTAGGGAGATACATAACACGCCTGTCAGGAGAGAATCGAGCTAGAATGGCAATAGTTGGGAATGAGACGAAAAACGGAAAATGAGTTAGCATCAGTTTTGGGCACCTCAAGGCATGTCCTAACGTTCCCCAAAGTCTCATTGTACAGAAATCATTTTGGGGCTCCCTACACCGGGTCGGTATCCTGGATCCCCAACTTTAACAGAGAATATCTCGGTTCTGGAGCATTTCTGACTAAAATGTTCTAAAGAGTAACCCCACCTACTTTTCATAGCTCTATCGATCTGCACCGGTTAGAAGTCATAAAAGTGATTTTCAACTGAGCTACAGTAGATGAAGAATATCTCAAAAATTTAGGATTCGGCGCGGCTAATTTTTGGATATGATATGCGCGGCTTCGAGATCTATCGAATGAGTACCTTACGCAAAATATAAATTAATCCTGCGGTATGGTTCATGCGATCGAAACTTTTTCAATCATTTGAAGTCATTTCATTCCCTCATTTCATTTCATTCCACCCACACCGCTCATATCGGGAGTGTGGAGGCGAGTGAAACATATTTCATTTACCACTTTTCACTAAAAAATTTCAGATTTCATTTGTATTTCGTATATGTGTACATGACCCCACAAGTCATTGCCCAATCCTTACGCAAACGGGCTTTTAAGGCTAACGAAATACAAGTGAAATCTGAAATAATTATAGTGAATAGGGGAAAATGAAATATGTTTCACTCCCCCCCCCACACCCCCGATATGAGCGGTGTGGGTGGAATGAAATGAAATGACTTCAAATGATTGAAAAAGTTTCGATGGCATGAACCATACCGCAGGATTAATTTATATTTTGCGTAAGGTACTCATTCGATAGATCTCGAAGCCGCGCATATCATATCCAAAAATTAGCCGCGCCGAATCCTAAATTTTTGAGATATTCTTCATCTACTGTAGCTCAGTTGAAAATCACTTTTATGACTTCTAACCGGTGCAGATCGATAGAGCTATGAAAAGTAGGTGGGGTTACTCTTGGGAACATTTTAGTCAGAAATGCTCTAGAACCGAGATATTCTCGGTTAAAGTTGGGGATCCAGGATACCGACCCGGTGTAGGGAGCCCCAAAATGATTTCTGTACAATGGGACTTTGGGGAACGTTAGGACATGCCTTGAGGTGCTCAAAACTGATGCTAACTCATTTTACGTTTTTCGTCCCATTCCCACCCTCAGCTCGATTCTCTCCTGACAAGCGTGATAAAAGTGGGAATTGTATTTCTACACTCGTGTACGATAATTATTCGTTATGAAACTCATTCCGGAATTCCCCGCGTAAGTTATAAAGTCTGAAAGAAAAATTACAATATATCAAAGCAAGAAGAAAGCTAATGGAACGGCACAATTTGGCAAAATTCCAGGAAAAATCTCAAACTTTTTCTTACCGTACCTGATTCGCTTGGACAGATTTGAAATTCCATTAAAACACACTCAATTCAATTGATTATTGTAAAGACGACGTTGTGAAAGTATTTATCACTGTGATAAAACACCGATTTTACTGTAAACAAAATACGTTCGAGTGGACAAATGAAACTGGGGAAACAGTTTCCCAAGCAAAAGAAAGTAAAGTGTATTTATTTCTGGCGCAACGTAAAGAAGCATCTCGTGCACTGAAAATATAAATTGAAATATAAATATATAATATTCATAATATTCACCTTCTCCTTGTGCTTCCAGACATCCGCTTTATTCTCAGTGGAGAAATTACAGCGACAAGTGTACTTGGGACGCACCTGAGGAAATATTTTCATGAAAGTGCTTGGCATGATTGACTCTTAAACTAAGGTCATTAGATGAGGATAGCTCATCAAAAACATTGAATCAAACCTGATTGGCTGGGATTTTAGGATTGATTTCACTGTGGAAGAGAAGCAACGAGCCTTCTTTGAGCTCGGCACACTGCAAAGTTAAAATGAAATACGATTTATTCGCCCTAACATTTTGTTCAAACATTATTGCCTGGAGTTGTCCATAATAAAAACTATTTTGAAAAAAATATTTTTATGCTGATATAATACTATCATACTAACCTTCTTCTCGTGATCGTAACACTGATGGACCTCATCAGCAGTAAATCCGCACAAGCATTCGAAGCTAAGATTTTTCAGGAACAAGAGTGCTTCCTTCTTGTCGACTTGATGACCCTTGAGAATATGACAAATTAGACCTCGCAGCGGCCTCAATGTTACGTCCTGAAATTAAATTTTTGCTCAACTAGCTCGCTCAGCATGCTTGAACATGTTTACAGTTTCGTGACCTGCGAACGTGACTTTTAGAATAAAAAGCTCGCAAATATCCGTGAAACTCATAAAAAAATACTACTTACCTCGCACAATGTGCACCTGTATACCTGCGGCATCTTGAAATATCCACCGCATGATCTTTTCCACGGTTTTGAGGAAGGCTTCAATGAGCGTCGACTCTAAGATGGGTCAATTTTAGTCAATCCGTTGTTCAATGAATACAGGGATCACTTCTCCTGGCCACCTTTTCAGATATTTAGAGAATCAAATCTATTTTATGTGATCGTACCATTTTTGGCGTCTTGGGTGTAATCGCCGATTTCGTCTCTTCAATCTTGACCGCGCTTTTTATCGCCTGCTCTATCGTTGTGCTGGGCTTGACACTTTTTTTGTTAATAGTCTTGTCTAGTGTCGAGCGAAGTCCTTTCGATGAGTTTCCGGAGCACTGAAAAGTTATTCCTTATCAAAGAAACGATCAAAACTGTATGAAAATTTTTCCATAATGGTTCAGAAAATTCACTCGTCAATGTAGTTGGGGTTGTTGGTTAAACGTTTATGTGAAGACGGGAAATATATATGGGGACTCACTTCCAGTCGATGGTTGTCGGCTTGCCGATTGGTCTGTGAGAGGTGACCACATGCCTTGCACGATAATTGTCTGCTCTTGCGAGCCTGAAAAAGTATGGTATTACACTAGTAATACAAAGAATATTTCCTCTAGTAGTAGGAAAATTAATGAACTATTCGTGCATAGACTAGGTCTAAAAGTTAATATGTGGTTATTGGCCTACTAATGGATCCTACCACTACAACTACATCTATCAGTGACATGAACTTCTCATCAGCTACTCCTAAACGCTCAAACAGTTTTGAATACCCACCGTTTTTGCCTGTGCGACTGCAGGTGTTGAATCAATCATATTCCAGCTGAGATCGTTCTTGAGCTGCAAAGTGTCACCATAGATTCAATCCCAATAAAACCACTCATCAGGTGAAACATATCTTACCCGGACCGACTTGGCTCTCTTGCTTCTCCTATCTGCTTGATCGTTTGGGCTTGACTGTGCATCTCCTGCTTCGTGAGACTCGTTTTCTTTTTCGTCTTGTCCCAATTCTTCTCCTTCTTCTTCCCGCTTTTCTTCTTCAACCACTTCTACTTCTCTTGTTCCGTCCTCCTCTTCATCTTCATCATTATACTAAAAAGAAGAAGAAAAAGAGATAATACAAATATTATTCCAAGGCTGTTGAGTATGTAGTTGAACGTCTTCATATATATCACTATGTTGAAGCACTACGCGTTTCTCCCAGTCGGTGAAGTTATGGTTTCCCAGGGTGTGGGAAAAAATCAATAAAATCTGCTAATACAACCGTTACCTGATGATGAGAGAAGTCGAGAAAGTTATCCTTCGCTTCATCGGAATCATCCTCCTCATCCACCTCCACCTTGATCTCATCGGGGTCCTAAGCAATCTTGTCTTACATGCGAAGCAAAAATTCCATCACCTCTCCCCACTTTCAACAGGTTAAATTTAGAGGCAATATTCAGAGCGCTTGTAGTCCGGTACAAGGAGCAGAGAAGTTCCAAAATAGGACTTTAATTTTCTGATTCTCACCTTCATCTCGAATAGAATCGCCTTCACTTCGTCCACATATTCCACGGATTCTTCTCCGTCAAGAAGGTCGTCAGCAATGACTTCATCTTCTACTACGTAGATGGAAGTCTCATCAACTACGGCATCGTCTAGAAATATACCGGTCATTCCTTTCACCGGCCAGCGTAGCAATGGAGTGCGAAAAAAGTATTACCCGTAATCCGAATTTTATCATCATCCACTATCATTGGCACATCTTTAGCGGCGGGGTCGACGATACCGTCCAGAATGGCACCAGAAGCGGGTGCGTCGACTCCACTAGAAGCCAGCATCGGCACCGTGGCATCGGAGAACGACCAGTCCTCTTCGATCACTGGTTCCGCCTTGACGTTGCGAAGATTTAGCTGAAGGCGCTGATATAGTTCATGAATTCACAGCCCTCGAACAGTGTATCCATATTCTAAATAGGATGCCGTGTCCACACTATCCACAACTCACATCATCTCCTGTACTGGGTGCCGGTCGATTCTTATCCAGTAGAATCTGAACCGTCACCTCGATCGCCTCACTAAAGAAGTACACGAGATTGCGCAGAGGGGAATCTCTGCAACGATCACAGCTTGACAAGAAAAAACAAAGAACCTTTCAAACAGGTATCATGAGCTTTGTCGCCACTGACGAGGGGGAACGAACAAACGGGACACAATGTGGAATAGTGACAGTCGTCAACTCACTTCATGGCGTCATGCCTGGCAGTTACAATTCTATCCGCGGTCATCGACTCGATCAGCATATCGAAGTTCTGAAAAAGGACCATTACAAATTTCTCTCTTCAAAACTAATGTTCTGTGGTTAAAACTTACGTCTACAATGAGCTTCTTGGATCGAAGGGTCTTCAACGTGGTGAAGCAATGTCCAATGATAACACTCATGAACTGATCGTCAGGAATGCTGACTGCCTGGAAATTCGTATTTTTAGCGAATTTTCTTTTTTTTTGCCTGTCTATCAATTCCAGTTTACCTCATCGCATTTTTCGATATCTCGAATGAGTCTCTTGTTAACGAGCGTTTGCGTGGTGTTGTGAAGTGATTCACCCAGTTTGTAGATCGCCTTGCGAAAAGCGTTGTCCCTGATAATTTCAGATAATTTCGAATTTTAATAAATATATGAAGAAAAATTGTGAACCTCATTGGATCGTGTTTATTTGCAATTGCCAACTGGCTCGCCATCCGGTCAAGAGCATACGAAAAATTCTGGAAACGATATGAGGCCGTTTACGAGAGAGTCGAGCAAGAGCTGGCACAGCTAAAAAATGTCAATTCTCTGAAATTCTCGTTTTTGGGGTTCTTGAGGGTGCTGATGACGATGAGCATAGTCATTTTTCATATCGAGCCTCCGTTGGCTCCAGACGACGTCACGTCGAAAACAGTTTTTGAAGAATATTTCAACACCCATTATCGCTAAAATTAAGAAATCAAGTTTTCCGGGGTAGATTTTGACGCTGAACACGCCTGTCTACTTCATTTGATATGAAAAATTTATATAATTGGTAAAATCGCAACTTTTTAATTACGCAAATCTGTGAGGTGCGACCTACATAGATCGGACCGGCATGACGAAAATGGTCTAAATTTAAAATTTCAGCCATTTTGGCGCCGGGAGAAAAAAGTTGGGAGTGAGATAGTAAGCTGAGATTGTAGGCAAAATCGTCCATCTCCCCCCTTGTTTACAACTCACCTCTTCCCAACGTCCGAACTTGTGTGTCTCTAGCCTGTTCCCTGTCTGCGCTCTCTCCATTCCCTACACTCTCTCGCCTCGTCTCTCTAGATCGGAAGTCAGGAAGCGGATTGAAGAGGAAATTAGCCCATTTTGCATACAATCTCAGCTTACTATCTCACTCCCAACTTTTTTCTCCCGGCACCAAAATGGCTGAAATTTTAAATTTAGACCATTCTCGTCATGCCGGTCCGATCTATGTAGGTCGCACCTCACAGATTTGCGTAATTAAAAAGTTGTGATTTTAAAAATTCTGTAAATTTTTCATATCAAATGAAGTAGACAGGCGTGTTCAGCGTCAAAATCTACCCCGCAAAACATGATTTCTTAATTTTAGAGATAATGGGTGTTGAAATATTCTTCAAAAACTGTTTTCGACGTGACGTCGTCTGGAGCCAACGGAGGCTCGATATGAAAAATGACTATGCTCATCATCATCAGCACCCTCAAGAACCCCAAAAACGAGAGTTTCAAAGAATCGATATTTTTTAGCTGTGCCAGACCCAGCCTGATCTGCTCGACTCTCTCGCAAACGGCCTCATATGGATTACTCAAATCTTGCAATCAATTTAACCAACCGCTGCTGCAATCTCCTCCGTGCATAATAGCTTGAGCATGTCAAAAACAAGGTGGAAAATCATGTTCATCGATCTATCCTCCGGGATTTGAGCGACCTGGAAACGGGAACGATAATACCATGCATAATCAGATCTGGACAAACAACGTGAAAAGATAACTCACGGGCGCCTTGAACTGATCGAAGATGTGGGATATTTCCTCGACAGTAACACAGCTCATAGCGGAAATCTAAACGCAGGTGGTGCAATAATTGACAATATTTTCAGGTAAAGCTTCAGAAAAAATATTACAAGAGCAAGTAATGGACGCCTATAAGATGTTTCACACAGATGAAGACCGACCAGCATACCTACTGGCAGTGCTTGTTGAAATATTTAGTGTTGGTGGATGTAATGAGTGCGCCCGAACCACTAGTCCTTCAAATGCGTATATTCGCGCTCGATTCTGCCAGAGGGTATGTTCTATCTCGGCGATGTGAGAAACAGACTGGGCGACCTTGGCTAGTCAGCTTCCTAGCATCTTTTCACAGTAAATTCGTAAATATATTTTTGTTATTGCTATTCAAGTAGAGATGTCGCCTGAGGAAACAGTTCAGTATATCGAGCAGTTCAAGAATCTGGTTCGTTTCTTTTATTTTAGTGTCGATTTAATAATGCACAGATCCAAGCGTTTAAGAGTGGTTTCATTTGGTTTTTAGGTCAACAACATCCCTGAAGATCGGCCGATGCGCACCGTAGTTGTTCAATACTTCGACATGCTGAAGTCACTGTGCAGCAAGATGATATCGGCCTCGGTTGGTCCACAGTTCTCTCGTTTTGAAGATCTCAAATAATGCAAACAGTGATACAAACAAATGAATGATATCAATGTATTAACGATACATTAGTGTGATAAGCTCAATTCGAACCATAATTTATTTCAGAATTTTGGTTATGATTTGGAACGAATGAAAAGCCAGTTAACAATTGCCAAGAAGCACGATTCATCCAGGTAAAACTCAGCATACCCGCCAAAGACAGTGGATGAAGCTCATTTCAGAGATAAAGCATTACGCAAGTCCATCTACTCATTATCCGATGCACTTCGGTACACAATACAAAAGCTAGCGGACGAGAAACTCGTTAGCAATGATAGCTATGAGGTGGGTTAATCCTTCAGTTTTGTCGAGTACTCAACCTTTCAATTCTTCTCCAGGAATGCAACATCGTAGAGGATCAATACATGAGCGTAGTCATAGGACAATGTTTCGTCCTGATGAGAAGTCTGCGATCAAAGGAGATGGCTTCAGCTGTAAGTTCTTCTGTTTAATATCGATTTATTGATTGCATTACCTTCTAACGTGAAAATAGTCTTTGAGACTGCATTTTTGCAGAACTTTGCAATGCAATTGGACATAATGGCAGCGGATAGAAGCGTCGCCAACAAGCACGACCCCATGAGGTGCATTTCTACTTACTTACTTGACTCAATGACTATTTTTTTGGAATTATCGAGTAGCATTCCTATTACATTTATGAAATCAATTCTTTCAGAGACGATCCCCTGCGCAAGATCGTGTATGCCCTGAACGAATCACTTGAGCTAACGACGCGGGTTATTGTGCAGAAGAATGACAGCCTCGGAATTTCTGTTCGCCATGATATGCAGCGGTTAAACGTGAAAGTGGAGCCTCTATGGATCCAGAACGACTGTACTGATTCCGAAGGCACACCGGCAATAACGCCGAATGCAAATGGGGACGCTGACGGCGCTCGGAATATAGAATCCGACGAGCTAGAATCAAATTGTGGCGAGCCGATGTCTTACATGGATGCAATGGTAATAATTATTTTTTAAAAATCATTCATTCGATTTCTGGAAAAAAACTACGCCTATTCTTCATGAGACCAAACAAGTGCTTCAGTTTCTCGACCAAGTCCAGAAGGATGAGGCGGAACGCGAAAAGAATGAAAAGGCTAAGGAAAGGGTTGAGAAGGCGAGAATCAAAAGAGCCGAGGTGAGATGAGTGATACTTCTGAATCACGTATTCTAATGTATAGTTATAGTTGTAGTACATAGTTGTCCCTATTACGAATGTTTAATGAAAATATCGTAGAGTGAAATATCTTTATCATGAACAATATTTCCAGAAACGAGCACTGGAACTCAACGGAATCTCGGCCGAGGTCACGCCTGAAATTGCAAGACCGAAATCGGTGAGACTTGTTATAGTAGCTTGCGGTGACGAATGAAAACTTATTGTAATGTAATTGTAGTACTTGATCCTGGCATTCGAGAAACGTCTCCTCATATACATTGACACAGGCCCGACAAAGCGCGCGACTCTCTTCGAAGAATAGCATAGAAGCAAACACGCATAAAACGGAAGTAAGTAGTCGCATTGTTAATTTTCGTCCTACAACAAATAATGAACAGCAATAGTTATTGAAAAATATCCCGCCCATCACGAGAGCATCTAACTGACGATGCGAAAATCATGAAATGAGTTAGGGTGATTTTTGAGAAATACATGAAAATATGAAACGCTCAACATTTATGTATCCTCAATCTGCTCCTGTACCATAAGAACTTGAATTGCGACACTAAAATAAGAAGATAAAGAAGTTGAGACGTTTTTAAAAAAATCGTTCAGTGCGACGTCAGCCCTCTCAATGAGGTCAAGGATGCAATCACCACAGGCGATACATCTGAAAAAGGACAGTCAGCTAATGGATGCCATTTCTACACCTGCCCGTTGTGCCCTGTGAGTTTTATTTGATTTGGTGCAATTTCCAATTTCTTTTCTTTCTTATCATTAGGAACGCGAAATCCATCTATACTAGTTTTATTTTTCAAATTACAATTTCAGAATGATAAGTTGGCGCTACGAGGTATCAACTCTCATCTGGTCAAAGGTCATCGTTCTGAAGAGAAGGAAGTGAGCGAGTTGAAGAGCGAAATGCGGTTTGAATGCGTATGCGGCTTCGAATGTGATTCGTTCACGGATGCATATGATCATGATCGGGAGGTAAAAATCCAAGATTTTTTCGCTATAAAAATAAAATAAATAGTCATGGGCTCGTAAAACGTTGGTGCAATGCTAGGACATATCTAGATTGCATTCTTTACTCGAAAATGTGTTATTTTAGTGTGACAAGCTGTGGGACCACGCTTTCCTATTCTATCGCAGTAAAGTGGGCCCGAAAGCCTCCATAAAGGTTTGTTATTTTTTCTACGATTGGGGCTTTGACTAATGATTTTTCAGCAAAAAAATTTCATTGCAGACAAATCCTCGATTCACTTGCCGCTGTAACTTCTCCACTGAGAATAGGGAAGAGGTCTGGAAGCATAAGGATGAGGTGAATTCGACAATTTAAATTAATTAATTAATCATATTTTCAGTGCGCTGGCTGCTTCTTCACAATGCAACAGCGATAATCTTCATATATATATTTTTACATATACATATATTTGTATAAGTGTGCTATATAATAAATATTTATAGATAATTCAAATTTTTATTTTTTAACTCTTGCCAAAGCAGTTATGTTTGTACGAAGATAGCATTTTGAACTATTCGACCAAGCAAATAGTCTAGGCACATCATGAGGTTCATCACGACGTCACGTGCACTTCACTTTATTGTCAGAAACTTCCTTGTTCACTCAAAAGTCCGATATACATCCTTGAGCACGAAACCTGAATGAGCATCGAATCTCGTCTTCCTACAAACATTCTTTGGGATCACAGATGCAATACTATTCCCGACTCGAGTCTTGTGATCCAGGCATACTTTTGAGCATGATCTAGTCAGATCACGCTATGCATTTCCTCACTCCCACATCGCTACGATTCACCACGTTCATTGTTTCACTAGAAGTGCTCAGATATTTTTTTCTAGTTCCAGCCAATCTACAATGTCCGGATACAGTATCTGGGCCGGCCCGGGCGTCTTTCTGATTTCGTGGCGGGACTATGCCCTGAAGAACGTGATAATCTCCGTAGTGTCTTTTATTCCACTCTTCTTTCTAATCTACTGTGCGGTGAGGCATCGAGGAACGTTCGAAACTTATCGAGTATGGTTTTGTTCATAGGATAAGATAAGATCGTTAAACGGTGTACCTTACCGGAGTCCATTTCAGAATAGCGTTTACTACCCAGCTGTTGTCCAAACTGTCGGATCACTACCGGCCTTTTTCAACTGCGTATTTCACTACATTTTTGTAACGTGAGCACTAATTATTTTGGAAATAATAATTATTTTTGTAGTTATCCATTGCCTACGAACTACTTTTGGTGTACTCTGACAAGGACGGGTACAGGAACGACGGCGTACAGTGTATTTTCGACACCAACTGTAAGCTCTTTTTTTATTCCAGCAAAAAAAGCACAACATTTCTTAATTCAGGCAGTTGCTATTTGTCGATTTCTCGTTATTCTATTCCGGTCGCGACTGAAGCTGAAACTTCTAGTACCGATGACGTTCCTATGCGCTTTTCCAGCGGTAATTTTTCCGTATTTCATTAGTTGAAACATCGTTTGTCTCAGCACTTCTACATCTTCTACGTTTTCGCTTTCGGTATTCCTTACCAGGCTGCGACTTGCACTTCGATGCTAACAATGCCGACACCGTGGGCGAATGTAAGGATTTAAAAATCCTATGAATTTCAAAGTGAAATTGCGTAAGTGAACGGTTCAAAGTGTGGCAGACAGATAGATACTTTATCATGGCATATTTTCAGTTATGCGACACCGGGCACTAACACCTTGTGTTCCTTCATTTTCGTGAGAACGTTTCGGCGTCATTTGTGGAAACTCTTGACTAAAGTGCCGTTCGTCGGTAGACTGGTATCCATTTCGGAGAGCCATGCTGTCGCTACTGATATGAGAAGGTAAAATCATTATTCTGTTCTAGTGATGGCTTGATTTTGCGTTCCTCTCTTCATTTCCGAGAGAAGCGTGACAGGAAGCCATCTTTATTTTATTCTATAAATTCCGATATGAAGCATTACAGTACGACGCTCGGACACCGGTCCACACCTACCTCAAGTGCCCACAATTCGATGATGATGTGATTGAACATGGGATATACAGTATTTATTGGACGGTGATGACAATTTTGTGCCGCGTAATTGTCATCACTAGTTATGAATGCTGATTTGATTTGATAATATGAATAGGTCAACGTTAATTTGATTACGGTGATGAATATTCTATGTTATTTCGAAGCTATTATTCGAGGGACCGTTTGTGTCGGTTTCGGAGCGAATATCATCGCGGGTAACTGAAAAATATAGAAATTAAAGAAGTAAAAATTAAAAAGTAAAAAAATCCAGTTATTGATGGCCTGAGAAGTCATTCATTTGTTTCTAAAAATGAAGAACTGCTAATACAACTACCTTGGAGATTGCAACAAGGGAACACTCGCGCGATCCATCCCTTCAGAATCATTCGGAACCTGCAGCGGACCGGATATTTTTTAAAAAATAATAATAATGATAATAACAATAATAATAATAATAATCACAACTCACCGCCCGAGTATACCGATCATCAAGAATGCATCCACAGCAGGGAAAATGGAGACGGTGTTAGCGAAGATGTTGCCGACCTGTGAAAGTGGACATAATCAGAAATAAATAATGCCAAAAAAATGAAGACGAGTCAGAAAATTACTTCTCCGAAGCGTATTCCCGTAAGAGGAAGGGCGACTAGCAGAGTGAAAGGAATGAAGCAGAGGATGAAGGGAACGAAGAACTGAAAAACAATCTTTTTTCAATCGAGCCAAGGTTTATTCGTCTCTACATTCCGCGTGCTTTCTCGTTCTCTGACCAGTGAGGGAGTATGAGGAATGAAGAGATGATTACCCGTATTTAGAGTTCTACACCGCACCAATTCAACCAAACATCCACTCACCTGAACCAGCAACGCACTGAACAGTTGCCCTTGCAGTTGACGGGTTGTGCGCGATATTTTACTAAAGACTTTTTACTTTTCACGCAGGCAAATACGACTTACTGATCGCCAATCTTTAGATGATTCATGATCCCCATTGAACAAGCGATGTTGACAGAGATTGTCATGACAGCTGCAATGCCCGAATTGCAAATGGCAGCTAGCGTGTTCCAGTTGATGCCTCCACCGAACTTTTTGAGGTGCTACAATGGTGTATTTATTAAAAAATGGATAAGGTAGTGCCGCTCAATGCACTTGAGAAGGCAGATGATTTTATATCTGAATTAAGGCACTCCGGCGGAAGATCTCTGCTAGACTAATGTTTATTCTAAGCATTTGAAAACACTCACGATAAAGTTAATCGAAATCAGATTCGGCCTCGGTACGGCGCTCGTATTCACTCCATATTGACGGAGAAGGTCCGGTCCAAAGAAGTCCTCTTCGGAGTTTTTACTGGGCAAAAATAGCTTTACAACGTTAAAATAACATGCTTACTCGAGAATCACACTGCTCAGGACAATCAACGAACTGAATATCGCATTCGCTATGATTACAAACAAACCACACATCCAGGGGTGGTTATTGATGAGGTCGGGCCTTAATTAACGAGTTCATTCTTGTAGGCCAATGTTTAGGTGTTTCTTACTTGGCCAGCATGTAATACCGATACAGAAAGTGGAAGGACAGAAGGACGAATGGTTCGTAGAACAAGACGCAATATGTTGTATTTAGGATGAAACCGATTGTCGGCGGTTTGTAAAGGCCAGCCCATATGAAAGCGACGCATCCAAATTCGATTTGCAGGTAGGTCTTTAAAGTGTATTGTTTCTAAATCTGTTCTGCGAAAAGTGTCATTCATCATCATTGTACTGGTTGAGTAACCGAATACATCGCCCTTTCTAGTTGATTATTCGAAGTCATAGCATTCTATACCGACAGAAAGGGGTTGCGGTCAAACTGCAACCTTGAAATAAGAAATGTTTCTGAAACTTATCCCGATTCTCATTTCGAACGGTTGAAATCCGGATAAGTTTCAGGAACATTTCATATTCGAATATTGATTTGTAGTTCGATTCCGGTGTGGCGGGACAATTCAAATCTTAATCCCATTGTTCACCCTTTTCTGGAGAGAACAAAGGGGGTCAGAATGCTGTGAAGTATGACTAACAGTATACTAGTGATACTGTTATCAACCGAACGATTTTTCCACTATAGGGGGTCGACATTCAGGTTCCACCCGCCTTTAGATATCATTATAATGACTCACCGGAACTGCGTAGGCATGATATAGAGATATCACAATGTCCCCAATGGAGAAAGCAAGCGAAAGCCATCGATAATTGCCAAGAAATCGACATTGCGCTTGGAGAATCAATGTTATCAGCAGGGCATTTCCGAGCAGAGATACAGCAGCGAAACAACAAAGAATCGTCTAAAATATTTATTTATTTAATACTTTATTACGGTTTCGGTGAACCCTTACCATATTCCAAGTGTGCATAACTAGATATCTATTACATTGTACAATAGAGATAGACAACTAACCTGATGTACATTAAAAGCAAGAAGCATCACCGAGTTGTATAATTATCAATGCATTAACTCTCTATCATCACTCTGATTGTATTAAGGCCACTGAGTGAATGGAAATGCCAGTCATCTTGATAATGTCTGGCTCATTACACAAAAGGTCGCCCTTTCTTGTCTGAATACATTTCCCGTGTGATATTGTTATTAGGCTAACATCATGTACGAATCAGTAGGTTGACGATGAGTCAGTAAGACACAAAAGTGCGCCTGTTTGAGCACACAAAATGATTATATTCGCACAATTTTATCATATATACGGCAGCTGCATTGCCTAGTCAAGAAAAAAACATCGGAAAATGCACGGAAAGAGGGGAAGAATCGTATTACAGACACAGATCAGCAACGGGGTAAATTCGATTCGATACGGTATACCCATAGGGTTTGCGACGACGACGAGAAAAGGGGTAGAGCTCGAAATTCGTGTAGCCGTCTATTCATTTTACGTGCTCTCTCACCGGTCAGAGAGGCGAGAGCACATAAGATGAAGAGACGAGCGCCCGGATTCTGAACTCTAGTTCAAAGGGATACATAGCAAGCTGCGAGTGTGCAAGATTTGCGCTAGAGAGATCACAATGACTCGTTGGGTTTGGGGTCCTGTAAGTTTTCGGGAAGATTGGCCGGAATTTAGGATATCAAAGATCAAAGATCAGACGCTTGATGGAGGCGCAGAATTGCACTGCCGGGGCGAGTTCAGCTGTGCACGAATGAGCTCGGGCCTCTTGAAGCTCTGAAAATGATGTTTATTTATTCTGCAAAAGTACTTGAATATGAATTAGTATTGCAGAATCATTAAAAGCTGTGAAATTAAGCTGAATAGTTAGCGGCGGAGGTTAGCATAGAAAATACAATATCCCGAGGGAAAGAAGGGAATATGCAGTGCGGGGACCAACAGCACCAAAGATACGGTAGTGCATGAAACTGGTTAGGTGCGGATGATTGTGCAATGGTTAAGCAAAGTGTGCAAGGGTCTCAAGCGGAAATACGGGGTACGATACCTACGGTCTTTCAGACAACTCAAACGAAGTAGACGCGTGTCAAGCTGTCCCGCTGTAACACAGGCCAAATCAGGGATCGATATGGAGGGGAAATTTGAAATGCCGTCTCTTCACTTTACACAGTATCTCACCAGATCGACCAGTGAGACAAAATGCGAAATTGAGAAATGGCGATAGTCCGAGCTCTATCGTGGATGGATTGTTGTTCGAGGATGACTCATCTCATTTCAAAGGTTCTCTAAGAATACATTGAGAATAATTCAAGAATAGTCATCATAGAACGTAGGAGGATAGAGCGAAATGATAGTTTGGAATCCAATAATTGTCGGGAAAATAAAACCAACCGATGCGCCGATGCCACTGTCCGGCTTGTCGTTATGGATCTGGAAAAATATTTATTATTTATTTATATAAATATATTTTCAAAAAACCTCACCTTCGACAGCTCTATCGCAGTCATTGCTGTGTAGCGAGGTTTCTTTTTGGGAGGCGCATTCGTCAGCTTTCGGAAGGTGTTGTAGACGGCCTTGCGGAAGTGGGAACTGGAATTGTTTTTTTCCGTGCAGTTGTGTTTCACGAACTCGTCTTCACGTAAAGTATCCTAGACTGGTAATGGATTGAACTTGATCTAGTTTATACGAATGCACACCTCGAAAACGCGTAAACGATGACGTCACAACTGAAGTTCAGATAGTACAGGTAGTGCGAGAGGTTGTGAAGAATCTGTAAACCTTTCGTATCTCATTGACATTTCAATTTTCATCCAACCTGAAAATTCAAATACTGCGACCAACAACAAATTGTTTTAAAAAAATTCCTCGATACTCACCATTCTAAAATGACTAAACGCTCCGGTCCCCGGGTCTAACGTTTGCTCGAATAGCTCGTACAACTTGACTATGTAGAAGGGAGAGTTGAGCAGGACGAAGACCATCGGAACGACCCAGAGGATCGTGAGGTGACCGGATTGGGCACCTGGAAAATAAAAATAACATTTAGTTACTAATAATTATCCACATAGTTGTTATTATTGTTGGGAGAAGGGTGGAACCTGGAAAATATCTCCATGACAAGATTAACTCTATTTGTTTAAAAAATTAAAACGTTTTTTCAAGTCTTTTTTACAACTACCAGTTTTCTATGGCACAATTGGGAAGACAACTCTAGACAATTTTTGAAAACAACTCTAGACAATTTTTGGACATGCAAGTAAACTTGTTCTATTCTCTTCTCGGCCCAAATATCATCAGTGGATAGGTTTCAGAAATAATCCAAAATGAAGTCTAATCAATACTTCACCTCCACTCCTCTTGCTATCCCGACACACGCTCTTGGTGCTCGTTCTGTTGATGGCACTGGATTCCGAGTGGAAGTAACTGCGCGACATGGCCATTTGGTAGGCTGCAAAATGTCATTTCTTTCTACTCGAACGAAGCAAAGGGATTTCAGTCCCTTGTTCTGCTATTGCAATTCCGGAATGCCTTTCCGACAAGGACCTCCTGACTGTCTGAACACACAGTACTTGCCCTTCAATCGACCACGAATCTGCTCTCATGCGCGGGACTTTGTTTTCGGCGCGTGCTCTCTACTCTGCTCAAAAAGAAAGGAAGTATGGTCGTTTGCTTCGCGCGCGTAGCCTTTGCCTCTTTTGGAGTGAAACACAGTGATTTCTGCGGTCGGAAAACGCTTCCTGCTTAGAAATATGAAGATGAAGGCGTATTTTTTTCAATTTTGTTGCCAAAAATTAGGGGAAATTTAAGGAAAAATGTCTTAATCCTTACCAACGAGTATGTTCAGCACGACTACTACGGCGCACGGGATGACGTAGCACAGCAGGGAATCGATGAGCTCTACCAAGAACTGAAATTAGATCGAGGTTAATGATAAAAAGAAATTCGGGCACTAAATTCGTAGCGACACTGCTTCGATACAAAAACTTCAACTTTTGAACGAACTGTCTTCGAGAAAATTCGAGTATTTTGTCGTTGTAGCATACATTAACTATTTTTACAGAACAGGAAATTATCATGATTAGTGACCGTATAAACAGATTTATGTAAAAATCGGCTGCAAAGGGGGGGGGGGTGCAGATATTTTTAGTAATGAACTCACGAGCCCATCTGTCCTCGGAATGCACGCTCTGTCCATGTGACCGCTCGCCGTGGTGTCATTGCCAGCGGACGCCTGGAACAATACAGTAAATTTAAAAAAAAACAAATTTTAAGAAATAGAATCCACATCCAATTGTTCGCGAACGGGCCCGGACGAGCGAAAAGTTGGAAAAATATGTACACTAAAAACTAAAATCACTAAATTTTCCGATTTTTTCAATGAATACACTAAAAAGATCGATATCTGGTCGACAATTACAAGATAAGTGCCTGGATGAGAAAATATAAGAAATAATAAGTACCGGAATGTTTCCTGGGACGAGGAAGTGGAACTGCAGCAGGTGCAGCACCAGGGGAATGGGCACCCAGCAGAAGAACCAGCGGATCCGAGAGTTGGAGGATAACTGGAATTGTAGTTATTATGATCAAGTCGCCCTTCTTAAAAAACTGAAGTTCAAATTTAACAAAAGAACCAGAGAGTTGGATGATAACTGGAATAGTTTTTGGATATTTTTTGTATTGGAATAGTCTCAGATTCATTGTGGTTTGCTTCAATTTGTTTATGTTTCACTAATCGACCATGATACTTAGAGATGATGTGTTTCGTTTCGTGCATGCTGTTCTTTTCAAAGAAAACTAATTTCTCGAATGTCACTGGTGATGTGAAGTTCCCTTTTTTACTTTCCCACCGTACTTGCCTGTCAAGAGTTTCAACCTTTCACGACACTCCTCAAGTGATGCTGTGTTGCTGTCAGTTGCAAAAGGCTATCGCTTAGCAAGAAATGCCTCTCCTCGGTTCACGTTCTCACTCTTCACCCTGCTCGATGATAGAGTACGATGAATGAAGATTCGTGCGAAATGAAGGCGCCCTTCTATCGTGCCAATCCAAGCCAAATGCACCTAACGCACCCGTAACTTGCAAATTCTCGGAATCCAACGTGCATTAGGCGAGGATTTTCCTCAATTTTTCTCCAAGAACTTTTCACTAGCCTTCCAACGAGCAAATTCGGAATGAATTTCTTGGAAAACCATCTCACTTTCTGCACACTAAAACTGTAACTCTAGCGCTAATGGAATTTGCACAGAGCCGAATACAGTGCTTTGCACGTCCCCAATTTCAGAATTTCCGGCCCAACTCGAGGTAAGCACGTTCACAGGGGAGTGTGGAGAAAATACCCCCTAACAATGCGATCATATTCGACCGGAAGGACTTTAAATTATAGAACGCATCCACAGTAATTGGGGCGTTCCTCTACTATAAGCACGTATTCAGAAATAAGCAGCGTTCCATTCGCACATTCACTAATTTATTGTACGTGAGATCCCCCCTATTCGTTCTTCATGTTTATAGCAAAGAATGACTAATAAGTAAGAGAAGATGCACAATTTGAAAAATAATTTCTTGCTAAGCCATCCCTAGCGCAGACTATTAGGCCGGAAGTGCTGGCTCTTAATAGGCTGGGTGCTTTCATTAGCGTTCTTTGAGCTGCAATTTAGCGATTCTACAGCGCACAGTTATTTTATAAATGTCACGCCAATGTACGCATCAACGCGCGAATCACATTATGGTCCACCCCGAAAATGAACTCTACAAAACAGAATTGACATCATGACCAAGATTACTGTAAAATTCTCTCACACGAACAGCCATCAGTGGATGCACAATGGCAATATATCTTTCCACCGTCAGCGCAAGCTTTTCAGTTATTATTTTTCAAATTATTTAAAAAAAACTAGATTCTTCACCCTCACTGCCAAAAGCGGATGCAAAATCGCTATGTATCGCATACTACTTCTATTCAACTTCACAGGGTTCGAAATACTTACCCTCACAGCCATCAGTGGATGCACGATCGCAATGTATCTTTCCACCGTCAACGCAAGTTTTTCAGTTATTATATTTTAAATTTTTTAAAGCCCGATTCCTCACCCTCACAGCCATCAGCGGGTGCACAATGGCAATGTATCGCTCCACCGTCAGCGCGGCTGTTGCCCAGGCAGAAATGTACGACGAACACATCAGCACGTACTCCACCATTACACAAGAGAAGAAGGAGACATAGTCGACCTGGAATTAAATTCAGGTCACGGCAGTTTCCGGTCCTGGATTTTCCGGCTTTCTGAGTTTGTGAAATTTCTCGTTCAGCTGTTTCTCATTCTCACGTAGTATTTGGATAGAGGTGGGAAAGGAACAAATGGGTGCTAAGATCTCCGATATTTCCGAGAATATCAACAAACCTTGAACATGATCATTGCGACTCCGAGCAGGAAGATGGTATCCGCAGTCGTCATTACGATCAGATATTGATTGGCGGGAATCTGGAAGTATTAATTTCGTGAAATCATGTCAAATATTACATTTTTTACCATGGGATCTCTGGTCTAGCGATCAAAATTACTGCTTTCAAAAGAAGAAGTTTTGATCTATCTAATACTAGTCTTGGCAACTTCTTGCGGTGCGTCATATTTGTTTTTATTTTCTGTTCGAAGCAACAACGCAAATTGCACACGCCAGGCTGCGCATTCCAGCCTTCAAGCATGCTGCCTTGTTTTCCCCGCATTATTCCCGGGAAAATCACGTTCCCGAGTAGGCTTAATGAGCAAACGGTGGAGTCGGATTGCCGACGAACTTTCCAAGAAAGACAGTTCAGAGAACTAATTGCCCGCATTGACGCTGTACAGCATGTCAAACACCCCCACTCTTCAGTGCGATATGAACCTTCCGGGTCTGATGTGCTCTTTTTTCAATATACTTTAGATTATTAGCGAGAGACGAGTCGAATTTCGAACAAGCTATATCGTTGATCGATGATGCCTTGATGCTGTACAAGATCTTGTTCACTCCCTTTCGGCCATAACACATTGCTTCCTCGTCTCACTTCTAGCACTTCTGAAGGTCACTTCTTGCGATCTAATAAACAAGATTCTCGCCCCTTCTTCTCTTCCCTAGACTCGGAAAATTGACAGGCGAATGCAACATTTTCGCTTGAGCAATGCTCAACTTCTCCCTATTCCTCAGTCTCTTTCTCGAGTTAGAGCGAATGAGAGTAAATGGGAAATGAAGATACTGAAACTATCGCTTGGCTGTCAACAGCAGCAGCCTTTCGTCTACAAAGCGTCGAGAATGAATGGCGATAGTCTCTTCAATTCCAATACTCGTTTTTCAGTCAGAGAAACAAGAGATAATGTGAATTTAAGAGACGATTTCTCGCTCACAGACACCCCCTAGAATGTATGCGATTGGCAGGAGCGATAATGCATTGCGCATTTGCCGAAGCGAAGCGCGTGTTTCACGCAAATTGAAGCAGCAACAGCTGAAAATCCACTGCATTTCAGACATCTGCCCGAGGGTCTGAAAGACCATTCTCTTCATTACGCCTTATCTCAAGCCAGATACGTAGCTCGAGAATGTCGAAGAATTGCAAACACGAAATGTTGCAATGGTCTAACTTGTGCTGAGGAAGCAGGTGAACTCTACAGGAGCCAAATCATTTCCTTGTTTCTAGCTGCTAGCCCCTCCGATTCTTTGAAATACGGCCGATAAGTCCACTCTAGTCGCAGCGATCATTGATCTTGATGGGATTTGAGTGACGGAAAGCAGCGACATTTCCAGAGCACAGACACAGATATTGAAGTGATATCCTCCTAATCCCAACGTCATTCCACACTGGCTGACCGGTGAGAGAAGTCGGGAAATCTGGAGGCAATCGCTTGCTCGGCTTAATCATCCGAGCCGGAATTATTGCACAACACTGGCAACGAATTCACGGAATGCACTGGACTAGATGGAACGATGTTGTCGGTATGTTCATCACTATCTTGCATAGGCCATCGACAACAAAATGCTAAGAAGATTCCATCCCTTGACCATTTATATCCGATCCCGAAGATCCCAGTCCCTCCCTAGTGATGTTTCCTCCTGCAGGCCCATTGCCTTAATATCAGGATGAAACTGTAAACTGTAGCTTGCATATCAGAGTATACGAAACGGAAGATCGAGTCAACTTGCCCGGGCACTGGTCACCAGGTCTATACACCCAACATCAATAAACGCTGCGTTTCCTTGTATTCCGGAACGCGGCTCGACTCAATCCATTTGTGGGCAATAGAAAGCAGCTTTTCCTTTTACTTCCCTGGAAAAGCCGAGGGATGGTAGTGACTAATGGAACCAAACAGTGTTCAAGATGATGAAAGCAAATTGAATCAACTTCGGAGTTCGGAAAACATTTCGCGATACCGGGGAATGGGAGGGCAAAAAGTTCGGAATGAATTAGTGCCCCCTGCCAAAAACAGCGCTAAAGCTCATGAATCGCCATTATACGTAGAACGCAGTGGGCAAAAATGAACTCAATTCTACCACACCTAGTGCTAGAGCTATTTTGACGAAAAGTTTTCTAATGAGCAAAGGGAAGAGTACTATTTATTGAATATTTTAAAGCTAGTTAATTATTAAAAATAAATGTAACTTACGGTCCGTAATCGTGACAGGAAGATTGTAATGAGCGAGACCGCATTGCCCACCACGCCGATCGTAATGATCACCTAAATTAATTATTTATTAATTTTATTTTCATTTATTTTCGAAAATGCTCCTTCCAACTCGTAAACTACTCCCTAATCCTAAAAAGTTGAGGTCCATATTAGAAATTCTATTTCCGCTAATGGAGCGGTCATGTGAAACTTGGATGCGGTTCCCAGCAAACTATGAAATATGTAGTAGGGCGGAACCCTATTCTTCACATCTCGTACTCATTCACAGGTCAGAATGATGAGAGAAAATGTGGAATGAAGAGACGGATTCCCCATTCTGACAGCCATACTTTGAGGAGTCAAGTGAAAAGAACGAGATGTCATGCATGAAAGTCGCCCCATGTTTCTATTTCTTCCGCTTCGTGAATTCGAAAGATCAAAACAATTTTGAAAATTAAAAATAAATAAATAAAATACCGGTAGAACGTAGAGGTACTCCAGTGTGCCGAGCTCTTCTTCTCCCTGCAATTAATAAATAATTAACATAAATAAATAAATAATAATATTTACAACAAAAAAACCCACTCTTCTCGCGAGAATCAGCGGATGGCTGATATTCACCAAGTCATCGCTAAGATTCATCATACTACTAGTAGCTCAAACTGAGGATGCGAATGAGGGAAAGGGGGAGGAGGAAAGGGAAGGAAAAGGAGGGAGTGAAACAAGAGCGAGAATAGAATGATTGTGCAAAGAATGATTTCATCGAGCAGGGAAATCGAGGGAACATTCTGCCGAAAGGGAACATGGCTCATGATATTTTAAAAAACAGCGTTAAAAATGGATCTTTGCGTTCGAGTAAACAAATCCTTATTTACAACAAAAAAACCCACTCTTCGCGCGAGAATCAGCGGATGGCTGATATTCACCAAGTCATCGCTAAGATTCATCGCCCTACTAGTAGCTCAAACTGAGGATGCGAATGAGGGAAAAGGGGAGGAGGAAAGGGGAAGGAAAAGGAGGGAGTGAAACAAGAGCGAGAATAGAATGATTGTGCAAAGCATGATTTGATCGGGGAGGGGAATCGAGAGAACATATGCCGCAAAAGGGAACATGGCTCATGATATTCAAACAAACAGCGCTAAAATTGGATCTTTGCGTTCGAGTAAACAAATCCGCTTCACGAACATCCCAATTTCCAGACAGAAAAATACAGAAAAATAATAAACCAAGCCTACAAAAATGGACCTGTTTCGGTTCTTTGGGGTTCAAGCGAACTCATCCCATGAATCCCCAGTGGCCTACCAACACAGAATAGATGAGATCTAAGGTAGAATCTGTGGGGTGCACCATCTATGGTCGGCTTCGCTACACGCATAGCAGTCGAAAAAAAACTCCCAAGCCAATTGCGGCGGCTCTGGTATTTACGATTTCAAGCCTTCCCCCAGAAAGCAATACCGAGCACACACACACTGTTCAGTGAGCACTCAATCTTGTAAGCGCGGGGCGCTTTTCGCGAACTGCCCGAAGTGAAAAGAAAGAAAAGCGGAACCTGGAAGTAATCAGGTGCGCTTTTCAATGGTTTCGGTGAGGGGGAAAGATGCGAGGGGAGTTCAAGGTTAATGAAGTTTTGTTCTTTGGGATAAACCCGCTACACTGACAATGAGTGATAATTCAAGGTCAAAGTGATCAAATGTAGCATGGTTAGGCTCATTTTTTCAGTCAAAGTAGGCAGGAATCAAGCTGGAAAATATGAAGAGGCGTCTATCACAAGTCAGAAAAGGGGCACTTTATCCGGGGGCATCTAATGAAATCTGAGGCGGAAACATACAGCCGATCAAATTTCGCGTGACTCATGGGAGGCGGTTTAGTGTGATATAAACACAAGAAGTGACGCGTCCGCTGGTTTTTGCACAGATTGATGAATCTCCTGGGGAGAAATGAGCAACTGCTTCAGCGTGATATCAAACATTTTTGAGCGCTTGTTATCGAAATATTAGATAAGAAAAATCGGTCAACGTGGCCAGAAAGTGTGTGAAATGAAGAGATAGTTGATTTCGAGCTCGGATATTTTGAAGAAAAGCACTGATTAACCACACCTGGATTCTCAGGAAAGGGAGGGAGCGGTTAACCTTTGCCTATGGGCTTTGAATAGCCGGAACGGACACAACACCGACACAAGCTAACAGGCAGGGCAAAATTAGCCGGTCATTGTTCTTGCGATGGTTCGCTTTGATGAACAGAATCTACTTACGCAGGAGGAACACTAGGTCAGTCTTAGAACGTATTTCCAAAATCCTACGACGGTAATTTTTTTTTTGGTATCATGAAGTAGCAAGAGCAGATGAACGACCGGCTCCAGAATCCAGTAGTGATGGGGGAATAAGTGCTCTTTCAGAATCGGACAAGCGAGAGCGTAAATAGAATATGGAAGATCGTGTGCTTCAACTCTGTACGCATGTGCTCAAAAAGTGCTATCCCGTCTTGTTCTATCTTTTGTTGTCTAGTATTGTTCCGTAATCTCTCGACAGCCAGAAAAACGAGAGACTGTTACAGAATGAGGAGACAGGCGGTCCATCCTTTCCGCTAACTCCTCCTTTCTCAAAATTCAGGAAGTACATACAGGCCTCTGCAATGCATTGTCCCTTGAAGAAGATCATCTTGGGTTTTTGAGAGACAAATGTGTGCCCAATTCTCAGCATTCAGGAAAACAACGACAAGGAAGAATCCGGAGTGTGCTAGCCCTCTGCAGAAGAGATGGGTTCGCAAGAAATGGTCACGTTACGTGCACTTTTTTCGCCGGTAAGAGAGCCAATTCTTGGCCTACTCTGCAAGGCATTGTCCTCATTGGTGCACGATTGCAAGAAGAGCTCTTCCTCGAAAGAGTGACGTTGGCCGGTGCACATATTGGGATGGCAGTACAGGGGAAAACAAATTAAGCAATTGCGAGCAGCTTTCTGAAGCTAATACGGAAGTGAAGTGCCTGTGTGCTTCTGTGCTGTAACGAGATGGCACTTTAGCAAGGATCAGAAGGCGATGCAGTAAATATGATGCGAAATCAACAGGAAGAATATGATATAGATCTTGCTAATCAAGACATCCTAGAAAAAGGAAGCTATCGGTAGAAAGCTTGTGCGAAACGTTGCCTTCATTCGTTAATCAAGGCGGCATTATAGTGAGAGCTATAGTAAAACGTCAGCATAGATCACACATATTTGCGCTTCAGATGTTGTTATCTGCTTTGCAGAATCGCAAATGCTATGCTCTTTGAGGAAATTGGCCAGGATTCGAGCGTGACTTGCTCATAAACATCGCACAAGTTCGCGCATAGCTGAGCGCGGCAGGAATCATGCTAGAGATACGGACTTCTTGCAAGTTTGAATACGAAAGATGGAATAGATCATCAGGAAAGATGGAAGAAGGAGGATAATCTGTGCTTCGGAGCGCTCTTTCCAATAGAAAATCTCGCAAGATACAACGGAAATGAAGATCTTTGCATGTTTTTCTGCACATACGCGCTTCCTCTTCATGAAAATAGAACACACAAATCACGATAGGCAGAAGTGTCAGTATCAATAACTCTCTTGGAACGCGCGCTGCTAGATACCATCCTGTTTTGCATAAACCCAGCAGCGAAAATATGTCAACAGGATAAAAAATGGTGCTGAATTCGGCTCGAAATACTGCTAAAGAACAACGCCGTAATCTGTCTGGACAAGGGAAAGCGATCCAGAGAACGCATAAGCAACTCGGACTCTTGAGGGGGAGGGCGAGCTATTGCCGGTAGACTGAACTTTCCCGCGCCCTAAGCCCCGCCTACTCCCCACTTTTGAAGAGCGACGCATGGGGCGTAATGCAAAATGAGATGAAGTGACCCCGAATTGACTTGGACAGAAAGGAAAGGAGCTAGAAGGGGGTCAATTGGAATGAAATATGAATTTCAGTTTGTGGGTACACACACTGCGTGAGAAATTCGCATGCACACACAAGCGAGTTGACGTGTGGGAATGATACATGAAGTATAGGGGTGCGAATGACAGTTCAAAGGCAGACCCAAGCGTTTCCTCATTCCCCGCGCTCCTTTGCTTGTCAGAGAATATCAGGCTGCACGCAAAATGGAGATTTCGCCCCAGACGAAAGGAGGTGACTTCTAATTCCATGTTTCTCGTCGGCTCGTGAGGTGTGTATGTGAACTCGGTACGTTTTGATCTTTGCCAAGAGCACCAAATCAGGGCTTTCTACCCAGAAAAGGACGTATGCGAGCACTAATGGTTGCTATTGAAAAAACGGAGGTGCTGGCCTGAGGGAAAGGCACGTCTCAGCTCAAGTAACGAAACTCTCACGAGGTTCAATTTAGGGGCGGTTTCGAGAAATCGTGTGTTTGTGCTTAACATTGTGCGTTGTTTCGGCTAGATTGCGTAAGATATCCAGAAACGTGGTTTGCACTAATGCTTGTTTGAGAGCTCTGAACGTTATGAGTAATCGCCAAATGAGAGCTTTCCGGGAATATTCCGAATCAGAGATGTGTATGCGTGTGCGCAGAAACTACGTGAAACTGCGAATTAGCACCGTAAAAACAAGGGATGTGATCTTCGTGAAATCAGCAAAAGTAAAACACACCGTTATGTTGTACAGTACAAAGTCGTCCACAGAGAAGTTTTCCGGCAGAAGAGACGGATCGAAATCCAAGCCTTCGAACGACACTGAAAAAAAGTAATTGTTATTCATGTCAACGCTATTATTCCACTCCAAATGAGTAGTCAGGAATAAGATATGATTGGAATAACAACTACAGCAAAAGTTTCACCTGCGGATGGAATGCAAAGCATGCATGACTTATTCTGCCGAACGCGTATACCAGAGATGTGTCTGCCCTCATTTCTCATTCATTTCGCTTTTCGGTCCGGATCATCCCCCATCCCTACCCTCCTACACGAGATTGCACTCGCGAGAGCCCCTTGCAGCACCAAAATATTTGAGCACCTACGTGGGCTATAGTGCTTACACTACAGTGCGCGAGGATTCCCCCGTGGTAGCTGCTCGAAAATCACAATATTAACGCGTATTCCGAAATCATAGCGCTATTTCTAGAAAAAAAATGCATCTGATCTATGAATTTTGTAGCTGGTTATCTGTCGTATTCTATTGATGTATCCAATCGGCATCCATTTTCTAAATAACATATTGCCTTTCGCTGTTCCAAAGCATAGTCGGATATGAAATCGAAAAAAACTCTCTCCAATTTACGATTTTTGAAAGAATATCCCTAAAAATGCACTAGTTCTACTGTATTTAGATCCCGCTACGGATACTATCCACCGAAATGCACACTTGTGGCCTAACGCAATTCGCGCATATTCTTGAAAGGTCGTACACCAGCGAACTTTTGAGAAGAGTGAACCCTGTCCTTTCCCCTTTCTGTCCCATAATCCGATTTGCAGTCCATCTTGTGATCTTTAGCACGAGTACATAGAAATATCACTGGAGAAAGGACGACCCAAGGGAATCATTCGCATATGGCGAATTTCGTTAAATCGTCTCTCAGCAACCATGAAATGATAAGCTAATTTCTTACTAATGTCTTCCATCTCCATCTTCTTCTACTACCTCCGAAGCTGTCCTCAGAAGCCAATAGAAATCTGGAAATTTTAAATTATTCTCAGAAAAAAAGCGATGACATCGCGTAAAATTAGCATGGCAATTAGACGAGAGCAAACACGCCGCGAGAATAATTGGTTTTGGACAATGAACTTGAGACCAACTCAACATGCAAATTTATGATGAACAAGGCAAGTCTACGAGCGAATTGCCCTACACCCTCACACGAAAGGTTCATTAGTTTGTTTTCGCTGAAGAAATTGAGTCTTAAAGTCTACATGAATTTTTCTTAGTGGATCGCAGCTAGAATGAAAAGCTCGCTGGCCTAATCCGAATTGCAAGAAGTTTGGTGCGAAATGTTAATGATTCAAGCGCAAATGAGGCCATTGTTCGTTCATTGGGGTCTTGTGAACCGGAAAAAAGATAGGGAAGCAAAATAGAAAACGTCTGGGGATATCTGAGACAGTTGAGTACGGCGGGAAAGCGGTGACAAATCCCTCCGAAAGTCGGCGGAAACGAAATCGAGAGGAGGAACGTGCTAGTTCTCAGAAAAACATTGCCCAGACGACCAAAAAGTCCTAGACATGGTGATAAAACAGTTCCTTAGAGAACTAACATACAGCCTTCAAATTTGAGAAACCACATTGGATTAGAACCATCTCTCGAGACTATTTTCCAGCCAACTAGTCTACCTAACACTGACTGAATAAATTGTAGAAATTTGTTGTTATTTTTTTCGTATAAAGCAAGGCAGTGTAATTTTGAGTGCATACTAAATCCAGAATTCCGCACAACACAAATGTAATCCAATCGATGCGGGATAAATGTGTGACAGTAGGATCGAGACCGAGTGCAAGTGTCAGCCCACGCCAATTGTGAGAAAAGAGTGCGAAAGGTGTCGAAAACAGAGATCTGGATGATGCGAAGAAATTATGCTGAGCTAGTGAGCTGAAATTGAGCTGAAACACGTCAGCATGATCTACTTCCTACATTGACGTTGTCGTTGCAGTTCTAAGTAAATTGACAACTATAACCATATATGGTCGGACTGTCGGCGTGACGATTCTGTCTCTTAATTCCTCGTACTCTCCCACAAGTCTGAGTACGCGAAAGGAAGAGACGAATCCTTCATGCTGTCTGGCTCCGCATAAAATAGTCGTACGATCTGGTGGTATCTGCGACTACAATGTCGAAAGTCGGGGTATGCGCGCAAATTTTGAATAACATCTACCAAGAATCATTTGACCAAGAAACATGGTCAGCGGAAAGATTGGGATGCCCAGGTCAACACGATCAATCGTGTGATCTTTTGCGTTTCTATTATTAGTAAACATGTTGTTGCCATTTTTCTCTCAATTTCTCGCTCCTTTTGTACACATACATTGGCTTATTACGAAACGCGTGGTCGAAGTCTCTTCATATCTCATGATTTCTCGCCCGTCAGAGCAGCGAGAGAGTATGAGGAAATGAGAGGGTCGGAGCTCTGCCCAGGTAAGCGGTTCACGCGAATAATGCCGGGGTTAATCATGCGCGACCAGAAAAGCGATAGAGCGAGTAATTGTCGGTATTGAGACCAAAATTTGTGACATGTGAACGGAAAAGAGGTGTCACGTATATGGGGGTTCGCACGTCTACCGTGTCAATAAGATTTACATAAATTCCGGAAAAATACGATACAGGAAACTTATAGGTGCTCACATGGCCAAATGATGAATCGCTACGTGTGGAAGAAGAGAAACTTCTAGAGGCTCAAATGAACAAATTCCTCTCAATACCCGAAGAACATTCGGCTTGTGTAAACAAAGCGAAACTTTATTGAGTCTAAGAGCGGTGTCTCGTCTCCAAAACCTCGGCAAAATGAAGAAGAAATGTAAAATTTGTCGCGCGTTCTTTGGAATAGTACGGTACCTCTTACTCAGTGCAAATAGCAGATGCGCAGCAGCATGCAAGAATGCACAACGATCATTCTCTATGGATCACAATTTCATCTGGAGAAGAGTTCGAAACACCCATCGCCTCTCTGACGTGTGAGAAAGCATGACACTTGAAGAGAGGATGCACAAAAATGTCTATCTAGCTCTATTTTTGAGGATGATAACGAGAGATCGCACACGATGAGGAAAACAAGACCTTGCGCTTCTCATGCGCCTGAGAACCTGAGCTCTGTTCAAAATAGACGCCGCCAATTCGCACTATGGATATAGTTTACTGTCTACGAGACACGCAGCTATTTTTTCCCGCCACACAGCCGGGCGAGTGGTGCCAAATTTCGTTGCCGCCGCCGGAAAAACCGACGGAAACCGGAGGAGGGAAGGGAACGCTGTCGAGCATTAGCGAGGCGAGTCTGGGGAGGATGTCTTACGAGTAGGAGCTTTTCTTTTCTTTTCTTTCTTGGAGGACTAAAGTGGGAATCTCTGAGAATCGAGTGCTCAGGCCGATCTTCAATGGTACACCGCTACGAACTGTCAGTTCCACATTTCCGGTGTAGTAGGACAGTCCCGATGCACTTGTCAGGATTTGTCGCTAACCTGTAAAGGTCATATCGGTTAGACCTACAATATTGCATGTGGATTAGATGTCCGCCCTCTAGCATGTACTATACACTTTGATGCACTAGAAATGTCAGGATGTGGAAGCCGTCTGCTCAATTTGCGTGCTCTTTGACAGGTCAGAGTGTTGAAAAAGCACGTGAAGTGAAGAAACGGAACTCGCCATCCTGACAGTGAGTGACGTGCGAGGAAAATAGTGACGAATTATTCGGAACTTCGCTTGGTTAAATTGTGCCGCACAGGCGGTAGAACGCACCAATGAGCTCACGATATGATTGAATAAAGAAGTGGCACATGCAGTAAATCAAGCAAAATGACACGATAGTATGGTAGGTGCGGCTGTGGCGTATGTGTAGGGCAAACATTGCTAAGAAACCAATTTTAACAAGGAAACCGAACGAAGAATCAGAAATGACCGCGTGCCGACCAAGTACATCAGACGGACTCAGACTGTCGTCGCGACTCTAAGGGACGATCCTCCCCCTATTTTGGCGGAAACGTGGCTCACTAAAATATACTAGCGCGCCCGACAAAAGCCTGTTATTTCCTCCGTTTGCGCGAACTGTGCGAAATCTATGACACCGTAGAGGTTTTCTGACTAAAAATTATCCGGAGACTCTTCACTTGCCATGGTATCTCACCAGGCTTTCCTAGAAGCACGTACGAGACGCATAAATCGAATACGGTCGGCGCTTCTAACTCTTGCATGGGACCGTGAAGTCTGACCCCTAAGCCAACGGCGGTACGGATTCCCAGATGCGATAGGTGTACTTTGAGCACGGATGTTGCCCTTGTGCGACAATTTCGATACAAAAATTCAATATTCAGACGATACATTCGAAATTGTCGAGCGCATGCGCTTCGAAACGATACAGTATGCATGGAATGTTTCAGGAATGAATGAACTTTCGGGGCTGGGAAGGCAAGAGACTAGGCTAGATGCCGTTCGCAGCTATCAAAGACTCCGAAGCAAGTGCTGTAATTCAATTTAAAGTTGAATGGAGCAGCGCAAAACAGAGTCTGCGCAGGTTGTGTAGTGCAAGAGGGCAGCGAAGTAGCTTACTAGACTCGGATACGGTAGTCCGGCGCAACTTGCATGTGAAAATGTAAAATTGGGTTGAGGGAGCTGTCAAAACCAGAAAAAGTGTCTCCGAGCGTGGGTTTCTCCTATTATCCCGGCTGTGAAATCGTTCAGGCGAGCTTGCTTTCCTGGAAAATGGAGAATGTGCTAGGGACAACTTCCTCAACCTTTTTTGCTCCTGGGCTAGAGCACAGATGGTGGGAATGTCACTGACATTGAGGAATACTTGACACATAAACAGTCTAGGAACACGGAACCGCTCAAACCATGATGGTACTCACTGACAAGTCATGAATATCTCTTATAAGATGTTGAAGAACCAGAGACTGATATTGATGGAGGAGTACCATGAATGATCTTTGTTCTTTGTTCAAATTGAGAAAATAAAATAAGTAGAGCAAAAGTAACCGATAAAGGGTAGAAAATATGCCCTATTCTTGGTGGGATTTCAACCAAAATGCAGAAAATAGAACTGAAATTGTCGGCACATCCATGTTGACACGGAACTATCGAAAATTGCAGAGGCGCGAGAAAGTAATTTTACCTTCCAATTTCATAGGATGGGAAACAGAGATCGAAAAGGGATACGTTTCGCTACAAACTGCATTCTAGTTCGAGAGATATCGGAATCGGTAGTCGAGATTCTTGGCTCAAATGACATCCAATTGCTTAGATACTGAGAACAGCCAACGCAAACAGCCCCGAAAAAATTTGTCTGAACAGACGTACCGAAACTATCCAAAACATGAAATTCCCATGGATATTGGTGTTACTATGGCGTTCTTTCCTCATAGCCCTGTAAACAAAAAAATTGTTTTATGGTCTCATATAATTTTATTGGTTGGGTTACCGCTCGCTTAAAGGAGACGACTCTATAAACCAAGATTCAGCGATCTTTAGAGTCCACAAATTGAAATATCCGCCAAAAGTGCGGCGACGTCCTTGGGAGAACAACAGGAGATTCTTGGAAAAATCGTCTAAATTTAGACGTTCGTAGCTGATTCGTGAAAAGAACGGAAGTTGTTGAGTGGTATTATCGAAAGTAATAGCCTTTCAATTTTCGTATTATTCGTATTTAATACTTCTTTCTCATTTCAAAACCTTATAGGAGGAAGGAAATATAACTGGTAAGGACTTCCGTTGAACTCGGTCAAGAGCGTGGGCACTAACCACCGAAATTAACTGTCTCGAAATCGAGGAAAATACTACCGCGTTCTAACCCGCCGCAAAACAAATGAATATAATGAATGCCGGGAAAATGTGCGCGAAAAATAGGCAGAAATTTGGCAAAGACTCTCTCAATTGGGCGAGTTCTTTCACCTAATGACCGGCAAGAGAAAACGGAAAATAAAGAGAATATCTATTTTCAAGCCTGCCCTAAATCTGGCCCAAGCGCGTGTGAGCGTGAGAATATTCGATGAATTACGCATTCAAACCTCCGAATTTGTGAGTCATCGTCGGTAAAAATGTGATAAATAGCACCCTAATATGGTAAGATCAAGAGCGTAATAATTCTATATTTTGCTCGCGCTACTAAGAGAAGAAAAAAATATCAGCCAAAAATGGTCGCGATAATAAGAATTATGAACAAAGAATGTTTGAGAACATGATGATTTGTGCAGTCTGTAGAGATAAACAAAAAAATGAACAAAAAAATGCACATACTGGCAATTTTCGCGGTCATTGACATGTTGGATATACTTTGCGAGCATTATGCTTAACCCTGCATGCGACGGCTCTTTAGTAATGCTTTCAAAGCTCAAAACACACACAGAATTTAAGAATACGCCTTATCATCACTGGCCTAGAAGTGATCTCCGAATACAACAAAGAGAGTAATAATACAAATAGCCCTCGCAATCGTCACACGCACCATATTCTCAGTCCCCATCGGCTCTCGATGGAGGGAAGACGAGACTGTATTCGCTTGTCTCTGTATGTGCATGTGCAATGAGGGTGTCGCGATCAGTAGGAAGAAAGGGGAGAAGAAAGATGAAAGACGAAAGGGAAGTAGAAGGAAGTAGGGCGAGAACGCCGAGAATACAGGAAGATCTGGGATCTAGGGGGATGGAAAAGTATGCTTCAAAAATAGATAAATCTAAGTTTAACCCATTTTTTCATTAAAACTTTTGCCGTAAACACGCTCTAAAGTTCGAATTTCCACTTGCTTATTCTGCATTCAACCGATAAATATTTTAGAGAAAGAGGGGGTATGTATCGTTTTTTATGAGACGGCATCATGAAAAAGTCCACAAAAACACGCTGTAAACACCCTCGAATTTGCACTCGCTTGTGCTCCATTTAGCTGTCGAACGGGTAAACAAATTAGAAGAAGAGGAAAAGAATTGATCAAAATGACTTTAGAAGGTGCAAAACGTAGAATAAAAACAACCCAATTGATCAAAATGACAGTGAAAGGTGCGAAAACATTGTACCTAGCAAATTAATTACAAATGCTAATGACGTGCAGTGAAAGTGTAGTTTCCGCAAAATATTTACTGGCTTTGATGATGGGGGTTAACCCCGAAACGTCTGGACAATATATATATCAATCGTCATCTATCCTGTTCGCACTCTGGCCACACCTAGAAGACTCAAGATTTACTGGCTTTCTCACTATCAGGCCTCCTTTAGACGTTGAATCTGATCCAAATATCCACTGAATGCTATCAAAATCCGCGACTAATCGCTAAATCTCTTCGTCGAGTCAGAATCTACCTAGTACGGCTTTCAGGGTGAAGAATCTGTCTACCCATTCATCATACTATCCCCTATGCCAGAGTAACTAAACCTATACCGAGCACATTGAATGATGTTGAAAGCAAAGTTGGATAGTGAAAAGTTCAGCAGCAATCAATCGGTCTCGGAATCTACACTCATTCAGTGGCGGCGCGCGCACTAAAATCTTCAAATGAGCTCCACGCTCGCCGAGCGAAATGAGTAATAAATACTAAAACTTTAAGGAGATCGCACATTGAGGGGCGTGGAAGCCTGCTTGTTTTCTATTTTTCAAAGATGAGCAATTTTGCCGACCCGAAATCCGCAATTTCCTGCGCAAAATCCGCACGAAAAACAACAAAATGCGAGCAAAACGACCAGTTTTGTAATAACAAAGTTTGCAAAAATTTCTGGGCTTTCTGTATCCGGATTGCGTCCATAGTCAAAACGATTCTACAGTACAAAGCATGTCTAGGGTGTGCTTTCCTTACTGAAAACGGTTGTTTGTATTCGCGCCTAGCAAGCGCAGAAAAGATACGCTAGTGGGAGATCTCATGCGACTCCCAGGGTATTGCGCAATTATTCAGTGAGAAGAAGAATTATTCAGAAACGTGCGAAATAGAGAAGCGCGCTGGTTGAGTCAGTGAAGAAAGGAGAAGTGATATCTTGACTCTCCACACTGCACAGCGAGATAGCGCGCGAAAAGAGGAGAGTCAGTTTTGACAAGCCATTTTTAGGAATGGAAGGAAATGGGGATGCCCCTTCAGCCCCTCTCCATTCTTCGCGCTCCCTAAGCTAGTGCGAACAATATGAGCGCGTCAGGGCGATTCGTCAAATGTGAGGAATTATACCCCTTTGTCAGGCTGGCAGAGGTCAAAAAACCAGCTAGAACGGTTCGAGCAATGTCACGTATGAGCATCAACAAAACTAGTTCTTGGCCGATTTCTAGTGAACCAAGTTCGGAAAACGGGGTCGGAATTAAAGGAAAAATTGGCGACAGGCCTGAAGTGAAGCGTGTAAAAATCGCAAAAAAAAGACAAGAAACTATGCTGAATGTCGTCCTTGATTTATTGACGGGCCACGAGTGCGATAGAACATGTGTAACGGAGATAAATCCTCGAGGCAAAACCACCATCCTGAATTCGACCACCAGAGTGTTATTCTTCTCTTCACTTCACATGATACCTCTTCAATCTGCAAAGCTAGAGAGCACGAGGAATGAAGTGGCGGTTACTTCACAGCAGCACTCGCGAACATGTGTTAGAGGGGCGGAAGGGGAAATCCGCAGTTCCCTCAGAAACCCTTCAAAAACCGTTCGAGCGGGTCACGACTTATCACCCGAATTATCATGTTTGAAATATTTCAGGTGCAACAAGTTCAGGCAAAGTATTGTGGAAGAATTTAAGGGATATTTTTTTGATACTTCACCCTGCCAATCCTACACGCGAACATGTGTTTGAGGGGCAGAAGGGGAAGTCCGCAGTTCCCCCACCTCGTAAACAATGTTCGCGATACACCGCAGGGTGTGTAGGATTTCGAAGAGCGGCGAAATAACAACGTGCCACAAAATGCGCCCAATTTGAAGGCGGCGCAAAGAAATTGAGCTGATAATGTTGCAGTCGCTATAAGTCTATTGCGGGCATGCATAATGGTTTCAGGTAGGCGAAGGGAGCTCGGCTTGACTACACCATCTCCCTATTAACATTGCATTCTGGCGGCCGTAGAGGCCACAGGCGAATGAGCTGTTTGCTGTTTGCTCGACGGTTGGAGAAAGGGTAATGGAAATTGTCTGGGATTCAGAAAAAGTACGTAGGATTCCAGCAGGAGGGTAAATGGAGACGATAAACTTTTCTCAAATCATGACTAAGAGGAGACTATTTTTTTCTTCCTGGTCCAATCTGAGCAAAACAAGCCATAAGTAATTCTCCGACAAAAGCTTGGTCAAGACGAAAGATCTCCCTGGACCCCACGCACACGGTTAAATGCGATGCACTTCCAACTTTGACCTTTTGACGCATGCGAAAACAGCGCAAAAGCCATTCATTTGTTAACTATGCCCGCAGAAAACAATCGCCTCTTGTATGGCAAGGGGCGTATTTTTGCCCGAGTTCAGCGTTCTATGATAACACGTATCTTCTGAGAGATTGCAGGAAATCCGGACCCCCTAGGAACTAGGAGCCCAAAGTTTGACCGATCTCGATGAAATATTTTTATCGGCATATATAGGAGATAAGAAAACTTTCATAACACAACTTTTGTCCCAGAACCTTTTAGGTATTTTCCGGTTCTGGAGCCGGCTATGTCATATCTCACCTCCCAGAGCAGCTAGAGACCTCCCGTTTTTTTAAAAACGCGGAAAATTTTTTTGAACAACTTTCAATTCAAACGGAAGAGGTTCGACAACTTTTTCGATTTCGGAAAACTGAAAAACCGTTTCCGAAATCGAAAAATAATTCACCCTGGCTCGGGGAC